>CM038553.1:11015100-11615100 GCA_021527575.1 Ensete glaucum
GCATGATATGATGCATCTTTAGCTGCCCCCTCCTATTCTCCTCCCTCTCATATTCTTAGTCGACCACTTTCTCCCTCGTGAGAGGACAAGAAGATCTTCTTCTATATTCGCTATAAGAAGGTATTTGAAAACCTCAGTGGGTGCATCACATGCGCAACAAAAATTAAAATAAAAATTAGTTTCCTAAGCTGATCAAATTATCATGTAAAATATTAGGGTTACAAGAAAAACTAAAAAACTAATAAAATCATGATATGTGAAAGATTTATTTTACCTAGGGAGATCATATATCCCTATATTCCATATCCGAATGGAAAAGATGAAGGAGATTAAGCGTCATCCTCTCTAGCGGTATCCACACGATAGATCTCTGCAGTGAAACTCCTCTAATCTGATCTCACAACTCTTGCATAGAGTGAGGGAGGAGAATAGGAGGTGGTGGCTAAAGCTGCAACTTATCAATCATGAGTCTCCCCTCCTATTTATATAGCCACCAAAAATCCTAGGTCTCATGTCTTAGTGGGTATTGGATCTCCATCCAATTAACTACTAATCTTGCATTATTGGATCTATATCCAATAATCTTCTTCGGCCTCTAATTGGGTCTTAATCAAGGAGCCCATTAGCATAAAGTCTTATCTAATGAGAATAAGGGCTAATTGGATCTCAATCTAATCCTCTATTCGCTGAAGCATCCACCATATGTGTGACTCCCTTTAAGCCCGATACTAAGCTGGTCATGAGTCACTCCCATCAGAACTCCTTCTGATATAGTGAATTATTATTCCCATAATAATTCACTCGACTCATCGACTATAGACATATTAAGCCACTACGCTATAGTCCTCAAACGATGCGGGATCAAATCCATCGGACGATCATAATTACTATGTATCTATAATCCCTCATCCAACTAATATCCCGAGATCATATATTGGATATGATCGTTAGGCCACATATAGAATCCATAGTCTCGCTCTAATTAGATTCTCGGAGAGCTATTTTTCTCTTAATCTGAATGACCCTAGCTAGAGATTTGTCTAAGCAAGCACATATGAGATATTCCACTCGTGATACCGAGAGTGGATGATCCTCTATTGACACTCAATTGCCTTCGTAAGGTTGGCTATCAATCCCGATAATCGGTTGTACGGATCTGAAACTCCTCCAATCTGATCTCACAACAAAGACCTTTCGGTCCTCAGGGTGATAGAAATAACGCTCAAGTTTCCATTGGGTATCCCACGAATGTGCACCATTTTGTCCTTAATACCAACTTATTATGGTTGTGTCTTCTAACATGGGTAGGACAACCCCAAATCTTAACAATCTTAAGATCGGACTTCTTTCCTTTCCATATCTCATATGGTGTAGACACTACCGATTTTAATGGAACTCTATTCAGAAGGTAAGATGCGCTCTAAGGCATAGACGGGTCGTAAATTCATCATGGACCACACCATGTCTAATAGTATGTGATTCCTCTTTTCTGATACACCATTAAGCTGAGGTGTATAATGAGGTATCCATTGGGATATAATTATATTATCCTTAAGGAAATAGATGAATTCCGTACTCAAGTACTTTCCTCGATCTAATCGAAAAGTCTTAGTACACTTTTAAATTTGGTTCTCTACCTCATTCTTATATTCTCTGAATTTCTCAAAGGCCTCAGATTTATACTTCATTAAGTACACATGTCCATACCTAGAGAAATCATCAGTGAATGTAATGAAGTATGAGTAATCACTTATAGCCTGAGTCGACATGGGACCACATACATCACTATGTATGAGTTCCAATAACTCAGTGGCTCTCTCTCTAGTTTCACTAAAAGGAGAGTTGATCATCTTCCCACGAAAGTAAGGTTTACAAGTTGCATATAACTCATAGTCAAATGGATCTAAGTATCCATCTTTCAGCAACATTTGAATCCTTCCCTCATATATATGACATAGCCTATAATGTCATAGGTTTGTATTATTCACCTCATCTCTTTTCCTCTTAGACATATTTATATTCATGATGTGTGGAGAAGTGTCTAACACATATACGTCATTTACAAAGGGTCCCTCTAGTAATAATCTCATCATCCATAATTATTAAATAATTATTATTCTTAAAAACTAATTTATATCTACTAATTATCAAACAAGAGATGGATATAGTATTTTTGATAATAGAGAGAATAAAATAGCATGCATCCAATGCAATGACAGCTCCACCAGGCAGACGTAGGGTGACCTCCCTAATGACAACTTCAGTAACTCTTGCTCTATTGCCCATCTTGAGGTCCATCTTGCCTCTGGCCAATCTCCTAAGTCTTACCAAAACTTGTAATGAATTACAGATATAAGAAGTACTCCCAGTATTCAATACCCATGTGTTATCATGAAAATCTGACAAGTGAAGACTGATCATGAATATACCTGAAGCTTCTCTAAGCTTCTATTTCACCTTCTCTGTAAGGTAGTCCTTACAGTTCCTCTTCTAATACCCATCTTGGCCGTAGTGGAAGCACTGTCCTTTGTCCTTTGCCAGGTCTTTCTAGGCAACCTTTGTCTTACCCGGTCTTTCTTTACCCTTGCCATTCTTAAGTCTTGTTGGCCTTCCTTTTCTTTCTAGTCTAACCAATATAGAGAACTGGCTACTCCTTGATGGCACTCTCAGCTTACCTTAACATATTAAGGAGCTCAAGGAGAGTCACCTCAAACTTGTTAATCTAAAGTTAATAATGAACTGTGAAAAAGAATCTGGTAGGGACTGAAGTATAAGATCAACACACAGGTTATCCTCTAGGACTATCTATATACTTCACAAAGCGAGTGTTCTCATCGTAGCTTATCTTTTCCTCCAGTGTGGGTATAATTATGTTAAGGACATATATGATTTTCTCCACAGTAAGAATAATTCTCAAATTATGGAGCCAATCCATGTAGTTTGGACCAGTGAGGCGATTAGCATCAAGTATGCCACATAGGGGGTTTGCAAGCGACAAACAAGATATAGCGTAAATTAAATAACATATAGATTTTGTAGAAAAATACTAATTAAGATATGAACTTCTATCTTAATGTACTATTACTATTTTCTTAGTGAATCACGTGACACCCTCGACATATGAGACGAAAGTCTCTGTCAAATTCCTAGTGGGGATCGGGATCCAATTGACATCTTAGTACAATCTCGAGGGACTTGACTAACTACACTAAGCTTAAAAGGTAGACAACTCCTTATGATTCATGTTATGTTCGGCCTCCGAATCATCATGGTCTCGACTACTCGACCAACCATAAAGTTCAGTTAAGTCATCACCATCATTACAAGATGAGTCTGATTTGATGGATATGCTCTCGACTATTAGACCAAGTCATACTATGTCCTCAGGTCACCGGTGATATATATATGTTATAGGCAAGAACTCAATCATGTAGATATGTGAGCCTCGAGTAACTCGACCAACTCAACCTATGTCGTGATTCAATTTCTTTCTATAACGATGGAAGTCCACGTGAGTCAATCTTATTGCCTCACGCTTACCGACTTAATATTATCGTAGGAGGGATTTTATTTTTAACGTAGGAGGACTTTATATATATATATATATTTAGGTGTATAACACATCATACATGAAAGCCACACCAGATGATCATGAGCCATCACCTAATATGATTAAGCCTGAGCTAATGGGCCTAATCACTCACAATAGGATCTATGTATACATCGACGTATCTCCATGCCCTATGATTGTTGATCTTGTCATCATCGACTCTGTCAGATCGTCGCATCACCATACGTTGTAATTTTCTGTCATGGCATCATGGGTCCTATTGTCACATTCACGCTCCCGTTGCGCCTCTCTATGTAATTACAAATAATCATAGGCATGTAGGCCCAACAATAAAAGAGAAAATCGGAGGCTCGCAGACTCCAATAATAATAATAATCACAATTATACATATCACACACATGGCTCATGATCAACCATGTACATCATATATCACATGTACATCACATCATATGTAGGATTAGTAGATATATTTAATAATTATATTAAAATATTTAATTAATTATTTTTTAGAAATTACGACATGCTGAGAATTTTTAGAATTATCAAGGATATTTTTATAATTTTGGATGAGAGGATAGTTCTCAGAATTTTCAGAATTATTAAGGGTATTTTTGAAATTTCATACATGAAGACAGTCCTTAAAATTTTCTAAATTTGGAGGAGTAAAATAGTCCTTTTAACAAAGGGAAACCCTAGCTTTCCCCTTGCCCTTGTGTGCCACCACCTCCTTGCATAAGCGGCGACTACCCTTGCTCGTCTGCCTTGCCAAGGCGCCCCTGATCGGCCGCCGCCTCTGTAGCATGGGTGGTAGCCCTATGGCCCAGCCCCTCTGCCTGTCAGAGGCCGGGCCTTGGCCTTGGCGTGGGGTGGTGGCCTACGCATGGGGTCTAGTTGTGGTTGGCCAGTCCTGCATGGGGCTAGCCATGGCTGGTCGCCCCTCCTCCTCCCTACCTTCACTGTGAAAATGTAAAATGAATGTGTAGAACGATTCTACGCGATTCAATCTTATCACGCGTAGTTTAAAACTAATCTTTTACACAAAAATCTTAGCTCGATACCATTGTTGGAAAACCTCAACAGAGCATCACATACGCAGTAAATCAAAACAAAAACCGGTTTTCCACACGGATCACACAACGTATCACACGTGCCATCACTCACGTAATTAGCTTATAGGGCACTTGTAACCAATAACTACATCTCATGCCGACTTCTCGCTAGGATAGAGAGAATGCACCAAATGCAAACACAATGAGTGTAATAAATGATATATTTATTAAATATAATAAATGAGTGCAATAAATAAATGATATTTTATTTCATACAAAATGATATATCGATGTCATATAAGTCATATTCGATCGTAAATTATTTGATGATTCAAAAGCTACTACCAAGAACACGCAGAGTCTACAACCAAGCTTCCGTAATCGCACCCATTCATGAATGGAGTGCAGGTGGTAGAAAAAGGAGACAACAGAGCAAAAGGTGGCAACATCAGCTTGCCTCGTCCTGCTTAACACCTCACGCGGTATCAACCTTATTACCTTTATTCTCCTGGACATCTCCTCTAGTGACTTCTCCTTCGACTCCGACATTAGGAGGGTGCAGAGCAGCCCTAGAAAGTTGCAGGCAGTGAGCAAAAAGAGTGAGTTCCTGACCCCGATCCCCGCCAGGTACCCATGGTCGATCTTCGCCAGGTCCTTTTTCTACGCCAAGTACAAAAACCCATGTCTTTAGGTTAATGCTCCCTCTTCAACTTCTCTATTATGATATGATATTGTTGTTTGTAACATACTAATGTCTTCTTCCTTCATGCCTTGAGGCTATTATCAATAACTCTTGGGAAGATTGTTTACACAAACATATGAATGCTTGATATTAATCAAGTTAAGACCATGTTCCTGTAAGAACAATCCTGTAGCTTCAAAATTTGCATGAAAATAATCATGCATTCACCTGGAGCTGTTTCATCCATGCACTCTCAAAGCAGTAATATTTATGGCGCTTGATGTATCTTTGAGCTCCATGATTCTTGGACTTGAGTATAATATGGTGCTATTTTTGTTGCCAAAAGAAACATGACAAAGTGCATATTATGTCATCATGTCAATGTTCCTTTCTTGCTTCGACCTCAATAACCATGTTCCGTCACAAAAAAAAAATATCTTACTACTTGCTTCTTCTTTTTTCACAATTTGATCGTTTCTTGGTGATTAACTTCACTATCTTTTAGTGACATAAATAGGTTATCGATTAGGTCAACATAAAGAATACTCAAGTTCTTCACTTTACTTAATTTGGAAAAGTTTTTAGATATTGTAGCAACATAACATAATAATATGCCTTGAATCATCTTATTGTGATGTTATTTATGTCTCTAACAATGTACAAGGTTCTACCTAATTTGAGACTCAGCTGTCACCCTTAAGTGAGGGACATCTTCAAGAGGGATTGAATTGCAAATCTTGTTGAGTGCTTTATAGAGAATTACTCATCCTATAGTGACTGGGAATCCTTCCTAAGTTCCATATGATTGTTTATCATAAGTAAAATAAGTTCCGAATCCGAATACACTGATATCGTCATTAAATCTTCTTCAGCATGAAAAAATCTATGACAAGTACTATAACCGTGCTTAATGGGCAATTGTAATCTTATATGTTAATCAACATTTTTTTTTAGTTTCTTTAGTTGTGACTGCAAAAGCCTCTTAATCCACCAATTCCAAAGTGCAAACAATTTAAATGAGTTTGTGAAGGTCTTTTTGGATCCACATAAACCTTAAAGAATCTTTAGAAAGAGTATTTATATGGGCCTTGCTTGATCCAACAACAAGATACATTTCATCTACAAAGTATAAACATAAAAGGTATAGTACCAGGAAGCTATTTAAGGGATTTCCTTACCTCCATTTCACCCATTACTGGAAATAGGAGAAATAAGAGGAATGTTATTCCTATGCTGTGCCAAAGATGTAAATGTGTAGTGTCATGGGGGGTGCAAAACCTAATGATAGAGAGTAATTATGAGCCATTTGTTGTTGATTATTTAGCTTGATCAAACAGGGCTGCCATATGCACGCCACCTTCTACTAACCTATTTAACCTTATCATAGCATCAAGAAGGGTGTTGTTTCCACTTGTTATTCTCAGTATGCACATGCCATGGACATTCCCTGTGATTTATTTCAAACTTATGTTGGTCAAATAGAATAGAAGACCTAATATTTAAGGCATAAACTGATGGGACAAGTACGTGATGGTTCCAGAGAAAAAAATATCAATTTGATAAGATTTAGATTAGATTCTTGTCAAAGTTATGCCCCTCTCAATAATGTGACAGACAATAAGGATATTTTTTTATGTTTGGACAACGTAGCATGTGAAGCTTCTTCATTGTAGATAAAAAAGAAATCACGTAACCCATTTTCTAGATTAATCTTGTTCAAAGACTAACCCAGCTAATTAGATAGGGTCACAGTAACCTCAGAAATATAAAGACTATTTGTATATAGAGTGTTGAGTATCTATCATAAGTTTTGGTTGGGAATCCAATTCACTTTTATTTTTGTGGAGCTGTGTGCAAATCAAATCATCTAATCATCTTTTTATGTGAGCTTAATTCAAAACTTACACTAATAAACGGAGATCCACTTCTAGGGCTTCTGCCATACTTTCTCATACACACAATTATTTATCTTCTAAGATCAGTTTAAGGTGAAATCACAGGAAGCATGCATGCACCACCAAAGCTTTTGGTGTCTGACATGATCTACTGCTGGATGGACGTCATAAACCCTAACCAATGTCATCAAAGCATATATACTCTTTAAAGTTCAGCCCCTGGCATTAAGAAGTTTGCACTTTGCTGGCATAGATCTTGCTTTCCACCTATTCTACAGCATAAAAGAACTGTAATGTGATGCTCTTGTGGATGGGACTGCAACCTAGTACTCCTATCTGGTCTTGGTGACCTTGCAACCATCATTAACATCATGAATTTCTAAGTTTCTGTGTGGTGTTTTTTTATAAATTCATGCGTGCTAATATGTGGAATCGTTAGTATTATAAGACAATGCATTTGGCAGGCATTTGCTAGTGGTGGCTGCATGCGTGACCTGCATCAGCATGTTCTCCTTGTTCATGCAACTCCTCCTTTCTTAATCTCATTATGAGCAGAAGAACAACATATATGGATTGTGTTAGTGATTACTTTGTAATTTGAAGGTATTTTTTTATCTCAAGAGTGGCCAATTTGCATGTTCTCCTTGTGGCTTCAGGAATCATTTGCATCTTTGTTACTTTTTTTTACATATTGTTCTTCACAAATAACTTGTGTTTTTACACACTTATTTCTTAACTACCATGGTACTTATAAATTTATAATAATCCTATGAATTCTATGCAATATTAGTCCTTTGTGATTTACATCCTCGTCACATTGTTGAATTTATTCTTTTCCTAAAGACCAAGCACAAGATGGATAAACAAACTCTTGTGTTCATTTCAAGTCATTGTCATCAACATTGTTCTGTGCCAACTGAATGATTAAAAAAAAGCAAAAAAACATTCCAAAAAATTTAGTTATAAACATGTGTATCCACTTTCTATGTATCTTTCATTAATCAATTCTTTGAGATCATAAAACCTTTGCTATTCATATATCTTTTCAATGTGTCCCAGCTTCTATTTATTAATGCCGTTGAAGATTGTCTGTTTTTCTTTTAGAAATTGTCAACATAATAAATCTATGAATATCATGGTAGAAATAAGCATTTTAAATAAAAATTATATATTGCACGAGCTAAAAAAATCTTAAAACTTTGTGAACATGCTTTGATTTACGAATCTGATTCGTTAACCTATGTGTTGTGAAGACGAGCATTTCATTTCATAATATCCGTAAATGACTTGCACATTATACGAATGTCTAAATTAACTTTATATGTCTTTGGAAAATTATGGCCATGTTCTTTATCATAATTAACATGTAGTTACTTGATCTCTCGCAGGGAGTTTTAGCAATGGAAGGAATATACGATGCAAATGTGAAACAAGTTATAATGTGTTCCCTTGACGATCCCAGTGTTCAAATGTTTGAATTGCCATCGTAAGTTATATTCATCATAAGTATTAGATTGTAAGACATCTCATGTATTTTTTACTAATGTTCTTTTATTTTTGCTCGAAATGTTAGATTTTGTGGAAGAGGAAAGATATTCTACAAGAATAACGTTAGGTGATTGCATATCGAACCCTCCGGGCTCTTTTTCACTGGAGATGAGATGGGTGCTGTTAAGGTGTGGAGGTGTTTGACCAATGTATCACCGCCACTATGTCATTTAGTAGACACTTTGTATCTGTTATCAGCCATGTTAAATGAATAAAAATGATCATAAGACCAGTTTTTTTACAAGAATAAATATTTGTCTAATTAGGTGTTTATTAATTTTTTGTAAAGATGTATCCATCATTTATAAGTGTATTTAGATACTTTTATAATTTTTGCTGCTTCTGAAATGAAACTAAATTGATGATTTCGGTTTCGGTTTCAAATTCTAAAAATCAAAATTAAACCATCAGAATCAAGTTTTGATTCAATTCAAAATTATCGATTGTTCAACCGTTGAGCCGATTTGGTTTTGAATTGAATTTTGATTAGGTCTAATCGATAGCACACTCTAGATTGTCTAGTGTATCTCTAGGAATGTATCATCTTGGAAATGGTGATGAGACAGCTTCACCATTCTCCTCTCACATCGCTTTGGTATAGCAATTAGCTCATAATAATTCTCTAGCCTCCACTAATTCGACTTTAACTATGCTTTCTGAGACGATAAATAGATAGCTACTGATCTTTTTAAAGCGATAACTACATCTCATGTTGATTTATCGCTGGGACATAGATAATGCACCAAAGTGTAATAAATGATACATTTATTAAATATAATAAATGAGTGTAATAAATAAAAGATACTTTATTTCATACAAAATGATGCATCGATATCATATAAGATTATTTGATGATTCAAAAGCTACAGTCTACCAAGAACTCGTAGAGTCTCCAACCAAGCTTCCGTGATCACACCCATTCATGCAAGGAGTACAGGTGGTGGAAAAAAGAGACAGCAGAGCAATAGGTGGCAGCATCAGTTTGCCTCCTCCTGCTTAACACATCACGCGGTCTTAACCTCATCACTTTCTTTCTCCCCGGACATCTCCTCTAATGACTTCTCCTTCGACTCACACGGGAGGGTGCAGACTCTAAAAGTTGCACAAGATGAGCAAAAAGAGCGAGCTCCTAACCCCGATCCCCGCCAACTACTCGTGATCGATCTTCGCTAGGTCCTTGTTCTGCGCCAAGTACAAAAACCCACATATGATATTATATAGAGAAAATTATGGTGGTGATTAAGTTAGGAGGATTAGACGTAAGGAGGGTATTATATAAACAAAATTATACTTGATGCAGGGATCTAGTGTTGATATTCTAAATCTAATATGATGAAGCCACCTTTCAATCAATGACATCTAGATGAGACCGATACTTTTACGAATTTGATGAATCATCTACGAATTCTCATGCAGAGCCACTTCTTATATTGTACCGATTATAAATTCTAGAAAATCGAAATGTATGCATGAACATCTTTAAAATTAGACCAACTGATAATACAGATAGATTGGTGCTTAAATTATATGATAATAATATAATTAAATTTAATATTATTAAAATTTATGTGTAATTAACTCATGCAAACTATAACTTAGTAAACCTCAATAAATTCCTTTTTTCATATAAAAGATAAAACATATGTATTGTGTGGGAATATGAGATAGCACAAAAGAATAACCTTTGGGAACATTCATTTATTGAATCTATTATTAGGAAATGATATCTTTTTCTGTGGCTAAACAATATTGTTTATGAGACCTTGTAGGGTTCTAATCCCTAGATGAGGACGAAAAATATAAGAGTTCATCAAACAATAAATATATTTATTCTAAATAAATAAAAACCAAAATATGTATCAAATTATTTTCTAAAAAATGATAGTTGTTATTATATAAAGATTGTGAATTAAATAAATTTGGAGATGGATAAAAGATTAGATTTTTCTGTGCAAGAACTGTGTTTGTTTTCTATAGGATTTGCAGGGATTATGCTATGTTAATTATAAAGCTATGCATGATAAATCTTGGATTGCTTGTGAAATATAAATCTTATCTTAGCAGTATTTACTTTGACATCAATGAACAAAATGATCATCTCTTCAACAATAGAATAGACTATAAAAATAACTATAGTTGTGTGTAGGAACATGTAATGCGCATTATAGTGGAGTTGAGTGGATATTTATTTTTTTTTCTAATTTTTATATTTTATTATTTCATCTATCAAATGAATATTATATTTATTGTCCATGCTTACGATTGGATCCTTTTGGGACTCACTTGTAGGACCGATGCCGTGAGCTGGGTGAGTCATCTAGGTAATACATACAATCGTTGGTTCCTTGAACTTGAGCTTCTCTGTTTGCATCGCATGCTCCACTCAAAATATGGTACACTAGAAGCCCGCAAAATGTATGATCGAGATCTCTCGACTCCCGTGACGGATGATAGATGCGACCTCCATCACTGATCCGACAGTTCGAGACATTTAATTTACCATCAAAATGAATTGATATGGGAGATTGGAATCATTTAAGTGACATCAAATGGATAGAAATATATGTGTTAAAAATAAAGTTAGGAGGGTATTTAAGAAAAATTCATAGCGATATCTGTGAGAAATTTTACTTGATTAGGGTGCTATTAAAAATTTTGAAACCTTGTTAAGTATTTTATAGAATAATGAGGCAACTAAGTGTAGATCTGTTTACGTCTATATAATGGGTTGGGCGACTCACGAAGACCTGCAATCCGAGTCGTTTCGGTAAAGAACGCGAAGCGGAGAGAGAGGGACGGAGGTCGCAGCAGCGAAAAGGTTCGGTCTCTCCTTCGATCTCTCGTTTTGATTCCATGGCCGTTCTTAATCATAGCGAGAGGAGAGACGAGGGATATCCTTCGGAGAGATACAGGAGGTTGGAGGAGGAGGAGGACGAGGACGGCGACGATGATGTCGGCTTGGAGAAGGGAAAGCACGTTGGCGCTCCAATCCCGTCGGCGGAGACGACGATTCCCAGGCCTCCTCCTCCCGACCTTAAATCTCCCATATTATTCCCCTCTTTATCTCTCTCGGTATTCGGATCTCTGATCTGCACGGCGGCGGCGGCTTGATAGATTATTCCGTTTGTTTCTTGATATTCGATTTGATGAAAAAAAGGGGGTTTCGAGGATAGTGTTTTGGGCCAGACAGATCTTTCAGGACATACAGCGCAGTTGTTTCCCTGACCAAGGATCCAATCTTGGACCCGCAATTTGATTGATTTGTCCGCTCAACGTTCTCGAATGGGATTCTCTGTTTCGAAGATTTGTTTGAATTACATACAGAAAAGATGGGTTTGGGGCATTAGAGATTGGCAGTGGTGTTCTTCCCTGATGAAAGATTCAATAATGGGCTCCCATGATTTCCTATACTCGATGAATATATTGATTGATCTGTCTTCTGTTGTCTTCTTGTTCTTGAATGGGTTTTCCGCACCAGTGTCCATGAGTCACCCGATTGATCAGCGTCACCATCCTGCATCTGCATCATTGAGGATGCCCGTTTGTAAATTTTGGTTGGCTGGGCGTTGCACCCGCTATCATTGCCCCTACCTACACGATCAGAATCCGCCGTGTGCCTCAAACAGCAACAGCAGTGATAAAGGTATCTCTTGGAGAAGAAGTCATGTCGGAAAAACCCTAATGTCGGTCCTGTAAGAAGCGACTCCATAACATTAATGAAGGGTTGAGCAAACCGAATGAGCTAGATCACAAGGACTCTTTTTGTAGTCCTTCATCCGATGGAGGCATCACTTGGAGAAGAAGTCGTGTCTGGAAAAACCCTAATGTTGATCCCCGTATGAAGCAGCTCCATGAAAATAATGGAGGGCCAAGCAAGCAAATAATTGAGTGGATCACAAGGACTCGCTTGTAGCCCTACACGAGGAGCACTCACCTTCGTTGCCGCGGAGAGTCAATCAAGTTGATAAATGAGGGTAATATGATTCAACAAGAACATGAGAAGGTCTGCGGTCCATCTAAGGAGCATTGTCCACCTCGATCCACAGTGGCCATGCTCGATATGATCAATGACGCAAGTTTAATTACGAAGATCATGTGACCAAAGAGAAATGCAATGACCTCAATCCTTGGTTTGAATACTTGACGATTTACAAGGTCATGCGAAGGTGAAATTCAAAGCTCTTAGCTTGTGATTTCCCATCATAAAGTTATCACCGAATCTTTCTCATGACATTTGCATTGGCGGGGATCATGGGGATAGCCCTCCCAGGTCGGACAAGCTATACACGCGGTCGAGATGGAATAGTCCGAGTTTGGGAGTAACCGCGGTCGATGTCTTTGCACTTGATGTTTCTTTGTGCCTTCAATTTAGTGTGAAGTTTGACAAACTTTGTGTTCTGCAGCATTATGATGGTAGATATGGAAGTGAAATCGATGCATGTTCAATAAAGGGCCATGGGTGTTTGGGTGTTCTCAAAGTCATAAGGTTAGAGTTGTAAACTTTGATGTGTATCTTTTGTTGGCTAATGGAAACTGTACTTGGTTATGCTTTTGTGAGTTCTCAAATCTTTGTCAAATCTGTGCGGGCATGGAATCTGAGCAAATAAGCCTAGAAGGATCCACTAGTCGTGAATGCCTTGGCATTCCAAAATGAACTCCTCTTTCTGGACTTGAGGTAATTTTGCTAGGTTTTATGTGGTTTTAAATGTGCAATATGTTCGATTGGTGATCTTGCTCGGACTTCTGTTGTAGTCATACTATCTTGTAAAATGATTTACTAAGCGGTCTTTCATGGTGATACTCTAAATCTTTATCTTTTCGTAATTTCGGGATGGACTTATTCTAGTGTGGAAGTCCAATACGGAGGGCAACAACTTTGAACCAGCTGCTGTACTCACTGGGCATAGACAAGCTGTTGTGAGCTTGATTATGGGAGTTAGGCTTTACTCTGGATCAGTTGACAAGACAATTAGAGTAAGTACCAGTGTCTCTTTTTAACATATTTACGGCTGATTATTGTGATTTCGGAATAACTCTGTATTCTATAGAATTTAATGAATAGATACTAATATAAGATCATTACATAATTCATGTGGTGCACATAATCCAGTCCTTGACATCATTGTCTTATTTGTTGAACATCATGTTATTCGGTTGCCTCAGGGTCAACTGAACCATAAATCAAAACTTCATGTGTTGTCGGTGTGTGGCCAAATAAATGTATATTGTACGTGACAACTTCTTGGGAACTAATAGCAATAATAAATTACAAAGGATAGATTGATTTCATTTTCAGTAAATTTCAACTTGATGCCGCCACTTTCAAAGACAATTCTCCATGTCCTCTTATGTTCTGGTGAAGAAGGATGCTTCTTAGTTTTATGGGTATTTGTTGCATGTGATTTCAATTTGATGACATGGATATATTTAAATCAATATCAAATTTTGTTTCAGGTCTGGGACCTCGAAACTCTCGAGTGCATTCACTCTCTCGAGGGCCATACATCAGTTGTCACATCTGTATTTTGCTGGGACGACTATCTCTTATCTTGCTCATTGGACTGCACGATTAAGGTCAGATTTCTTTGCTTTTCCTAAACTTAACGATTTGCATTCTCACTTTTGTTATTAATTCTTTTAAATGCAGGTTTGGGCAGGCACAAAAACCGACAGTACAGAACTAGTATATACCCACAATTTAGAGCATGTAAGTTGCATATGTTTATTCATTTATTTGTGATGTCTAACGACTAGTTATTATGAGTGTGATTTGTTTTGTGTGAAGGTTTTATTTGTTTTAGTGCATCCGATTATTTTAGACTATCAATTGTGACTTGCAATAAATTCAGAAAGAATAAATATCCACGACAATTATATCGACATTTTGAAGCTCGAATGAGACCGATTTGAAATCGGTGGAATGACTAATATCGCATGATATCCTTCTTTTGTCAAATGCTTCTCTATGAAACATTTTATCTGTCCAAGCCGAGTTTGAGAGACGAAAACACTAGTGATGAAACCATATTGGAGTTCTTAAATTAATTGGAAGCACTCCTTTTGATGCATCTTTGTTACTTTTTACATACTGTTCTTCACAAATAACTTGTATTTTTACGCACTTATTTCTTATACTACCATGGTACTTATAAATTTATAATAATCCTATGAATTCTGCAATATTAGTCCTTTGTGATTTACATCCTCGTCACATTGTTGAATTTATTCTTTCCCCAAAGAACAAGCACAGGATGGATAAACAAACTCTTGTGTTCATTTCAAGTCATTGCCATCAACATGTTATATGCCAACTGAATGATTAAAAAAATGCGAAAGAAACATTCAAAAAATTTAGTTATAAGCGTGTGTATCCACTTTCTATGTATCTTTCATTAATCAATTCTTTGAGATCATAAAGACTTTGCTATTCATGTATCTTTTAAATGTGTCCTAGCTTCTATTTATTACTGTCGTTGAAGATTGTCTGTTTTTCTTTTAGATATTGTCAACATAATAAATCTATGAATATAATGGTAGAAATAAGCATTTGAAATGGAAATTATATATTGCACGAGCTAAAAAAATCTTAGCACTTTGTGAACATGTTTTGATTTACGAATCTGATTTGTTAACCTATGTGTTGTGAGGACCAGCATTTCTTTTCATAATATCCGCAAATGACTTGCACATTACACGAATGTCCAAATTAACTTTATATGTCTCTGGGAAATTATGACCGTGTTCTTTATCGTAATTAACATGTTGTTACTTGATCTCTCGCAGGGAGTTTTAGCAATGGAAGGAATATACGATGCAAATGTGAAACCAGTTATAATGTGTTCCCTTGACGACCACAGTGTTCAAATGTTTGAATTGCCATCGTAAGTTATCTTCATCACAAGTATTAGATTGTAAGACATCTCATGTATTTTTTACTAATGTTTTTTTATTTCTGCTCGAAATGTTAGGTTTGGTGGAAGAGGAAAGATATTCTACAAGAATAACGTTAGGTCATTGCATATCGGACCCTCCGGACTCTTTTTCACTGGAGATGAGATGGGTGTTGTTAAGGTGTGGAGGTGTTTGACCAATGTATCACCGCCACTATGTCATTGAGTTGACACTTTGTATCTGTTATCAGCCATGTTAAATGAATAAAAATGGTCATAAGACCGCTTTTTTACAAGAATAAATATTTGTCTAATTAGGTGTTTATTAATTTTTTGTAAAGATGTATCCATCATTTATAAGTGTATTTAGATACTCTTATAATTTTTGCCTGTTCTGAAATGAAACTAAAATGATGATTTCGGTTTCGGTTTCAAATTCCAAAAATCAAAATTAAACCATCAGAATCAAGTTTTGATTCAATTTAAAATTATCAATTGTTCAACCGTTGAGCCGATTTGGTTTTGAATTGAATTGAAATTTTGATTACGTCTAATCGATAGCACACTCTAGATTGTATAGTGTATCTCTTGGAATGTATCATCTTGGAAATGGTGACAAGGTAGTTTCACTTCACCATTCTCCTCCCACATCGCTTTGGTATAGCAACTTGCTCACAAGAATCTTCTCCTCCACTAATTCAACTTTAACTATGCTCTATGAGATAATAAATAGCTACAATAACTACATCTCATGGTGACTTCTTCGACATATATAATGCACTAAAGTGTAATAAATGATATATTTATTAAATATAATAAATGAGTGTAATAAATAAAAGATATTTTATTTCATACAAAATATGCATCGATATCATATAAGATTATTTGATGATTCAAAATTTACAGTCTACCAAGAACTCGCAAAGTCTCTAACCGAGCTTAGTGATCGCACCCATTCATACAAGGAGCAGGTGGTGGAAAAAGAGACAAGAGCAAAAGGTGGCGACGCCTCCTCCTACTTAACACCTCACGCGGTCATAGCCTCGTTACCTTCGTTCTCCCCGGACATCTCCTCCAGTGACTTTTTCTTCGACTTCGACACCAGGAGGGTGCAGAACAGCCCTAGAAAGTTGCAGGCGACGAGCAAAAAGAGTGAGTTCCTAACCCCGATCCTTGCTAGCTACTTGTGGTCGATCTTCGCAAGGTTCTTATTCTGCGCCAAGTACAAAAACTCATAGAGGGTATTATATAGAGAAAATTATGGAGGTGATTCAGTGAGGAGGGATTAGACGTGAGGAGGATGTTATACAAACAAAATTATCTTTGATGCAGAGATCTAGTGTTGATATTCTAAATCTAATATGATGGCCACCTTTCAATCAATGACATCTAGATGAAACTGATACTTTTACGAATTCGATGAATCATCGACGAAATTCTTATGCACTGAGCCACTTCTTATATTGTACCGATTATAAAACCTATAAAATTGAAATGTATGCATGAACATCTTTAAAATTAGACCAACTGATAATACAGATAGATTGGTGCTTAAATTATATGATAATAATATAATTAAATTTAATATTATTAAAATTTATGTGTAATTAACTAATGCAAACTATAACTTAGTAAACCTCACTAAATTTCTTTTTTCATATAAAATTAAAAACGAAATAGCACAAAAGAATAAACTTTGGGAACATTCCTTTATTGAATCCATTATTAGGAAATGATATATTTTTCAGTGGCTAAACAAACAATGTTCTTTATGACACCTTGTAGGGTTTTAATCCCTAGATGAGGATGAAAAAATAATAAATATATCTATTCCAAATAAATAATAACAAAATGTGTATCAAGTTGTTTTCTATAAAATGATACTTGTTATTATAGAAGGACTATGAATTAAATGCATTTGGAGATGGACAAAAGATTAAACTTTTCTGTGCAAGAACTGCATATGTTTTCTATAGGATTTGCAGGGATTATGCTATGTTAATTATATAATTCTTCACGATTAATTTAGGATTATTTCTGAAATATAAATCTTGTCTTAGCAGTATTTACTTTGACATCAGTGAACAAAATGATCACCTCTTCAATAATAGAAGAGACTACAAAAGTAGCTATAGCTGTGTGTAGGAACATGTCCTACGCATTGTAGTTGAGTTGAGTGCATATTCTTTTTTTTTTCTAATTTTTATATTTTATTATTTCATCTATGAAATGAACATTATATTTATTATCCATACTTGTAATTGGATCCTTTTGGGACTCACTTGTAGAACCGATGCCGTGGGTTGGGTGAGCCATCTAGATAATGCGCACGATCGTCGGTTCCTTGAACTTGGGCTTCTCTGTTTGCATCGCATGCTCGGCCCAAAATATTAAGTCAAAAATATTAAGTCAACTTCGATAAGTTATAACTATTAGAAAGTAATTCTTTTTCTCAAACATTTGTATGCACTTAAATAGGCTCTAAGTGGAACTGATACAACAACTACAACTACAACAAGCTGGAATACACTAATTAATCGGGGTTGGCTATATTGATCTTCTTCCACCATTGAGCTCCTGTCAAATCAATATCCTTGGTTTAGTCAAGTGCATTTAAAACCTTTAATGATAGTGTTAACAAAGTTTTTTTTTATGATTTTCTCTACCTCTTCTCACACCACTAATACAAATTGTCTCATCTCATGTAGCTACAACATAAGATATGATGATATGATCCCCACATTTATTGCCTAATGACCACATAA
Organism: Ensete glaucum; assembly: GCA_021527575.1. Lineage (NCBI taxonomy): Eukaryota > Viridiplantae > Streptophyta > Magnoliopsida > Zingiberales > Musaceae > Ensete > Ensete glaucum. Next base: position 11,033,501 of record CM038553.1, read on the forward strand.
ATTAAAGGCAATAAAATGATAGTCAATTAATAATGTCGTAGTAGTGTGTATATTACCAAATGAGAAGTAATGTATGACAAAAGCAATGATCTACAAACAAGAAAAGAAACAAAAAAACATCATAGTTACTTCACTTGACAGGCTTTGGAAGAAATATTTGCACCACATGGCCGATGTCAATGTAAAATACATATTCATTCAATCTACTTAGAAACGACTCGCTAATTGCTTAATTTGCTCTTCTTCTTTAACTTTATTTCTAGAGAACTTCATCATTTGAAAGGGACTGCTCATTTTTGCTGCTTATGACTTCTAGATTTGGATATAATTTTAATTGTCAATATGCACATAAATGTTTCCTTCCAAAGGAACAGTACAGTATTAACCTAGAAATAACCATAATTTAGGAACTTTCATAAGGAAATAAACAATTTTCATGTCTCTCAATAAAAAGTGCATCTTTCTTGATATCATTTTGTATTTGTCCACATTCAGTAAAATTTCCTAAAGAATGTTTATAAACATTTAACTTCACACTGATCTCCATGAAACAGTGCAGTGGTCTTCAGTAGACAATTTGTGCTACTAGTAATTCCTTAGGGTAGTTAACAAATAGCAAGAGCTTGCAGGATACATTTGTAGAAGAACCCATAGAAGAGTAACATAAGCTTTTAAGCTCCCCAAAGAGAAGATATGGAAGAAGAATCTCATGGACAACATGATCATCTCAGAGTGCAGAAATATCATTCTTAATTGAACAATAAATTGAAAATGTAATGTTGCCAATGCCAAGTATTAGTGTCAAACATGTTCTCTGCAGGAATTCAACATTGCAAACATGATCAGCAACTCTAGTTAAGTCGTACTCAGGAATCTATTTAACATATAATGACAATTAGTTGTGATTATCATTTATGCTTGCTTTAGTACGATGGAGAATGTAATTTGGCATTGATCAAGGAACAATTCTTGCACATTAAATGCAATACAAGGCTTGAGACCAGCTTTATCCAAACTAAAGTTTTAAAGTGGTCCATCTTAAGGCTGTATATAAATGACATAAATTTGGTACACAAATTGAGACAAGACTATCTTGTAATTGGACCAGTCTGTTGAGTTAGTAAAATCTAATTATTTTACTTGTACTATTTCTCTGTGTCATGGTTCAGCTCTATTAATCGATGGATGAAATAAATATCATTTTAATGCATTTCTCATTTGAACATTATTTGAGGGGATATTTTGCACATGTCATGTTTGTCAAATGACAATATCATCAATAACCCTACACCAGTTGCCAAAAGAGAATATTAAAAAATGTATAATGAATATGCAACTAATCGGATGAATACTCCAGATCAGAAAAATTAAAACACCAAAAGAGAGAGATGAATATTCATAAATTTTCATAGATATTTTAATTTAAACCTTAAGATAAATGAAGCCTAAATTTGTCACTGAAACACAGGGCCACACAAAGAGACCCACAAAAGCTGGCTAATGGCTCAATGTACATCACCATACACACTATACATGTTGTGCCATGATGCAAACTTCTATAAGTAAAAGCATATCAACTAACTAGGATGCAAATGAAATTCTAGAAACATTGAACAAGGTTATGGTACACAAATGCCACTGTCAACAAGCATTCACTTGTTTTGAAATATTTCAGATTTGTGGCTATTTATTCAATAATCTTACTTATAGCAAGGTACCAAAAACAAGCATATCAGAGACATGCTTGCATCTCCACCACGAGGTTGGTGGTCACCGAGTAGATATTGGGGTCCATTGCCATTTAACACTGCAGTGAGCTGGTTTGTACTGGTCACATCCCAACATCAGCTGGGTTATATATGCTGGTGTGCACCCATTTTTACAGTTATATGATTAGTGCAGGCACTACAAACCAGCATTTCCAACTCATTTCACAGACGTGCATTAAACCATTCTATCACTTGCCAGCATGAGCAAGGCACAGTAACAAACAAATGACTGGTTCGACCTAGCATGAGCCAATGTAGTAGAATGAAAACCAAATGCAAGGATGACGTGTATGAAGCAAGAGAAATGCATGCATGATGGAACTTACCAATGCCCAGTATTGAATATCAGGACATCATAGAACTTTGTGACATTAGCCCAGTCATCGGCTGGAACATCAATATCAACTTTATAGGTCCCCTTCACTCCATCTTGACCAAGATGAGCTGAGTTATCCACAGGCTGCCACCTTAAACAACAGGTTTGAGCATGTAAACATCTGACAATTAATGTGGCATAAGGAGAAAATAACCCATATGACATGACACAAATAATTACATAGATCAGCACAGAATATTATTCTTGATGAAAGCTCTGAGATCATTATTATTCTATTTAAAGTCTTTTTCTGGAAAATTATATGTAATGGCCATCCTTTCAATTTAAGCGAATGCTGAACAACATACTCAATATTTTCTACAACAACCGTGTGAAGCACTATAAGATGTTCGTGCAGTGTCAGAATGTTTAAAGCTAAATCTAACAACATATTCTCATTTGTTTTTCCCCCATGGGCTTCATTAGAAAATAAGTTCACCAGTTAAAATCCCCTGATACAGTTGTGGGTACCATCAAAAACAGGGTGATCTCACCTCCAGCTTATAATTGCTAGAATGAGATAAAGCTCCCTTGGTGCTTCCTAGCTGCTATTGTGGACAATATAGTGTCCTCTGTAAGAGGAAGGCACCATGACAAGTTATACACCATTTACAAAAATCATCTATAATTATGTATCCTTGTAGCATATACACTAAATCCAGTATCACCTGACTTGTCATTAAACTCTTCATCTAGTGATTCTTTGCTATATTCACAAACACCCGTTAAGCAAGTGCTACATATGTCGCAATTGCCAGTTCAGCCTTCTGAAGACTTCCAGATTGAAAATAACCATAAGCATTTAAAAATAGCAATATATCAGTCTGCAGATTCTTAAATATATGTTGCATGGTTCTAACACTTGTTCATTAATTATCACAAAGAAGTCTGGTTTTCACTACCATAGATCAAAACCAAGATAATGTACTCCAGTGTTGTTACTGTATGGCTCGAAACTAAGATAAGTTACTCGAGTTTCGTTATTGTATAGTTCTATTGATTAGGGATCTTCTAAAAGTTTCACCGCAAATAAAACCCCAAAAGCGAATCCAAGAAGGTGCATTACTAATCTAGAATGAGAGACATCCTGAATCATGGCTGAAATGATAGCACTCAGCGGAAGTCAAGCTCAAACCAGAAGCAGATTTGAGATGCATGATCTGAGATCCACAAAGCAAAGCGATGACAAAGAGAAAAAGAACAATGCCACATACGTGTGCTTCGCAGCACCGCGCGGTGATAAGCCACGACGACATCAAACTTGGGGAAGTAGCCACCCCGCCACGCCCCTTTCCGCTTCCACTTCTTCGCCCCACCATCCGCCGACCTCAGCGTGCACAACAACGCCACCAAGAAGTTCTCGTTCAGCGAATCGCCAACGAACCCGATCTTTCGCCCTCTCATCAAACCGAGGAACGCCGCTGGGTCGATCCGTGGGATCGGCTGTCCACCGCAGCGGTCGGGGAGCCAAACCCAGGAATTGATGGAACCCATGCCCTCGCGTCCGTTGCGGAGGCAGTTCCAGGCGTTGCGGTGGAAAGGGCAGGAACCATCGTAGAGGAGCCGCGGGTGAGCGCGGGCCCATCGGCCGGCGGCGGCCACGCCGCATGGAGGCGGAGGGGGGAGGAGGCGGCGAGAGAAAGAGGAAGGGTGGAGGAGGAAGACGGAGGCGGCGTAGAGGAGGGCGAGAGTGATGAGAAGGAGGAGGGAGAGGCGGAGCGCCGGCGAGCGCAGACGAAGGAAACAGGGGGGTGGCGATGTGTTACGGTGGAGGTGATGAGCCATTTGCTCACATTGGGCTCGAGTCATGTGTTGATATCAGTCCATCAAGAGGAGGGAGCGTATTTTAGGCTTTTGGTGGCGAGGGAAAGTTTTGTTCATTGCTTAATTAAAATCTTCTGTGATATATATATATATATATACATTGTATTTTTTTTTAAAACTTCACAATCCTATACGATAAAAAATGATTAGAAAAATTAAATTAAGTTAAAAATATATTAACTCAAGTCATCTTATCAAGATTTAAATTATATTATCGTAGCTTATCTCTTTTCGTTCCTATATATATATATATATTGCCGTGTGCTACGACAATGAGATAGAGACTTATAAAGGAACTATCTTGTGACAACATAACATGGTGATCCATCAACTTTTGGAATGCATCTTAATACTTTTCGATCCATTAAAAATCTTTTATATTCTTCAATACTTCAAAAAAAAGATAGACACATATTATCAGATTGAAATAAGAATTGATTAAGCACTACTAATTCATATGTATATTCCTCTCCGATGTATGATGAACCTGAGAAACTTTTCTAAATTGACTTCGAAAACACACTTAGTTGGATTGAAGTGTATTGTTGAACTTTTTCATAAATTAAAAATCTTGATCAAATTTGTTAAATGTGAGTCAATCGTCCTACTCTTTACTATCATATCATTTACATTTCTCTTAATATGATGCTTTGAATATTTTGTTAATCATCTTTTAGTATGTTACTCTTATCTTATTTAACCCGAAGGGCATAATCTAGTAGTAAAATATGTCTCAGTCTGTGATGACGGAGGTATGTTTTTTATCCTCTAACATCATTGTGATTTGATTGTATCTTGATAATACATCCACAAGGGGATGGAGCTCGTGACATAATATAACACCAACTAACTTATCAATCCTAGGAAGGGGGTAGTTGTCCTATGGGCATGTTTTGTTGAGATTTGTATAATCAACACACATCCTCTAATATTCGTTAGACTTTTTAACGAGTACAATATTAGCGAGTCATTGAGGCTACTACACATCAACAATGAACTTTAATCATAACAATTTGTTTACCTAATTAATTAGTTGTTGGTGGTCAAGAGCAAACTTACGAGGTACTTATTTCATCGATAATGCCTTAGGGAGAATGTTCAAGTGAACTTTAGCTACATTGGGATCGATTATCGATATATCTCTTAGTGACCAAGTGAATCTCAGAGGAAATTAATGAGCTGCATCCACCTCTCCTCAAGAAAGGTCACCTCGACCTTAACAATTTGATTGGGTCAGACTTTTATCCATGGGTACTTTATTCAGTAACTCTACAAGCTTAAGATGTGGGATGGATTTGACCAAGTCTTGGGAGTCTATATGTGGTGCCTTAGATTGAGTTTTCTTTAATCAAAAAGATCATCGTCAGGTAGCATTGGCGTGACTTCCTCTATTTACTTCTCAACTCTTCAATGCCAGTCCTTATTGGGAACTTAATCGTCATGTGATAAGTCGACACCATCGCTCTTAGTTTATTCAGTATAGGTCAGCATATGATTATATTTTTTGCTAAGAGAATATCCACCATCATGAACTTAGTCAATATTATTTTGGAGCAAGGCTTATCTCTAAATATGAGTTACAAGTTCATAGTCCCGATAGGAGAGAGAGTCATCGATGAGTCCATCAACGAAGAAGTCATTTAAGCAAGGCCATTAGTTCATAGTCCAAGTTTTTGAAAAGTATCAAAGTAAAGAATGTCGATGGAGCTACCTCTATCGATCATGATCCTCTCACCTGAGTATTAATCATCTTTACAAAGACCACTAAGGCATCATCATGATTCAAGTTTGGATACTGTCTCTTCCTCTTTGAAAGTTATCTCTAGGTCATCCTCTATCTTTAGGTATTTTTCAATGATAACTTAAGCACAAGTCTTATGACTTGAGAAGTTATCCCCCCTTCCTCACGAGATAGATCTACCAATGATGACATCAATTTGTCTCTCCACCAGCTCTTGAGGTCAGGGTGAGGGATTTCAGTGCTTTCGAATAAGCTGCTTAAGGTGTCTCATTGTATAAGCTCTTTAATCTACTCTTTCAGGTCATGACATTCTTCGATGTCGTGAGTATAATCTCGATGGATCCAATAATACTCGGACTTATCTCTTTTTGCCAAGGGGATCTTTATTGGGTGAGGGCTTCTTAAGATCTCATTCTTTTTTATTTGTAGTAAAACTTTGGTTCTAATCATATTTAGAGGGGTTATCTTGGGCCTTAGGTGAGGTAACTTGGGTCGCTTATTTGTTCTTCATTGCGATGACCTTTAGGTTGAGCTGATTTGTGGTTGCTCTTGCTTCGGCCTCTTATATGATTCTTCACACTTGCTGGAGACCATTGTCTCAATAGTAATTAATATATTGATTGGCCAAGTGCCTTAAGTATAGTCATTGATGGCCTCTTTATCAATGACTAAAAGAGATAAGAGGACTTGAGCCCCATAATATAAGTATATATTATGAGTAATATATAAGCAACTACTTTGTTAACACCAAGAATGTCTTGAGTACTTTTTCTTTGATGCCGGATTTGCAGGTCTAAAAAAATTCAGATTTGGTACAATCGATTATCAGGATCGGTACCCGACCTTACGAAGGACATTGAGTGTCGATAGAGGATCATCCACTCTTCATATTATGAGAGAAATATCTAAGTGCATTATTGCTCATATAAATCCTACTAGGGTCGTTCGGATTGAGAGAGGAGTTTTCTGAAAGAATCTTATTAAAGTGAAACTTGAATGAATTCTGTATATGACCTGACGATACCATACCCAATATATGGTATTTAGAATATTAGATGGATGAAAGACTATGGATATATGATAACTGAGAAAAGATAGGTACAATGTATTCAATCCCCTATACTATTTGGAGACTATGGCGTAGTGGCCTAGTACATCCATGGTCTATGAGTTGAATGAATTATTATAAGATAATAATTTACTAGGTTAGAATGAGTTATAACATGTATGACTCACGACCATTTCAGATTATGCATAAAAGGTCACACATATATGGTGGATGATTATAGCGAGTCGAAGATTAAATATGAATTATCCAATAAATCCCTATTGTCATTGGATAAGACCTAACATTAATGGACTCCTTATATGAGAATCAATTAGAGGCAAATTTAGATTATTAAATAGAGATCCAATAATCCAAGAGATGTGGGTTATTAGATAAAGATTCGTACCCACTAAGATAGGATCTATTATGGTTTTAGGTGGCTCTCTATAAATAAGAGATTGGGGTAACTAACAGCATGATATGATGCATCTTTAGCTGCCCCCTCCTATTCTCCTCCCTCTCATATTCTTAGTCGACCACTTTCTCCCTACTGTGAGAGGACAACGAAGAAGATCTTCTTCTATATTCGCTATAAGAAGGTATTTGAAAACCTCAGTGGGTGCATCACATGCGCAACAAAAATTAAAATAAAAATTAGTTTCCTACGTTGATCAAATTATCATGTAAAATATTAGGGTTACAAGAAAAACTAAAAAACTAATAAAATCATGATATGTGAAAGATTTATTTTACCTAGGGAGATCATATATCCCTATATTCCATATCCGAATGGAAAAGATGAAGGAGATTAAGCGTCATCCTCTCTAGCGGTATCCACACGATAGATCTCTGCAGTGAAACTCCTCTAATCTAATCTCACAACTCTTGCATAGAGTGAGGGAGGAGAATAGGAGGTGGTGGCTAAAGCTGCAACTTATCCCGATAATAATTCACTCGACTCATCGACTATAGACATATTAAGCCACTACGCTATAGTCCTCAAACAGTACAGGGGGGATCAAATCCATAATTCATAATCCTATATGTCTATAATCCCTCATCCAACTAATATCCCGAGATCATATATTGGATATGATCTGTTAGGCCACATATAGAATCCGCATAGTCTCGCTCTAATTAGATTCTCTGAGCTATTTTTCTCTTAATCTGAATGACCCTAGCTAGAGATTTGTCTAAGCAAGCACATATGAGATATTCCACTCGTGATCGAGAGTGGATGATCCTCTATTGACACTCAATTGCCTTCGTAAGGTTGGCTATCAATCCCGATAATCGGTTGTACGGATCTGAAACTCCTCCAATTTGATCTCACAACAAAGACCTTTCGGTCCTCAAGGTGATAGAAATAACGCTCAAGTTTCCATTGGGTATCCATTTTGTCCTTAATACCAACTTATTATGGTTGTGTCTTCTAACATGGGTAGGACAACCCCAAATCTTAACAATCTTAAGATCGGACTTCTTTCCTTTCCATATCTCATATGGTGTAGACACTACCGATTTTAATGGAACTCTATTCGTAAGATGCGATCTCTAAGGCATACCCCGAATGAGGTAGGTCAATTCATCATGGACCACACCATGTCTAATAGTATGTGATTCCTCTTTTCGATACACCATTGTCGAGGTGTATAATGAGGTATCCATTGGGATATAATTATATTATCCTTAAGGAAATAGATGAATTCCGTACTCAAGTACTTTCCTCGATCTAATCGAAAAGTCTTAGTACACTTTTAAATTTGGTTCTCTACCTCATTCTTATATTCTCTGAATTTCTCAAAGGCCTCGATTTATACTTCATTAAGTACACATGTCCATACCTAGAGAAATCATCGTGAATGTAATGAAGTATGAGTAATCACTTATAGCTGAGTCGACATGGGACCACATACATCACTATGTATGAGTTCCAATAACTCGATGGCTCTCTCTCTAGTTTCACTAAAAGGAGAGTTGATCATCTTCCCACGAAAGTAAGGTTTACAAGTTGCATATAACTCATAGTCAAATGGATCTAAGTATCCATCTTTCAGCAACATTTGAATCCTTCCCTCATATATATGACATAGCCTATAATGTCATAGGTTTGTATTATTCACCTCATCTCTTTTCCTCTTAGACATATTTATATTCATGATGTGTGGAGAAGTGTCTAACACATATCGTCATTTACAAAGGGTCCCTCTAGTAATAATCTCATCATCCATAATTATTAAATAATTATTATTCTTAAAACTAATTTATATCTACTAATTATCAAACAAGAGATGGATATAGTATTTTGATAATAGAGAGAATAAAATAGCATGCATCCAATGCAATGACCACCAGTAGGGTGACCTCCTAATGACAACTTCAGAACTCTTGCTCTATTGCCCATCTTGAGGTCCATCTTGCCTCGGCCAATCTCCTAAGTCTTACCAAAACTTGTAATGAATTACGGATATAAGAAGTACTCCCGGATTCAATACCCATGTGTTATCATGAAAATCGACAAGTGAGCGATCATGAATATACCAAGCTTCTCTAAGCTTCTATTTCACCTTCTCTGTAAGGTAGTCCTTAGTTCCTCTTCTAATACCCATCTTGGCCGTAGTGGAAGCACCCTTTGTCCTTTGCGTCTTTCTAGGCAACCTTTGTCTTACGGTCTTTCTTTACCCTTGCCATTCTTAAGTCTTGTTGGCCTTCCTTTTCTTTCTAGTCTAACCAATATAGAACGGCTACTCCTTGATGGCACTCTCACACCTTAACATATTAAGGAGCTCAAGGAGAGTCACCTCAAACTTGTTAATCTAAAGTTAATAATGAACTGAAAAGAATCGTAGGGATCAAGTATAAGATCAACACACAGGTTATCCTCTAGGACTATCTATATACTTCACAAAGCGAGTGTTCTCATCGTAGCTTATCTTTTCCTCCAGTGTGGGTATAATTATGTTAAGGACATATATGATTTTCTCCACAGTAAGAATAATTCTCAAATTATGGAGCCAATCCATGTAGTTTGGACCAGTGAGGCGATTAGCATCAAGTATGCCACATAGGGGGTTTGCAAGCGACAAACAAGATATAGCGTAAATTAAATAACATATAGATTTTGTAGAAAAATACTAATTAAGATATGAACTTCTATCTTAATGTACTATTACTATTTTCTTAGTGAATCACGTGACACCCTCGACATATGAGACGAAAGTCTCACAAATTCCTAGTGGGGATCGGGATCCAATTGACATCTTAGTACAATCTCGAGGGACTTGACTAACTACACTAAGCTTAAAAGGTAGACAACTCCTTATGATTCATGTTATGTTCCTCCGAATCATCATGGTCTCGACTACTCGACCAACCATAAAGTTCGCTTAAGTCATCACCATCATTACAAGATGAGTCGATTTGATGGATATGCTCTACTATTAGACCAAGTCATACTATGTCCTCAGGTCACCGGTGATATATATATGTTATAGGCAAGAACTCAATCATGTAGATATGTGAGCCTCGAGTAACTCGACCAACTCAACCTATGTCGTGATTCAATTTCTTTCTATAACGATGGAAGTCCACGTGAGTCAATCTTATTGCCTCACGCTTACCGACTTAATATTATCGTAGGAGGGATTTTATTTTTAACGTAGGAGGACTTTATATATATATATATATTTAGGTGTATAACACATCATACATGAAAGCCACACCAGATGATCATGAGCCATCACCTAATATGATTAAGCCTGAGCTAATGGGCCTAATCACTCACAATAGGATCTATGTATACATCGACGTATCTCCATGCCCTATGATTGTTGATCTTGTCATCATCGACTCTGTCAGATCGTCGCATCACCATACGTTGTAATTTTCTGTCATGGCATCATGGGTCCTATTGTCACATTCACGCTCCCGTTGCGCCTCTCTATGTAATTACAAATAATCATAGGCATGTAGGCCCAACAATAAAAGAGAAAATCGGAGGCTCGCAGACTCCAATAATAATAATAATCACAATTATACATATCACACACATGGCTCATGATCAACCATGTACATCATATATCACATGTACATCACATCATATGTAGGATTAGTAGATATATTTAATAATTATATTAAAATATTTAATTAATTATTTTTTAGAAATTACGACATGCTGAGAATTTTTAGAATTATCAAGGATATTTTTATAATTTTGGATGAGAGGATAGTTCTCAGAATTTTCAGAATTATTAAGGGTATTTTTGAAATTTCATACATGAAGACAATCCTTAAAATTTTCTAAATTTGGAGGAGTAAAATAGTCCTTTTAACAAAGGGAAACCCTAGCTTTCCCCTTGCCCCTTGTGTCACCACCTGCCTGCATAAGCTACCCTTGCTCGGTGCCTTGCGCGGCCACCCTCAGGCGCCTCTGGCAACAGCTGGCCATGGTAGCCTTATGGGCGCCTCAGCCCCCTTGCACTACCGTGGCCGCCCCAAGGGGCCTTGGCGGCGTGGGGTGGGGGCCTGCATGGGGTCTAGTTGTGGTTGGCTCCCGCATGGGGCTAGCCATGGTCGTCGCCCTCCTCCTCCCTACCTTCACTGTGAAAATGTAAAATGAATGTGTAGAACGATTCTACGCGATTCAATCTTATCACGCGTAGTTTAAAACTAATCTTTTACACAAAAATCTTAGCTCTGATACCATTGTTGGAAAACCTCAACAGGAGCATCACATACGCAGCAGAAATCAAAACAAAAAACTGGTTTTCCACACAGATCACACAACGTATCACACGTGCCATCACTCACGTAATTAGCTTGTAGGGCACTTGTAACCAGCAATAACTACATCTCATGCTGACTTCTCGCTAGGATAGAGAGAATGCACCAAATGCAAACACAATGAGTGTAATAAATGATATATTTATTAAATATAATAAATGAGTGCAATAAATAAATGATATTTTATTTCATACAAAATGATATATCGATGTCATATAAGTCATATTCCGATCGTAAATTATTTGATGATTCAAAAGCTACAGTCTACCAAGAACACGCAGAGTCTACAACCAAGCTTCCGTAATCGCACCCATTCATGAATGGAGTGCAGGTGGTAGAAAAAGGAGACAACAGAGCAAAAGGTGGCAACATCAGCTTGCCTCGTCCTGCTTAACACCTCACGCGGTATCAACCTTATTACCTTTATTCTCCTGGACATCTCCTCTAGTGACTTCTCCTTCGACTCGACATTAGGAGGGTGCAGAGCAGCCCTAGAAAGTTGCAGGCAGTGAGCAAAAAGAGTGAGTTCCTGACCCCGATCCCCGCCAGGTACCCATGGTCGATCTTCGCCAGGTCCTTTTTCTACGCCAAGTACAAAAACCCATGTCTTTAGGTTAATGCTCCCTCTTCAACTTCTCTATTATGATATGATATTGTTGTTTGTAACATACTAATGTCTTCTTCCTTCATGCCTTGAGGCTATTATCAATAACTCTTGGGAAGATTGTTTACACAAACATATGAATGCTTGATATTAATCAAGTTAAGACCATGTTCCTGTAAGAACAATCCTGTAGCTTCAAAATTTGCATGAAAATAATCATGCATTCACCTGGAGCTGTTTCATCCATGCACTCTCAAAGCAGTAATATTTATGGCGCTTGATGTATCTTTGAGCTCCATGATTCTTGGACTTGAGTATAATATGGTGCTATTTTTGTTGCCAAAAGAAACATGACAAAGTGCATATTATGTCATCATGTCAATGTTCCTTTCTTGCTTCGACCTCAATAACCATGTTCCGTCACAAAAAAAAAATATCTTACTACTTGCTTCTTCTTTTTTCACAATTTGATCGTTTCTTGGTGATTAACTTCACTATCTTTTAGTGACATAAATAGGTTATCGATTAGGTCAACATAAAGAATACTCAAGTTCTTCACTTTACTTAATTTGGAAAAGTTTTTAGATATTGTAGCAACATAACATAATAATATGCCTTGAATCATCTTATTGTGATGTTATTTATGTCTCTAACAATGTACAAGGTTCTACCTAATTTGAGACTCAGCTGTCACCCTTAAGTGAGGGACATCTTCAAGAGGGATTGAATTGCAAATCTTGTTGAGTGCTTTATAGAGAATTACTCATCCTATAGTGACTGGGAATCCTTCCTAAGTTCCATATGATTGTTTATCATAAGTAAAATAAGTTCCGAATCCGAATACACTGATATCGTCATTAAATCTTCTTCAGCATGAAAAATCTATGACAAGTACTATAACCGTGCTTAATGGGCAATTGTAATCTTATATGTTAATCAACATTTTTTTTTAGTTTCTTTAGTTGTGACTGCAAAAGCCTCTTAATCCACCAATTCCAAAGTGCAAACAATTTAAATGAGTTTGTGAAGGTCTTTTTGGATCCACATAAACCTTAAAGAATCTTTAGAAAGAGTATTTATATGGGCCTTGCTTGATCCAACAACAAGATACATTTCATCTACAAAGTATAAACATAAAAGGTATAGTACCAGGAAGCTATTTAAGGGATTTCCTTACCTCCATTTCACCCATTACTGGAAATAGGAGAAATAAGAGGAATGTTATTCCTATGCTGTGCCAAAGATGTAAATGTGTAGTGTCATGGGGGGTGCAAAACCTAATGATAGAGAGTAATTATGAGCCATTTGTTGTTGATTATTTAGCTTGATCAAACAGGGCTGCCATATGCACGCCACCTTCTACTAACCTATTTAACCTTATCATAGCATCAAGAAGGGTGTTGTTTCCACTTGTTATTCTCAGTATGCACATGCCATGGACATTCCCTGTGATTTATTTCAAACTTATGTTGGTCAAATAGAATAGAAGACCTAATATTTAAGGCATAAACTGATGGGACAAGTACGTGATGGTTCCAGAGAAAAAAAAATATCAATTTGATAAGATTTAGATTAGATTCTTGTCAAAAGTTATGCCCCTCTCAATAATGTGACAGACAATAAGGATATTTTTTTATGTTTGGACAACGTAGCATGTGAAGCTTCTTCATTGTAGATAAAAAAGAAATCACGTAACCCATTTTCTAGATTAATCTTGTTCAAAGACTAACCCAGCTAATTAGATAGGGTCACAGTAACCTCAGAAATATAAAGACTATTTGTATATAGAGTGTTGAGTATCTATCATAAGTTTTGGTTGGGAATCCAATTCACTTTTATTTTTGTGGAGCTGTGTGCAAATCAAATCATCTAATCATCTTTTTATGTGAGCTTAATTCAAAACTTACACTAATAAACGGAGATCCACTTCTAGGGCTTCTGCCATACTTTCTCATACACACAATTATTTATCTTCTAAGATCAGTTTAAGGTGAAATCACAGGAAGCATGCATGCACCACCAAAGCTTTTGGTGTCTGACATGATCTACTGCTGGATGGACGTCATAAACCCTAACCAATGTCATCAAAGCATATATACTCTTTAAAGTTCAGCCCCTGGCATTAAGAAGTTTGCACTTTGCTGGCATAGATCTTGCTTTCCACCTATTCTACAGCATAAAAGAACTGTAATGTGATGCTCTTGTGGATGGGACTGCAACCTAGTACTCCTATCTGGTCTTGGTGACCTTGCAACCATCATTAACATCATGAATTTCTAAGTTTCTGTGTGGTGTTTTTTTATAAATTCATGCGTGCTAATATGTGGAATCGTTAGTATTATAAGACAATGCATTTGGCAGGCATTTGCTAGTGGTGGCTGCATGCGTGACCTGCATCAGCATGTTCTCCTTGTTCATGCAACTCCTCCTTAATCTCATTATGAGCAGAAGAACAACATATATGGATTGTGTTAGTGATTACTTTGTAATTTGAAGGTATTTTTTTATCTCAAGAGTGGCCAATTTGCATGTTCTCCTTGTGGCTTCAGGAATCATTTGCATCTTTGTTACTTTTTTTTACATATTGTTCTTCACAAATAACTTGTGTTTTTACACACTTATTTCTTAACTACCATGGTACTTATAAATTTATAATAATCCTATGAATTCTATGCAATATTAGTCCTTTGTGATTTACATCCTCGTCACATTGTTGAATTTATTCTTTTCCTAAAGACCAAGCACAAGATGGATAAACAAACTCTTGTGTTCATTTCAAGTCATTGTCATCAACATTGTTCTGTGCCAACTGAATGATTAAAAAAAAGCAAAAAAACATTCCAAAAAATTTAGTTATAAACATGTGTATCCACTTTCTATGTATCTTTCATTAATCAATTCTTTGAGATCATAAAACCTTTGCTATTCATATATCTTTTCAATGTGTCCCAGCTTCTATTTATTAATGCCGTTGAAGATTGTCTGTTTTTCTTTTAGAAATTGTCAACATAATAAATCTATGAATATCATGGTAGAAATAAGCATTTTAAATAAAAATTATATATTGCACGAGCTAAAAAAATCTTAAAACTTTGTGAACATGCTTTGATTTACGAATCTGATTCGTTAACCTATGTGTTGTGAAGACGAGCATTTCATTTCATAATATCCGTAAATGACTTGCACATTATACGAATGTCTAAATTAACTTTATATGTCTTTGGAAAATTATGGCCATGTTCTTTATCATAATTAACATGTAGTTACTTGATCTCTCGCAGGGAGTTTTAGCAATGGAAGGAATATACGATGCAAATGTGAAACAAGTTATAATGTGTTCCCTTGACGATCCCAGTGTTCAAATGTTTGAATTGCCATCGTAAGTTATATTCATCATAAGTATTAGATTGTAAGACATCTCATGTATTTTTTACTAATGTTCTTTTATTTTTGCTCGAAATGTTAGATTTTGTGGAAGAGGAAAGATATTCTACAAGAATAACGTTAGGTGATTGCATATCGAACCCTCAGGGCTCTTTTCACCGAGATGAGATGGGTCTTTGTTAAGGTGTGGAGGTGTTTGACCAATGTATCACCGCCACTATGTCATTTAGTAGACACTTTGTATCTGTTATCAGCCATGTTAAATGAATAAAAATGATCATAAGACCAGTTTTTTTACAAGAATAAATATTTGTCTAATTAGGTGTTTATTAATTTTTTGTAAAGATGTATCCATCATTTATAAGTGTATTTAGATACTTTTATAATTTTTGCTTCTGAAATGAAACTAAATTGATGATTTCGGTTTCGGTTTCAAATTCTAAAAATCAAAATTAAACCATCAGAATCAAGTTTTGATTCAATTCAAAATTATCGATTGTTCAACCGTTGAGCCGATTTGGTTTTGAATTGAATTTTGATTAGGTCTAATCGATAGCACACTCTAGATTGTCTAGTGTATCTCTAGGAATGTATCATCTTGGAAATGGTGATGAGACAGCTTCACCATTCTCCTCTCACATCGCTTTGGTATAGCAATTAGCTCATAATAATTCTCTAGCCTCCACTAATTCGACTTTAACTATGCTTTCTGAGACGATAAATAGATAGCTACTGATCTTTTTAAAGCGATAACTACATCTCATGTTGATTTATCGCTGGGACATAGATAATGCACCAAAGTGTAATAAATGATACATTTATTAAATATAATAAATGAGTGTAATAAATAAAAGATACTTTATTTCATACAAAATGATGCATCGATATCATATAAGATTATTTGATGATTCAAAAGCTACAGTCTACCAAGAACTCGTAGAGTCTCCAACCAAGCTTCCGTGATCACACCCATTCATGCAAGGAGTATAGGTGGTGGAAAAAAGAGACAGCAGAGCAATAGGTGGCAGCATCAGTTTGCCTCCTCCTGCTTAACACATCACGCGGTCTTAACCTCATCACTTTCTTTCTCCCCGGACATCTCCTCTAATGACTTCTCCTTCGACTCCGACACCAGGAGGGTGCAGAACAGCTCTAAAAAGTTGCACAAGATGAGCAAAAAGAGCGAGCTCCTAACCCCGATCCCCGCCAACTACTCGTGATCGATCTTCGCTAGGTCCTTGTTCTGCGCCAAGTACAAAAACCCACATATGATATTATATAGAGAAAATTATGGTGGTGATTAAGTTAGGAGGATTAGACGTATTATATAAACAAAATTATACTTGATGCAGGGATCTAGTGTTGATATTCTAAATCTAATATGATGAAGCCACCTTTCAATCAATGACATCTAGATGAGACCGATACTTTTACGAATTTGATGAATCATCTACGGAATTCTCATGCACTGAGCCACTTCTTATATTGTACCGATTATAAATTCTAGAAAATCGAAATGTATGCATGAACATCTTTAAAATTAGACCAACTGATAATACAGATAGACTGGTGCTTAAATTATATGATAATAATATAATTAAATTTAATATTATTAAAATTTATGTGTAATTAACTCATGCAAACTATAACTTAGTAAACCTCAATAAATTCCTTTTTTCATATAAAAGATAAAACATATGTATTGTGTGGGAATATGAGATAGCACAAAAGAATAACCTTTGGGAACATTCATTTATTGAATCTATTATTAGGAAATGATATCTTTTTCTGTGGCTAAACAATATTGTTTATGAGACCTTGTAGGGTTCTAATCCCTAGATGAGGACGAAAAATATAAGAGTTCATCAAACAATAAATATATCTATTCTAAATAAATAAAAACCAAAATATGTATCAAATTATTTTCTAAAAAATGATAGTTGTTATTATATAAAGATTGTGAATTAAATAAATTTGGAGATGGATAAAAGATTAGATTTTTCTGTGCAAGAACTGTGTTTGTTTTCTATAGGATTTGCAGGGATTATGCTATGTTAATTATAAAGCTATGCATGATAAATCTTGGATTGCTTCTGAAATATAAATCTTATCTTAGCAGTATTTACTTTGACATCAATGAACAAAATGATCATCTCTTCAACAATAGAATAGACTATAAAAATAACTATAGTTGTGTGTAGGAACATGTAATGCACATTATAGTTGAGTTGAGTGGATATTTATTTTTTTTCTAATTTTTATATTTTATTATTTCATCTATCAAATGAATATTATATTTATTGTCCATGCTTACGATTGGATCCTTTTGGGACTCACTTGTAGGACCGATGCCGTGAGCTGGGTGAGTCATCTAAGTAATGCAGACGATCGTCGGTTCCTTGAACTTGAGCTTCTCTGTTTGCATCGCATGCTCCACTCAAAATATGGTACACTAGAAGCCTGCAAAATGTATGATCGAGATCTCTCCGACTCCCGTGACGGATGATAGATGCGACCTCCATCACTGATCCGACAGTTCGAGACATTTAATTTACCATCAAAATGAATTGATATGGGAGATTGGAATCATTTAAGTGACATCAAATGGATAGAAATATATGTGTTAAAAATAAAGTTAGGAGGGTATTTAAGAAAAATTCATAGCGATATCTGTGAGAAATTTTACTTGATTAGGGTGCTATTAAAAATTTTGAAACCTTGTTAAGTATTTTATAGAATAATGAGGCAACTAAGTGTAGATCTGTTTACGTCTATATAATGGGTTGGGCGACTCACGAAGACCTGCAATCCGAGTCGTTTCGGTAAAGAACGCGAAGCGGAGAGAGAGGGACGGAGGTCGCAGCAGCGAAAAGGTTCGGTCTCTCCTTCGATCTCTCGTTTTGATTCCATGGCCGTTCTTAATCATAGCGAGAGGAGGCGAGGATATCCTTCGGAGAGATACAGGAGGTTGGAGGAGGAGGAGGACGAGGGCGGCGGCGATGATGTCGGCTTGGAGAAGGGAAAGCACGTTGGCGCCAATCCGTCGGCGGAGACGATTCCTGCCTCCTCCTCCGACCTTAAATCTCCCATATTATTCCCTCTTTATCTCTCTCGGTATTCGGATCTCGATCGCACGGGCTTGATAGATTATTCCGTTTGTTTCTTGATATTCGATTTGATGAAAAAAAGGGGGTTTCGAGGATAGTGTTTTGGGCCAGACAGATCTTTCAGGACATACAGCGCAGTTGTTTCCCTGACCAAGGATCCAATCTTGGACCCGCAATTTGATTGATTTGTCCGCTCAACGTTCTCGAATGGGATTCTCTGTTTCGAAGATTTGTTTGAATTACATACAGAAAAGATGGGTTTGGGGCATTAGAGATTGGCAGTGGTGTTCTTCCCTGATGAAAGATTCAATAATGGGCTCCCATGATTTCCTATACTCGATGAATATATTGATTGATCTGTCTTCTGTTGTCTTCTTGTTCTTGAATGGGTTTTCCGCATGTCCATGAGTCACCCGATTGATCAGCGTCACCATCCTGCATCTGCATCATTGAGGATGCCCGTTTGTAAATTTTGGTTGGCTGGGCGTTGCACCCGCTATCATTGCCCCTACCTACACGATCAGAATCCGCCGTGTGCCTCAAACAGCAACAGCAGTGATAAAGGTATCTCTTGGAGAAGAAGTCGTGTCTGGAAAAACCCTAATGTCGGTCCCTGTAAGAAGCGACTCCATAACATTAATGAAGGGTCGAGCAAACCAACGAATGAGCTAGATCACAAGGACTCTTTTTGTAGTCCTTCATCTGATGGAGGCATCACTTGGAGAAGAAGTCGTCTCGAAAAACCCTAATGTTGATCCCGTGAAGGCTCCATGAAAATAATGGAGGGCCAAGCAAGCAAATAATTGAGCTGGATCACAAGGACTCTTTGTAGCCCTACACGAGGAGCACCACCTTCGTTGCAATGAGAGTCAATCAAGTTGATAAATGAGGGTAATATGATTCAACAAGAACATGAGAAGGCTGTCTGCAGTCCATCTAAGGAGCATTGTCCACCTCTGATCCACAGCGTGGCCATGCTCGATATGATCAATGACGCAAGTTTAATTACAGAAGATCATGTGACAGCCAAAGAGAAATGCAATGACCTCAATCCTTGGTTTGAATACTTGACTGATTTACAAGGTCATGCGAAGGTGAAATTCAAAGCTCTTAGCTTCAGTGATTTCCCCATCATAAAGTTATCACCCTGAATCTGTTCTCATGACATTTGCATTGGCAGGGGATCATGGGGATAGCCCTCCCAGCTGGGTCAGACAAGCTATACACTGGCAGTCGAGATGGAATAGTCCGAGTTTGGGACTGTAACACTGGCCAGGTCGATGTCTTTGCACTTGATGTTTCTTTGTGCCTTCAATTTAGTGTGAAGTTTGACAAACTTTGTGTTCCTGCAGTGCATTATGATGGTAGATATGGAAGCTGAAATCAGATGCATGTTCAATAAAGGGCCATGGGTGTTTGCGGGTGTTCTCAAAGCTGTTAAGGTTAGAGTTGTAAACTTTAATGTGTATCTTTTGTTGGCTAATGGAAACTGTACTTGGATATGCTTTTGTGAGTTCTCAAATCTTTGTCAAATCTTGTGCGGGCATGGAATCTGAGCTTGCAAATAAGCCTAGAAGGATCCACTAGTCGTGAATGCCTTGGCATTCCAAAATGAACTCCTCTTTGCTGGACTTGAGGTAATTTTGCTAGGTTTTATGTGGTTTTAAATGTGCAATATGTTCATTGGTGATCTTGCGGACTTCTTTGTAGTCATACTATCTTGTAAAATGATTTACTAAGCGGTCTTTCATGGTGATACTCTAAATCTTTATCTTTTCGTAATTTCGGGATGGACTTATTCTAGTGTGGAAGTCCAATAGAGGGCAACAACTTTGAACCACTGTACTCACGGGCATAGACAAGTTGTGAGCTTGATTATGGGAGTTAGGCTTTACTCTGGATCAGTTGACAAGACAATTAGAGTAAGTACGAGTGTCTCTTTTTAACATATTTACGGCTGATTATTGTGATTTCGGAATAACTCTGTATTCTATAGAATTTAATGAATAGATACTAATATAAGATTATTACATAATTCATGTGGTGCACATAATCCAGTCCTTGACATCATTGTCTTATTTGTTGAACATCATGTTATTCGGTTGCCTCGGTCAATGAACCATAAATCAAAACTTCATGTGTTGTCGGTGTGTGGCCAAATAAATGTATATTGTACGTGACAACTTCTTGGGAACTAATAGCAATAATAAACTACAAAGGATAGATTGATTTCATTTTCAGTAAATTTCAACTTGATGCACTGCCACTTCCTCAGCACAATTCTCCATGTCCTCTTATGTTCTGGTGAAGAAGGATGCTTCTTAGTTTTATGGGTATTTGTTGCATGTGATTTCAATTTGATGACATAGATATATTTAAATCAATGTCAAATTTTGTTTCAGGTCTGGGACCTCGAAACTCTCGAGTGCATTCACTCTCTCGAGGGCCATACATCAGTTGTCACATCTGTATTTTGCTGGGACGACTATCTCTTATCTTGCTCATTGGACTGCACGATTAAGGTCAGATTTCTTTGCTTTTCCTAAACTTAATGATTTGCATTCTCACTTTTGTTATTAATTCTTTTAAATGCAGGTTTGGGCAGGCACAAAAACCGACAGTACAGAACTAGTATATACCCACAATTTAGAGCATGTAAGTTGCATATGTTTATTCATTTATTTGTGATGTCTAACGACTAGTTATTATGAGTGTGATTTGTTTTGTGTGAAGGTTTTATTTGTTTTAGTGCATCCGATTATTTTAGACTATCAATTGTGACTTGCAATAAATTCAGAGAAAAGAATAAATATCCACTGACAATTATATCAGACATTTTGAAGCTCAGTAATGAGACTGATTTCAGAGGAAATCAGTGGAATGACTAATATCGCATGATATCCTTCTTTTGTCAAATGCTTCTCTATGAAACATTTTATCCTATCCAAGCCAGACTTTGAGAGACGAAAACACTAGTGATGAAACCATTTTTGATGCATCTTTGTTACTTTTTTACATACTGTTCTTCACAAATAACTTGTGTTTTTACGCACTTATTTCTTATACTACCATGGTACTTATAAATTTATAATAATCCTATGAATTCTGTGCAATATTAGTCCTTTGTGATTTACATCCTCGTCACATTGTTGAATTTATTCTTTCCCCAAAGAACAAGCGCAGGATGGATAAACAAACTCTTGTGTTCATTTCAAGTCATTGCCATCAACATTGTTCTGTGCCAACTGAATTATTAAAAAAAAGCGAAAGAAACATTCTAAAAAATTTAGTTATAAGCGTGTGTATCCACTTTCTATGTATCTTTCATTAATCAATTCTTTGAGATCATAAAGACTTTGCTATTCATGTATCTTTTAAATGTGTCCTAGCTTCTATTTATCACTGTCGTTGAAGATTGTCTGTTTTTCTTTTAGAAATTATCAACATAATAAATCTATGAATATAATGGTAGAAATAAGCATTTAAATGGAAATTATATATTGCACGAGCTAAAAAAATCTTAGCACTTTGTGAACATGCTTTGATTTACGAATCTGATTTGTTAACCTATGTGTTGTGAGGACCAGCATTTCCTTTCATAATATCCGCAAATGACTTGCACATTACACGAATGTCCAAATTAACTTTATATGTCTCTGGGAAATTATGACCGTGTTCTTTATCGTAATTAACATGTTGTTACTTGATCTCTCGCAGGGAGTTTTAGCAATGGAAGGAATATACGATGCAAATGTGAAACCAGTTATAATGTGTTCCCTTGACGACCACAGTGTTCAAATGTTTGAATTGCCATCGTAAGTTATCTTCATCACAAGTATTAGATTGTAAGACATCTCATGTATTTTTTATTAATATTTTTTTATTTCTGCTCGAAATGTTAGGTTTGGTGGAAGAGGAAAGATATTCTACAAGAATAACGTTAGGTCATTGCATATCGGACCCTCCGGGCTCTTTTTCATTGGAGATGAGATGGGTGCTGTTAAGGTGTGGAGGTGTTTGACCAATGTATCACCGCCACTATGTCATTGAGTTGGCACTTTGTATCTGTTATCAGCCATGTTAAATGAATAAAAATGGTCATAAGACCAGTTTTTTTTACAAGAATAAATATTTGTCTAATTAGGTGTTTATTAATTTTTTGTAAAGATGTATCCATCATTTATAAGTGTATTTAGATACTTTTATAATTTTTGCCTGTTCTGAAATGAAACTAAAATGATGATTTCGCTTTCGGTTTCAAATTCCAAAAATCAAAATTAAACCATCAGAATCAAGTTTTGATTCAATTTAAAATTATCAATTGTTCAACCGTTGAGCCGATTTGGTTTTGAATTGAATTGAAATTTTGATTACGTCTAATCGGATAGCACATTCTAGATTGTCTAGTGTATCTCTTGGAATGTATCATCTTGGAAATGGTGACAAGGTAGTTTCACTTCATCATTCTCCTCCTACATCGCTTTGGTATAGCAACTTGCTCATAAGAATCTTCTATGCTCTCTGAGATAATAAATACCTACTGGTCTATTTAAAGTAATAACTACATCTCATGGTGACTTCTCGCTGGGACATATATAATGCACTAAAGTGTAATAAATGATATATTTATTAAATATAATAAATGAGTGTAATAAATAAAAGATATTTTATTTCATACAAAATATGCATCGATATCATATAAGATTATTTGATGATTCAAAATTTACAGTCTACCAAGAACTCGCAAAGTCTCTAACCGAGCTTCCGTGATCGCACCCATTCATACAAGGAGTACAGGTGGTGGAAAAAAGAGACAGCAGAGCAAAAGGTGGCAGCATCAGCTTGCCTCCTCCTACTTAACACCTCACGCGGTCATAGCCTCGTTACCTTCGTTCTCCCCGGACATCTCCTCAAGTGACTTTTCCTTCGACTTCGACACCAGGAGGGTGCAGAACAGCCCTAGAAAGTTGCAGGCGACGAGCAAAAAGAGTGAGTTCCTAACCCCGATCCTCGCTAGCTACTCGTGGTCGATCTTCGCAAGGTCCTTATTCTGCGCCAAGTACAAAAACCCATAGAGAGTATTATATAGAGAAAATTATGGAGGTGATTCAGTGAGGAGGGATTAGACGTAAGGAGGATGTTATACAAACAAAATTATCTTTGATGCAGGGATCTAGTGTTGATATTCTAAATCTAATATGATGGCCACCTTTCAATCAATGACATTTAGATGAAACCGATACTTTTACGAATTCGATGAATCATCGACGAAATTCTTATGCACTGAGCCACTTCTTATATTGTACCGATTATAAAACCTATAAAATTAAAATGTATGCATGAACATTTTTAAAATTAGACCAACTGATAATACAGATAGATTGGTGCTTAAATTATATGATAATAATATAATTAAATTTAATATTATTAAAATTTATGTGTAATTAACTAATGCAAACTATAACTTTGTAAACCTCACTAAATTCCTTTTTTCATATAAAAGAAAAAACGAAATAGCACAAAAGAATAAACTTTGGGAACATTCCTTTATTGAATCCATTATTAGGAAAATATATTTTTATGTGGCTAAACAAA
The DNA here is from genome assembly GCA_021527575.1 of Ensete glaucum. Lineage (NCBI taxonomy): Eukaryota > Viridiplantae > Streptophyta > Magnoliopsida > Zingiberales > Musaceae > Ensete > Ensete glaucum. Next base: position 11,057,731 of record CM038553.1, read on the forward strand.
TAATGTTCTTTATGACACCTTGTAGGGTTTTAATCCCTAGATGAGGACAAAAAAATAATAAATATATCTATTCCAAATAAATAATAACCAAAATGTGTATCAAGTTGTTTTCTATAAAATGATACTTGTTATTATATAAGGACTATGAATTAAATGCATTTGGAGATGGACAAAAGATTAAACTTTTCTGTGCAATAACTGCATATGTTTTCTATAGGATTTGCAGGGATTATGCTATGTTAATTATACAATTCTCCATGATTAATTTAGGATTATTTCTGAAATATAAATCTTGTCTTAGCAGCATTTACTTTGACATCAGTGAACAAAATGATCACCTCTTCAATAATAGAAGAGACTACAAAAGTAGCTATAGGTGTGTGTAGGAACATGTCCTGCGCATTGTAGTTGAGTTAAGTGCATATTCTTTTTTTTTTAATTTTTATATTTTATTATTTCATCTATGAAATGAACATTATATTTATTATCCATACTTGCAATTGGATCCTTTTGGGACTCACTTGTAGAACCGATGCCGTGGGTTGGGTGAGCCATCTAGATAATGCGTACGATCGTCGATTCCTTGAACTTGGGCTTCTCTGTTTGCATCACATGCTCGACCCAAAATATTAAGTCAAAAATATTAAGTCAACTTCCATAAGTTATAACTATTAGAAAGTAATTCTTTTTTCTCAAACATTTGTATGCACTTAAATAGGCTCTAAGTGGAACTGATACAACAACTACAACTACAACAAGCTGGAATACACTAATTAATCGGGGTTGACTATATTGATCTTCTTCCACCATTGAGCTCCTGTCAAATCAATATCCTTGGTTTAGTCAAGTGCATTTAAAACCTTTAATGATAGTGTTAACAAAGTTTTTTTTTATGATTTTCTCTACCTCTTCTCACACCACTAATACAAATTGTCTCATCTCATGTAGCTGCAACATAAGATATGATGATATGATCCCCACATTTATTGCCTAATGACCACATAAATTAAAGGCAATAAAATGATAGTCAATTAATAATGTCGTAGTAGTGTGTATATTACCAAATGAGAAGTAATGTATGACAAAAGCAATGATCTACAAACAAGAAAAGAAACAAAAAAACATCATAGTTACTTCACTTGACATGCTTTGGAAGAAATATTTGCACCACATGGCCGATGTCAATGTAAAATACATATTCATTCAATCTACTTGGAAACGACTCGCTAATTGCTTAATTTGCTCTTCATCTTTAACTTTATTTCTAGAGAACTTCATCATTTGAAAGGGACTGCTCATTTTTGCTGCTTATGACTTCTAGATTTGGATATAATTTTAATTGTCAATATGCACATAAATGTTTCCTTCCCAAGGAACAATACAGTATTCTACAAGAATAACGTTAGGTGATTGCATATCGAACCCTCCGAGCTCTTTTTCACTGGAGATGAGATGGGTGCTGTTAAGGTGTGGAGGTGTTTGACCAATGTATCACCGCCACTATGTCATTTAGTTGACACTTTGTATCTGTTATCAGCCATGTTAAATGAATAAAAATGGTCATAAGACCATTTTTTTTACAAGAATAAATATTTGTCCAATTAGGTGTTTATTAATTTTTTGTAAAGATGTATCCATCATTTATAAGTGTATTTAGATACTTTTATAATTTTTGCCGCTTCTGAAATGAAACTAAATTGATGATTTCAGTTTCGGTTTCAAATTTCAAAAATCAAAATTAAACTATCAGAATCAAGTTTTGATTCAATTCAAAATTATCGATTGTTCAACCGTTGAGCCGATTTGGTTTTGAATTGAATTTTGATTAGGTCTAATCGATAACACACTCTAGATTGTCTAGTGTATCTCTAGGAATGTATCATCTTGGAAATTCTGATAAGACAGCTTCACCATTCTCCTCTCACATCGCTTTGGTATAGCAATTAGCTCATAATAATTCTCTAGCCTCCACTAATTCGACTTTAACTTTGCTTTATGAGACGATAAATAGATAGCCACTGATCTTTTTAAAGCGATAACAACATCTCATGTTGATTTATCGCTGGGACATAGATAATGCACCAAAGTGTAATAAATGATACATTTATTAAATATAATAAATGAGTGTAATAAATAAAAAGATACTTTATTTCATACAAAATGATGCATCGATATCATATAAGATTATTTGATGATTCAAAAGCTACAGTCTACCAAGAACTCGTAGAGTCTCCAACCAAGCTTCCGTGATCACACCCATTCATGCAAGGAGTACAGGTGGTGGAAAAAAGAGACAGCAGAGCAATAGGTGGCAGCATTAGTTTGCCTCCTCCTACTTAACACCTCACGCGGTCTTAACCTCATCACTTTCTTTCTCCCCGGACATCTCCTCCAATGACTTCTCCTTCGACTCCGACACCAGGAGGGTACAGAACAACTCTAGAAAGTTACAGAAGATGAGCAAAAAGAGCGAGCTCCTAACCCCGATCCCCGCTAACTACTCGTGATCGATCTTCGCTAGGTCCTTGTTCTGCGCCAAGTACAAAAACCCACATATAATATTATATAGAGAAAATTATGGTGGTGATTAAGTTAGGAGGATTAGACGTAAGGAGGGTATTATATAAACAAAATTATATTTGATGCAGGGATCTAGTGTTGATATTCTAAATCTAATATGATGAAGCCACCTTTCAATCAATGACATCTAGATGAGACCGATACTTTTACGAATTTGATGAATCATCTACAGAATTCTCATGCACTGAGCCACTTCTTATATTGTACCAATTATAAATTCTAGAAAATCGAAATGTATGCATGAACATCTTTAAAATTAGACCAACTGATAATACAGATAGATTGGTGCTTAAATTATATGATAATAATATACTTAAATTTAATATTATTAAAATTTATGTGTAATTAACTCATGCAAACTATAACTTAGTAAACCTCGATAAATTCCTTTTTTCATATAAAAGATAAAACATATGTATTGTGTGGGAATATGAGATAGCACAAAAGAATAACCTTTGGGAACATTCATTTATTGAATCTATTATTAGGAAATGATATCTTTTTCTGTGGCTAAACAATATTGTTTATGAGACCTTGTAGGGTTCTAATCCCTAGATGAGGACGAAAAATATAAGAGTTCATCAAACAATAAATATATCTATTCTAAATAAATAAAAACCAAAATATGTATCAAATTATTTTCTAAAAAATGATAGTTGTTATTATATAAAGATTGTGAATTAAATAAATTTGGAGATGGATAAAAGATTAGATTTTTCTGTGCAAGAACTGTGTTTGTTTTCTATAGGATTTGCATGGATTATGCTATGTTAATTACAAAGCTATGCATGATAAATCTTGGATTGCTTCTGAAATATAAATCTTATCTTAGCAGCATTTATTTTGACATCAATGAACAAAATGATCATCTCTTCAACAATAGAATAGACTATAAAAATAACTATAGTTGTGTGTAGGAACATGTAATGCACATTATAGTTGAGTTGAGTGGATATTTATTTTTTTTCTAATTTTTATATTTTATTATTTCATCTATCAAATGAATATTATATTTATTGTCCATGCTTACGATTGGATCCTTTTGGGACTCACTTGTAGGACCGATGCCGTGAGCTGGGTGAGTCATCTAGGTAATACATACAATCGTTGGTTCCTTGAACTTGAGCTTCTCTGTTTGCATCGCATGCTCCACTCAAAATATGGTACACTAGAAGCCTGCAAAATGTATGATCGAGATCTCTCGACTCCGTGACGGATGATAGATCGACCTCCATCAACGATCCGATTCGAGACATTTAATTTACCATCAAAATGAATTGATATGGGAGATTGGAATCATTTAAGTGACATCAAATGGATAGAAATATATGTGTTAAAAATAAAGTTAGGAGGGTATTTAAGAAAAATTCATAGCGATATCTGTGAGAAATTTTACTTGATTAGGGTGCTATTAAAAATTTTGAAACCTTGTTAAGTATTTTATAGAATAATGAGGCAACTAAGTGTAGATCTGTTTACGTCTATATAATGGGTTGGGCGACTCACGAAGACTGCAATCCGAGTCGTTTGGTAAGAACGCGAGAGAGAGAGGGACGGAGGTCGCAGGAAAAGGTTCGGTCTCTCCTTGATCTCTCGTTTTGATTCCATGGCCGTTCTTAATCATAGCGAGAGGAGGCGAGGATATCCTTGGAGAGATACAGGAGGTTGGAGGAGGAGGAGGACGAGGACGGCGACGATGATGTCGGCTTGGAGAAGGGAAAGCACGTTGGCGCTCCAATCCCGTCGGCGGAGACGACGATTCCCAGGCCTCCTCCTCCCGACCTTAAATCTCCCATATTATTCCCCTCTTTATCTCTCTCGGTATTCGGATCTCGATCGCATGCGGCTTGATAGATTATTCCGTTTGTTTCTTGATATTCGATTTGATGAAAAAAGGGGTTTCGAGGATAGTGTTTTGGGCGACGGATCTTTCGGGACATACTGCATTGTTTCCGGACCAAGGATCCAATCTTGGACCCACAATTTGATTGATTTGTCCGCTCAACGTTCTCGAATGGGATTCTCTGTTTGATTTGTTTGAATTACATACGAAAAGATGGGTTTGGGGCATTAGAGATTGGCGTGGTGTTCTTCCACGATGAAAGATTCAATAATGGGCTCCCATGATTTCCTATACTCGATGAATATATTGATTGATCATCTTGTTGTCTTCTTGTTCTTGAATGGGTTTTCCGGTGTCCATGAGTCACCCGATTGATCGTCATCACCATCTGCATCATTGAGGATGCCCGTTGTAAATTTTGGTTGGTGGCGTTGCACCCGCTATCATTGCCCCTACCTCGATCGAATCCGTGTGCCTCAAACGGCGTGATAAAGGTATCTCTTGGAGAAGAAGTCGTGTCGGAAAAACCCTAATGTCGGTCCCCGAAGCGACTCCATAACATTAATGAAGGGTCGAGCAAACCAACGAATGAGCTAGATCACAAGGACTCTTTTTGTAGTCCTTCATCTGATGGAGGCATCACTTGGAGAAGAAGTCGTGTCTGGAAAAACCCTAATGTTGATCCCCGTAAGAAGCAGCTCCATGAAAATAATGGAGGGCCAAGCAAGCAAATAATTGAGCTGGATCACAAGGACTCGTTTGTAGCCCTACACGAGGAGCACTCACACCTTCGCTGACGGAGAGTCAATCAAGTTGATAAATGAGGGTAATATGATTCAACAAGAACATGAGAAGGCTGTCTGCAGTCCATCTAAGGAGCATTGTCCACCTCTGATCCACAGCGTGGCCATGCTCGATATGATCAATGACGCAAGTTTAATTACAGAAGATCATGTGACAGCCAAAGAGAAATGCAATGACCTCAATCCTTGGTTTGAATACTTGACTGATTTACAAGGTCATGCGAAGGTGAAATTCAAAGCTCTTAGCTTCAGTGATTTCCCCATCATAAAGTTATCACCCTGAATCTGTTCTCATGACATTTGCATTGGCAGGGGATCATGGGGATAGCCCCCCGTGGGTCGGACAAGCTATACCGGCGATCGAGATGGAATAGTCCGAGTTTGGGAGTAACCGGCGGTCGATGTCTTTGCACTTGATGTTTCTTTGTGCCTTCAATTTAGTGTGAAGTTTGACAAACTTTGTGTTCTGCAGCATTATGATGGTAGATATGGAAGCTGAAATCAGATGCATGTTCAATAAAGGGCCATGGGTGTTTGCGGGTGTTCTCAAAGCTGTTAAGGTTAGAGTTGTAAACTTTAATGTGTATCTTTTGTTGGCTAATGGAAACTGTACTTGGATATGCTTTTGTGAGTTCTCAAATCTTTGTCAAATGCTGTTGCAGGCATGGAATACAGAGACTGGCTTGCAAATAAGCCTAGAAGGATCCACTAGTCAGGTGAATGCCTTGGCATTCCAAAATGAACTCCTCTTTGCTGGACTTGAGGTAATTTTTGCTAGGTTTTATGTGGTTTTAAATGTGCAATATGTTCGATTGGTGATCTTGCACGGACTTGTTTCGTAGTCATACTATACTGTAAAATGATTTACTAAGCAGTCTTTCATGACTGATACTCTAAATCTTTATCTTTTTCGTAATTTCAGGATGGACTTATTCTAGTGTGGAAGTCCAATACAGAGGGCAACAACTTTGAACCAGCTGCTGTACTCACTGGGCATAGACAAGCTGTTGTGAGCTTGATTATGGGAGTTAGGCTTTACTCTGGATCAGTTGACAAGACAATTAGAGTAAGTACGAGTGTCTCTTTTTAACATATTTACGGCTGATTATTGTGATTTCGGAATAACTCTGTATTCTATAGAATTTAATGAATAGATACTAATATAAGATTATTACATAATTCATGTGGTGCACATAATCCAGTCCTTGACATCATTGTCTTATTTGTTGAACATCATGTTATTCGGTTGCCTCGGTGTCAACTGAACCATAAATCAAAACTTCATGTGTTGTCGGTGTGTGGCCAAATAAATGTATATTGCGTGACAACTTCTTGGGAACTAATAGCAATAATAAACTACAAAGGATAGATTGATTTCATTTTCAGAATTTCAACTTGATGCCGCCACTTCCTCGACAATTCTCCATGTCCTCTTATGTTACGGTGAAGAAGGATGCTTCTTAGTTTTATGGGTATTTGTTGCATGTGATTTCAATTTGATGACATAGATATATTTAAATCAATGTCAAATTTTGTTTCGTGTCTGGGACCTCGAAACTCTCGAGTGCATTCACTCTCTCGAGGGCCATACATCGCTTGTCACATCGTATTTTCTTGACGACTATCTCTTATCTTGCTCATTGACCGCACGATTAAGGTCAGATTTCTTTGCTTTTCCTAAACTTAATGATTTGCATTCTCACTTTTGTTATTAATTCTTTTAAATGCAGGTTTGGGCACAAAACCGCATGAGAACTAGTATATACCCACAATTTAGAGCATGTAAGTTGCATATGTTTATTCATTTATTTGTGATGTCTAACGACTAGTTATTATGAGTGTGATTTGTTTTTTGTGAAGGTTTTATTTGTTTTAGTGCATCCGATTATTTTAGACTATCAATTGTGACTTGCAATAAATTCAGAGAAAAGAATAAATATCCACTGACAATTATATCAGACATTTTGAAGCTCAGTAATGAGACTGATTTCAGAGGAAATCAGTGGAATGACTAATATCGCATGATATCCTTCTTTTGTCAAATGCTTCTCTATGAAACATTTTATCCTGTCCAAGCCAGAGTTTGAGAGACGAAAACACTAGTGATGAAACCATATTGGAGTTCTTAAATTAATTGGAAGCACTCCTTTTGATGCATCTTTGTTACTTTTTTACATACTGTTCTTCACAAATAACTTGTGTTTTTACGCACTTATTTCTTATACTACCATGGTACTTATAAATTTATAATAATCCTACGAATTCTGTGCAATATTAGTCCTTTGTGATTTACATCCTCGTCACATTGTTGAATTTATTCTTTCCCCAAAGAACAAGCACAGGATGGATAAACAAACTCTTGTGTTCATTTCAAGTCATTGCCATCAACATTGTTCTGTGCCAACTGAATGATTAAAAAAAAGCGAAAGAAACATTCTAAAAAATTTAGTTATAAGCGTGTGTATCCACTTTCTATGTATCTTTCATTAATCAATTCTTTGAGATCATAAAGACTTTGCTATTCATGTATCTTTTAAATGTGTCCTAGCTTCTATTTATTACTGTCGTTGAAGATTGTCTGTTTTTCTTTTAGATATTGTCAACATAATAAATCTATGAATATAATGGTAGAAATAAGCATTTGAAATGGAAATTATATATTGCATGAGCTAAAAAAATCTTAGCACTTTGTGAACATGCTTTGATTTACGAATCTGATTTGTTAACCTATGTGTTGTGAGGACAAGCATTTCCTTTCATAATATCCGCAAATGACTTGCACATTACACGAATGTCCAAATTAACTTTATATGTCTCTGGGAAATTATGACCGTGTTCTTTATCGTAATTAACATGTTATTACTTGATCTCTCGCAGGGAGTTTTAGCAATGGAAGGAATATACGATGCAAATGTGAAACCAGTTATAATGTGTTCCCTTGACGACCACAGTGTTCAAATGTTTGAATTGCCATCGTAAGTAATCTTCATCACAAGTATTAGATTGTAAGACATCTCATGTATTTTTTACTAATGTTTTTTTATTTCTGCTCGAAATGTTAGGTTTGGTGGAAGAGGAAAGATATTCTACAAGAATAACGTTAGGTCATTGCATATCGGACCCTCCGGGCTCTTTTTCACTGAAGATGAGATGGGTGCTGTTAAGGTGTGGAGGTGTTTGACCAATGTATCACCGCCACTATGTCATTGAGTTGACACTTTGTATCTGTTATCAGCCATGTTAAATGAATAAAAATGGTCATAAGACCAGTTTTTTTTACAAGAATAAATATTTGTCTAATTAGGTGTTTATTAATTTTTTGTAAAGATGTATCCATCATTTATAAGTGTATTTAGATACTTTTATAATTTTTGCCTGTTCTGAAATGAAACTAAAATGATGATTTCTCTTTCGGTTTCAAATTCCAAAAATCAAAATTAAACCATCAGAATCAAGTTTTGATTCAATTTAAAATTATCAATTGTTCAACCGTTGAGTCGATTTGGTTTTGAATTGAATTGAAATTTTGATTACGTCTAATCGGATAGCACACTCTAGATTGTCTAGTGTATCTCTTGGAATGTATCATCTTGGAAATGGTGACAAGGTAGTTTCACTTCACCATTCTCCTCCCACATCGCTTTGGTATAGCAACTTGCTCACAAGAATCTTCTATGCTCTCTGAGATAATAAATACCTACTGGTCTATTTAAAGCAATAACTACATCTCATGGTGACTTCTTGCTGGGACATATATAATGCACTAAAGTGTAATAAATGATATATTTATTAAATATAATAAATGAGTGTAATAAATAAAAGATATTTTATTTCATACAAAATATGCATCGATATCATATAAGATTATTTGATGATTCAAAATTTACAGTCTACGAAGAACTCGCAAAGTCTCTAACCGAGCTTTCGTGATCGCACCCATTCATACAAGGAGTACAGGTGGTGGAAAAAAGAGACAGCAGAGTAAAAGGTGGCAGCATCAGCTTGCCTCCTCCTACTTAACACCTCACGCGGTCATAGCCTCGTTACTTTCGTTCTCCCCGAACATCTCCTCCAGTGACTTTTCCTTCGACTTCGACACCAGGAGGGTGCAGAACAGCCCTAGAAAGTTGCAGGCGACGAGCAAAAAGACTGAGTTCCTAACCCCGATCCTCGCTAGCTACTCGTGGTCGATCTTCGCAAGGTCCTTATTCTGCGCCAAGTACAAAAACCCATAGAGGGTATTATATAGAGAAAATTATGGAGGTGATTCAGTGAGGAGGGATTAGACGTAAGGAGGATGTTATACAAACAAAATTATCTTTGATGCAGGGATCTAGTGTTGATATTCTAAATCTAATATGATGGCCACCTTTCAATCAATGACATCTAGATGAAACCGATACTTTTACGAATTGGATGAATCATCGACGAAATTCTTATGCACTGAGCCACTTCTTATATTGTACCGATTATAAAACCTATAAAATTAAAATGTATGCATGAACATTTTTAAAATTAGACCAACTGATAATACAGATAGATTGGTGCTTAAATTATATGATAATAATATAATTAAATTTAATATTATTAAAATTTATGTTTAATTAACTAATGCAAACTATAACTTTGTAAACCTCACTAAATTCCTATTTTCATATAAAAGAAAAAACGAAATAGCACAAAAGAATAAACTTTGGGAACATTCCTTTATTGAATCCATTATTAGGAAAATATATTTTTATGTGGCTAAACAAATAATGTTATTTATGACACCTTGGAGGACAAAAAAATAATAAATATATCTATTCCAAATAAATAATAACCAAAATGTGTATCAAGTTGTTTTCTATAAAATGATACTTGTTATTATATAAGGACTATGAATTAAATGCATTTGGAGATGGACAAAAGATTAAACTTTTCTGTGCAAGAACTGCATATGTTTTCTATAGGATTTGCAGGGATTATGCTATGTTAATTATACAATTCTCCATGATTAATTTGGGATTATTTCTGAAATATAAATCTTGTCTTAGCAGCATTTACTTTGACATAAATGATCACCTCTTCAATAATAGAAGAGACTACAAAAGTAGCTATAGCTGTGTGTAGGAACATGTCCTGCGCATTGTAGTTGAGTTGAGTGCATATTCTTTTTTTTTCTAATTTTTATATTTTATTATTTCATCTATGAAATGAACATTATATTTATTATCCATACTTGCAATTGGATCCTTTTGGGACTCACTTGTAGAACCGATGCCATGGGTTGGGTGAACCATCTAGATAATGCGCCCGATCGTCGATTCCTTGAACTTGGGCTTCTCTGTTTGCATCGCATGCTCGACCCAAAATATTAAGTCAAAAATATTAAGTCAACTTCCATAAGTTATAACTATTAGAAATTAATTCTTTTTTCTCAAACATTTGTATGCACTTAAATAGTCTCTAAGTGGAACTGATACAACAACTACACCTACAACAAGCTGGAATACACTAATTAATCGGGGTTGACTATATTGATCTTCTTCCACCGTTGAGCTCCTGTCAAATCAATATCCTTGGTTTAGTCAAATGCATTTAAAGCCTTTAATGATAGTGTTAACCAAGTTTTTTTTTATGATTTCCTCTACCTCTTCTCACACCACTAATACAAATTGTCTCATCTCATGTAGCTACAACATAAGATATGATGATATGATCCCCACATTTATTGCCTAATGACCACATAAATTAAAGGCAATAAAATGATAGTCAATTAATAATGTCGTAGTAGTGTGTATATTACCAAATGAGAAGTAATGTATGACAAAAGCAATGATCTACAAACAAGAAAAGAAACAAAAAAACATCATAGTTACTTCACTTGACAGGCTTTGGAAGAAATATTTGCACCACATGGCCGATGTCAATGTAAAATACATATTCATTCAATCTACTTAGAAACGGCTCGCTAATTGCTTAATTTGCTCTTCTTCTTTAACTTTATTTCTAGAGAACTTCATCATTCGAAAGGGACTGCTCATTTTTGCTGCTTATGACTTCTAGATTTGGATATAATTTTAATTGTAAATATGCACATAAATGTTTCCTTCCCAAGGAATAGTACAGTATTCTACAAGAATAACGTTAGGTGATTGCATATCGAACCCTCCGGGCTCTTTTTCACTGGAGATGAGATGGGTGCTGTTAAGGTGTGGAGGTGTTTGACCAATGTATCACCGCCACTATGTCATTTAGTTGACACTTTGTATCTGTTATCAGCCATGTTAAATGAATAAAAATGGTCATAAGACCATTTTTTTTACAAGAATAAATATTTGTCTAATTAGGTGTTTATTAATTTTTTGTAAAGATGTATCCATCATTTATAAGTGTATTTAGATACTTTTATAATTTTTGTCGCTTCTGAAATGAAACTAAATTGATGATTTCCGTTTCGATTTCAAATTCCAAAAATCAAAATTAAACCATCAGAATCAAGTTTTGATTCAATTCAAAATTATCGATTGTTCAACCGTTGAGCCGATTTGGTTTTGAATTGAATTTTGATTAGGTCTAATCGATAGCACACTCTAGATTGTCTAGTGTATCTCTAGGAATGTATCATCTTGGAAATGTTGATAAGACAGCTTCACCATTCTCCTCTCACATCGCTTTGGTATAGCAATTAGTTCATAATAATTCTCTAGCCTCCACTAATTCGACTTTAACTTTGCTTTATGAGACGATAAATAGATAGCTACTGATCTTTTCAAAGCGATAACTACATCTCATGTTGATTTATCGCTGGGACATAGATAATGCACCAAAGTGTAATAAATGATACATTTATTAAATATAATATATGAGTGTAATAAATAAAAGATACTTTATTTCATACAAAATGATGCATCGATATCATATAAGATTATTTGATGATTCAAAAGCTACAGTCTACCAAGAACTCGTAGAGTCTCCAACCAAGCTTCCGTGATCACACCCATTAATGCAAGGAGTACAGGTGGTGGAGAAAAGAGACAGCAGAGCAATAGGTGGCAGCATCAGTTTGCCTCCTCCTGCTTAACACCTCACGCGGTCTTAACCTCATCACTTTCTTTCTCCCCGGACATCTCCTCCAATGACTTCTCCTTCGACTCCGACACCAGGAGGGTGCAGAACAGCTCTAGAAAGTTACAGAAGATGAGCAAAAAGAGCGAGCTCCTAACCCCGATCCCCGCCAACTACTCGTGATCGATCTTCGCTAGGTCCTTGTTCTGCGCCAAGTACAAAACCCACATATAATATTATATAGAGAAAATTATGGTGGTGATTAAGTTAGGAGGATTAGACGTAAGGAGGGTATTATATAAACAAAATTATATTTGATGCAGGGATCTAGTGTTGATATTCTAAATCTAATATGATGAAGCCACCTTTCAATCAATGACATCTAGATGAGACCGATACTTTTACGAATTTGATGAATCATCTACCGAATTCTCATGCACTGAGCCACTTCTTATATTGTACCGATTATAAATTCTAGAAAATCGAAATGTATGCATGAACATCTTTAAAATTAGACCAACTGATAATACAGATAGATTGGTGCTTAAATTATATGATAATAATATACTTAAATTTAATATTATTAAAATTTATGTGTAATTAACTCATGCAAACTATAACTTAGTAAACCTCGATAAATTCCTTTTTTCATATAAAAGATAAAACATATGTATTGTGTGGGAATATGAGATAGCACAAAAGAATAACCTTTGGGAACATTCATTTATTGAATCTATTATTAGGAAATGATATCTTTTTCTGTGGCTAAACAATATTGTTTATGAGACCTTGTAGGGTTCTAATCCCTAGATGAGGACGAAAAATATAAGAGTTCATCAAACAATAAATATATCTATTCTAAATAAATAAAAACCAAAATATGTATCAAATTATTTTCTAAAAAATGATAGTTGTTATTATATAAAGATTGTGAATTAAATAAATTTGGAGATGGATAAAAGATTAGATTTTTCTGTGCAAGAACTGTGTTTGTTTTCTATAGGATTTGCAGGGATTATGCTATGTTAATTATAAAGCTATGCATGATAAATCTTGGATTGCTTCTGAAATATAAATCTTATCTTAGCAGTATTTACTTTGACATCAATGAACAAAATGATCATCTCTTCAACAATAGAATAGACTATAAAAGTAACTATAGTTGTGTGTAGGAACATGTAATGCGCATTATAGTTGAGTTGAGTGGATATTTATTTTTTTTTCTAATTTTTATATTTTATTATTTCATCTATCAAATGAATATTATATTTATTGTCCATGCTTACGATTGGATCCTTTTGGGACTCACTTGTAGGACCGATGCCGTGAGCTGGGTGAGTCATCTAGGTAATACATACAATCGTTGGTTCCTTGAACTTGAGCTTCTCTGTTTGCATCGCATGCTCCACTCAAAATATGGTACACTAGAAGCCTGCAAAATGTATGATCGAGATCTCTCCGACTCCCGTGACGGATGATAGATGCGACCTCCATCACTGATCCGACTGTTCGAGACATTTAATTTACCATCAAAATGAATTGATATGGGAGATTGGAATCATTTAAGTGACATCAAATGGATAGAAATATATGTGTTAAAAATAAAGTTAGGAGGGTATTTAAGAAAAATTCATAGCGATATCTGTGAGAAATTTTACTTGATTAGGGTGCTATTAAAAATTTTGAAACCTTGTTAAGTATTTTATAGAATAATGAGGCAACTAAGTGTAGATCTGTTTACGTCTATATAATGGGTTGGGCGACTCACGAAGACCTGCAATCCGAGTCGTTTCGGTAAAGAACGCGAAGCGGAGAGAGAGGGACGGAGGTCGCAGCAGCGAAAAGGTTCGGTCTCTCCTTCGATCTCTCGTTTTGATTCCATGGCCGTTCTTAATCATAGCGAGAGGAGGCGAGGATATCCTTGAGAGATACAGGAGGTTGGAGGAGGAGGAGGAGGGCGGCGGCGATGATGTCGGCTTGGAGAAGGGAAAGCACGTTGGCGCTCAATCCCGGCGAGGCGATTCCTGTGCCTCCTCCTCCCGACCTTAAATCTCCCATATTATTCCCCTCTTTATCTCTCTCGGTATTCGGATCTCTGATCTGCACGGCGGCGGCGGCTTGATAGATTATTCCGTTTGTTTCTTGATATTCGATTTGATGAAAAAAAGGGGGTTTCGAGGATAGTGTTTTGGGCCAGACAGATCTTTCAGGACATACTGTGATTGTTTCCGACCAAGGATCCAATCTTGGACCCGCAATTTGATTGATTTGTCCGCTCAACGTTCTCGAATGGGATTCTCTGCAAGATTTGTTTGAATTACATACGAAAAGATGGGTTTGGGGCATTAGAGATTGGCGTGGTGTTCTTCCACGATGAAAGATTCAATAATGGGCTCCCATGATTTCCTATACTCGATGAATATATTGATTGATCATCTTCTGTCTTCTTGTTCTTGAATGGGTTTTCCGCTGTCCATGAGTCACCCGATTGATCGCGTCACCATCCTGCATCTGCATCATTGAGGATGCCCGTTTGTAAATTTTGGTTGGTGGGCGTTGCACCCGCTATCATTGCCCCTACCTACACGATCGAATCCGGTGCGTCAAAGCGAGCGGTGATAAAGGTATCTCTCGGAGAAGAAGTCATGTCTGGAAAAACCCTAATGTCGGTCCCTGTAAGAAGCGACTCCATAACATTAATGAAGGGTTGAGCAAACCAACGAACGAGCTAGATCACAAGGACTCTTTTTGTAGTCCTTCATCTGATGGAGGCATCACTTGGAGAAGAAGTTATGTCTGGAAAAACCCTAATGTTGATCCCTGTAAGAAGCAGCTCCATGAAAATAATGGAGGGCCAAGCAAGCAAATAATTGAGCTGGATCACAAGGACTCTGTTTGTAGCCCTACACCTGAGGAGCATCACCTTCGTTGCACACGGAGAGTCAATCAAGTTGATAAATGAGGGTAATATGATTCAACAAGAACATGAGAAGGCTGTCTGCAGTCCATCTAAGGAGCATTGTCCACCTCTGATCCACAGCGTGGCCATGCTCGATATGATCAATGACGCAAGTTTAATTACAGAAGATCATGTGACCAAAGAGAAATGCAATGACCTCAATCCTTGGTTTGAATACTTGGTGATTTACAAGGTCATGCGAAGGTGAAATTCAAAGCTCTTAGCTGATTTCCCCATCATAAAGTTATCACCACGAATCTTCTCATGACATTTGCATTGGCGAGGATCATGGGGATAGCCCTCCCAGTGGTCGGACAAGCTATACCTGGCGATCGAGATGGAATAGTCCGAGTTTGGGAGTAACCGCAGTCGATGTCTTTGCACTTGATGTTTCTTTGTGCCTTCAATTTAGTGTGAAGTTTGACAAACTTTGTGTTCTGATGCATTATGATGGTAGATATGGAAGCTGAAATCGATGCATGTTCAATAAAGGGCCATGGGTGTTTCGGGTGTTCTCAAAGTTAAGGTTAGAGTTGTAAACTTTGATGTGTATCTTTTGTTGGCTAATGGAAACTGTACTTGGTTATGCTTTTGTGAGTTCTCAAATCTTTGTCAAATGCTGTTGCAGGCATGGAATACAGAGACTGGCTTGCAAATAAGCCTAGAAGGATCCACTAGTCAGGTGAATGCCTTGGCATTCCAAAATGAACTCCTCTTTGCTGGACTTGAGGTAATTTTTGCTAGGTTTTATGTGGTTTTAAATGTGCAATATGTTCAGTTGGTGATCTTGCCTGGACTTGCTGTTTCGTAGTCATACTATACTGTAAAATGATTTACTAAGCAGTCTTTCATGACTGATACTCTAAATCTTTATCTTTTTCGTAATTTCAGGATGGACTTATTCTAGTGTGGAAGTCCAATACGGAGGGCAACAACTTTGAACCAGCTGCTGTACTCACTGGGCATAGACAAGTTTGAGCTTATGGGAGTTAGGCTTTACTCTGGATCAGTTGACAAGACAATTAGAGTAAGTACCAGTGTCTCTTTTTAACATATTTACGGCTGATTATTGTGATTTCGGAATAACTCTGTATTCTATAGAATTTAATGAATAGATACTAATATAAGATCATTACATAATTCATGTGGTGCACATAATCCAGTCCTTGACATCATTGTCTTATTTGTTGAACATCATGTTATTCGGTTGCCTCAGGGTCAACTGAACCATAAATCAAAACTTCATGTGTTGTCGGTGTGTGGCCAAATAAATGTATATTGTACGTGACAACTTCTTGGGAACTAATAGCAATAATAAATTACAAAGGATAGATTGATTTCATTTTCAGTAAATTTCAACTTGATGCACTGCCACTTTCTCAGCACAATTCTCCATGTCCTCTTATGTTCTGGTGAAGAAGGATGCTTCTTAGTTTTATGGGTATTTGTTGCATGTGATTTCAATTTGATGACATGGATATATTTAAATCAATATCAAATTTTGTTTCAGGTCTGGGACCTCGAAACTCTCGAGTGCATTCACTCTCTCGAGGGCCATACATCAGTTGTCACATCTGTATTTTGCTGGGACGACTATCTCTTATCTTGCTCATTGGACTGCACGATTAAGGTCAGATTTCTTTGCTTTTCCTAAACTTAACGATTTGCATTCTCACTTTTGTTATTAATTCTTTTAAATGCAGGTTTGGGCAGGCACAAAAACCGACAGTACAGAACTAGTATATACCCACAATTTAGAGCATGTAAGTTGCATATGTTTATTCATTTATTTGTGATGTCTAACGACTAGTTATTATGAGTGTGATTTGTTTTGTGTGAAGGTTTTATTTGTTTTAGTGCATCCGATTATTTTAGACTATCAATTGTGACTTGCAATAAATTCAGAGAAAAGAATAAATATCCACTGACAATTATATCAGACATTTTGAAGCTCAGTAATGAGACTGATTTCAGAGGAAATCAGTGGAATGACTAATATCGCATGATATCCTTCTTTTGTCAAATGCTTCTCTATGAAACATTTTATCCTGTCCAAGCCAGAGTTTGAGAGACGAAAACACTAGTGATGAAACCATATTGGAGTTCTTAAATTAATTGGAAGCACTCCTTTTGATGCATCTTTGTTACTTTTTTACATACTGTTCTTCACAAATAACTTGTATTTTTACGCACTTATTTCTTATACTACCATGGTACTTATAAATTTATAATAATCCTATGAATTCTGTGCAATATTAGTCCTTTGTGATTTACATCCTCGTCACATTGTTGAATTTATTCTTTCCCCAAAGAACAAGCACAGGATGGATAAACAAACTCTTGTGTTCATTTCAAGTCATTGCCATCAACATGTTATGTGCCAACTGAATGATTAAAAAAATGCGAAAGAAACATTCAAAAAATTTAGTTATAAGCGTGTGTATCCACTTTCTATGTATCTTTCATTAATCAATTCTTTGAGATCATAAAGACTTTGCTATTCATGTATCTTTTAAATGTGTCCTAGCTTCTATTTATTACTGTCGTTGAAGATTGTCTGTTTTTCTTTTAGATATTGTCAACATAATAAATCTATGAATATAATGGTAGAAATAAGCATTTGAAATGGAAATTATATATTGCACGAGCTAAAAAAATCTTAGCACTTTGTGAACATGTTTTGATTTACGAATCTGATTTGTTAACCTATGTGTTGTGAGGACCAGCATTTCTTTTCATAATATCCGCAAATGACTTGCACATTACACGAATGTCCAAATTAACTTTATATGTCTCTGGGAAATTATGACCGTGTTCTTTATCGTAATTAACATGTTGTTACTTGATCTCTCGAGTTTTAGCAATGGAAGGAATATACGATGCAAATGTGAAACCGGTTATAATGTGTTCCCTTGACGACCACTGTGTTCAAATGTTTGAATTGTCATCGTAAGTTATCTTCATCACAAGTATTAGATTGTAAGACATCTCATGTATTTTTTACTAATGTTTTTTTATTTCTGCTCGAAATGTTAGGTTTGGTGGAAGAGGAAAGATATTCTACAAGAATAACGTTAGGTCATTGCATATCGGACCCTCCGGACTCTTTTTCACTGGAGATGAGATGGGTGTTGTTAAGGTGTGGAGGTGTTTGACCAATGTATCACCGCCACTATGTCATTGAGTTGACACTTTGTATCTGTTATCAGCCATGTTAAATGAATAAAAATGGTCATAAGACCAGTTTTTTTTACAAGAATAAATATTTGTCTAATTAGGTGTTTATTAATTTTTTGTAAAGATGTATCCATCATTTATAAGTGTATTTAGATACTCTTATAATTTTTGCCTGTTCTGAAATGAAACTAAAATGATGATTTCGGTTTCGGTTTCAAATTCCAAAAATCAAAATTAAACCATCAGAATCAAGTTTTGATTCAATTTAAAATTATCAATTGTTCAACCGTTGAGCCGATTTGGTTTTGAATTGAATTGAAATTTTGATTACGTCTAATCGATAGCACACTCTAGATTGTATAGTGTATCTCTTGGAATGTATCATCTTGGAAATGGTGACAAGGTAGTTTCACTTCACCATTCTCCTCCCACATCGCTTTGGTATAGCAACTTGCTCACAAGAATCTTCTCCTCCACTAATTCAACTTTAACTATGCTCTATGAGATAATAAATAGCTACAATAACTACATCTCATGGTGACTTCTTGCTGGGACATATATAATGCACTAAAGTGTAATAAATGATATATTTATTAAATATAATAAATGAGTGTAATAAATAAAAGATATTTTATTTCATACAAAATATGCATCGATATCATATAAGATTATTTGATGATTCAAAATTTACAGTCTACCAAGAACTCGCAAAGTCTCTAACCGAGCTTCCGTGATCGCACCCATTCATACAAGGAGTACAGGTGGTGGAAAAAAGAGACAGCAAAAGGTGGCGACGCTTGCCTCCTACTTAACACCTCACGCGGTCATAGCCTCGTTACCTTCGTTCTCCCCGGACATCTCCTCCAGTGACTTTTTCTTCGACTTCGACACCAGGAGGGTGCAGAACAGCCCTAGAAAGTTGCAGGCGACGAGCAAAAAGAGTGAGTTCCTAACCCCGATCCTTGCTAGCTACTTGTGGTCGATCTTCGCAAGGTTCTTATTCTGCGCCAAGTACAAAAACTCATAGAGGGTATTATATAGAGAAAATTATGGAGGTGATTCAGTGAGGAGGGATTAGACGTGAGGAGGATGTTATACAAACAAAATTATCTTTGATGCAGAGATCTAGTGTTGATATTCTAAATCTAATATGATGGCCACCTTTCAATCAATGACATCTAGATGAAACTGATACTTTTACGAATTCGATTAATCATCGACGAAATTCTTATGCACTGAGCCACTTCTTATATTATACCGATTATAAAACCTATAAAATTGAAATGTATGCATGAACATCTTTAAAATTAGACCAACTGATAATACAGATAGATTGGTGCTTAAATTATATGATAATAATATAATTAAATTTAATATTATTAAAATTTATGTGTAATTAACTAATGCAAACTATAACTTAGTAAACCTCACTAAATTTCTTTTTTCATATAAAATTAAAAACGAAATAGCACAAAAGAATAAACTTTGGGAACATTCCTTTATTGAATCCATTATTAGGAAATGATATATTTTTCAGTGGCTAAACAAACAATGTTCTTTATGACACCTTGTAGGGTTTTAATCCCTAGATGAGGATGAAAAAATAATAAATATATCTATTCCAAATAAATAATAACAAAATGTGTATCAAGTTGTTTTCTATAAAATGATACTTGTTATTATAGAAGGACTATGAATTAAATGCATTTGGAGATGGACAAAAGATTAAACTTTTCTGTGCAAGAACTGCATATGTTTTCTATAGGATTTGCAGGGATTATGCTATGTTAATTATATAATTCTTCACGATTAATTTAGGATTATTTCTGAAATATAAATCTTGTCTTAGCAGTATTTACTTTGACATCAGTGAACAAAATGATCACCTCTTCAATAATAGAAGAGACTACAAAAGTAGCTATAGCTGTGTGTAGGAACATGTCCTACGCATTGTAGTTGAGTTGAGTGCATATTCTTTTTTTTTTCTAATTTTTATATTTTATTATTTCATCTATGAAATGAACATTATATTTATTATCCATACTTGTAATTGGATCCTTTTGGGACTCACTTGTAGAACCGATGCCGTGGGTTGGGTGAGCCATCTAGATAATGCGCACGATCGTCGGTTCCTTGAACTTGGGCTTCTCTGTTTGCATCGCATGCTCGGCCCAAAATATTAAGTCAAAAATATTAAGTCAACTTCGATAAGTTATAACTATTAGAAAGTAATTCTTTTTCTCAAACATTTGTATGCACTTAAATAGGCTCTAAGTGGAACTGATACAACAACTACAACTACAACAAGCTGGAATACACTAATTAATCGGGGTTGGCTATATTGATCTTCTTCCACCATTGAGCTCCTGTCAAATCAATATCCTTGGTTTAGTCAAGTGCATTTAAAACCTTTAATGATAGTGTTAACAAAGTTTTTTTTTATGATTTTCTCTACCTCTTCTCACACCACTAATACAAATTGTCTCATCTCATGTAGCTACAACATAAGATATGATGATATGATCCCCACATTTATTGCCTAATGACCACATAAATTAAAGGCAATAAAATGATAGTCAATTAATAATGTCGTAGTAGTGTGTATATTACCAAATGAGAAGTAATGTATGACAAAAGCAATGATCTACAAACAAGAAAAGAAACAAAAAAACATCATAGTTACTTCACTTGACAGGCTTTGGAAGAAATATTTGCACCACATGGCCGATGTCAATGTAAAATACATATTCATTCAATCTACTTAGAAACGACTCGCTAATTGCTTAATTTGCTCTTCTTCTTTAACTTTATTTCTAGAGAACTTCATCATTTGAAAGGGACTGCTCATTTTTGCTGCTTATGACTTCTAGATTTGGATATAATTTTAATTGTCAATATGCACATAAATGTTTCCTTCCAAAGGAACAGTACAGTATTAACCTAGAAATAACCATAATTTAGGAACTTTCATAAGGAAATAAACAATTTTCATGTCTCTCAATAAAAAGTGCATCTTTCTTGATATCATTTTGTATTTGTCCACATTCAGTAAAATTTCCTAAAGAATGTTTATAAACATTTAACTTCACACTGATCTCCATGAAACAGTGCAGTGGTCTTCAGTAGACAATTTGTGCTACTAGTAATTCCTTAGGGTAGTTAACAAATAGCAAGAGCTTGCAGGATACATTTGTAGAAGAACCCATAGAAGAGTAACATAAGCTTTTAAGCTCCCCAAAGAGAAGATATGGAAGAAGAATCTCATGGACAACATGATCATCTCAGAGTGCAGAAATATCATTCTTAATTGAACAATAAATTGAAAATGTAATGTTGCCAATGCCAAGTATTAGTGTCAAACATGTTCTCTGCAGGAATTCAACATTGCAAACATGATCAGCAACTCTAGTTAAGTCGTACTCAGGAATCTATTTAACATATAATGACAATTAGTTGTGATTATCATTTATGCTTGCTTTAGTACGATGGAGAATGTAATTTGGCATTGATCAAGGAACAATTCTTGCACATTAAATGCAATACAAGGCTTGAGACCAGCTTTATCCAAACTAAAGTTTTAAAGTGGTCCATCTTAAGGCTGTATATAAATGACATAAATTTGGTACACAAATTGAGACAAGACTATCTTGTAATTGGACCAGTCTGTTGAGTTAGTAAAATCTAATTATTTTACTTGTACTATTTCTCTGTGTCATGGTTCAGCTCTATTAATCGATGGATGAAATAAATATCATTTTAATGCATTTCTCATTTGAACATTATTTGAGGGGATATTTTGCACATGTCATGTTTGTCAAATGACAATATCATCAATAACCCTACACCAGTTGCCAAAGAGAATATTAAAAAATGTATAATGAATATGCAACTAATCGGATGAATACTCCAGATCAGAAAAATTAAAACACCAAAAGAGAGAGATGAATATTCATAAATTTTCATAGATATTTTAATTTAAACCTTAAGATAAATGAAGCCTAAATTTGTCACTGAAACACAGGGCCACAAAGAGACCCACAAAAGCTGGCTAATGGCTCAATGTACATCACCATACACACTATACATGTTGTGCCATGATGCAAACTTCTATAAGTAAAAGCATATCAACTAACTAGGATGCAAATGAAATTCTAGAAACATTGAACAAGGTTATGGTACACAAATGCCACTGTCAACAAGCATTCACTTGTTTTGAAATATTTCAGATTTGTGGCTATTTATTCAATAATCTTACTTATAGCAAGGTACCAAAAACAAGCATATCAGAGACATGCTTGCATCTCCACCACGAGGTTGGTGGTCACCGAGTAGATATTGGGGTCCATTGCCATTTAACACTGCAGTGAGCTGGTTTGTACTGGTCACATCCCAACATCAGCTGGGTTATATATGCTGGTGTGCACCCATTTTTACAGTTATATGATTAGTGCAGGCACTACAAACCAGCATTTCCAACTCATTTCACAGACGTGCATTAAACCATTCTATCACTTGCCAGCATGAGCAAGGCACAGTAACAAACAAATGACTGGTTCGACCTAGCATGAGCCAATGTAGTAGAATGAAAACCAAATGCAAGGATGACGTGTATGAAGCAAGAGAAATGCATGCATGATGGAACTTACCAATGCCCAGTATTGAATATCAGGACATCATAGAACTTTGTGACATTAGCCCAGTCATCGGCTGGAACATCAATATCAACTTTATAGGTCCCCTTCACTCCATCTTGACCAAGATGAGCTGAGTTATCCACAGGCTGCCACCTTAAACAACAGGTTTGAGCATGTAAACATCTGACAATTAATGTGGCATAAGGAGAAAATAACCCATATGACATGACACAAATAATTACATAGATCAGCACAGAATATTATTCTTGATGAAAGCTCTGAGATCATTATTATTCTATTTAAAGTCTTTTTCTGGAAAATTATATGTAATGGCCATCCTTTCAATTTAAGCGAATGCTGAACAACATACTCAATATTTTCTACAACAACCGTGTGAAGCACTATAAGATGTTCGTGCAGTGTCAGAATGTTTAAAGCTAAATCTAACAACATATTCTCATTTGTTTTTCCCCCATGGGCTTCATTAGAAAATAAGTTCACCAGTTAAAATCCCCTGATACAGTTGTGGGTACCATCAAAAACAGGGTGATCTCACCTCCAGCTTATAATTGCTAGAATGAGATAAAGCTCCCTTGGTGCTTCCTAGCTGCTATTGTGGACAATATAGTGTCCTCTGTAAGAGGAAGGCACCATGACAAGTTATACACCATTTACAAAAATCATCTATAATTATGTATCCTTGTAGCATATACACTAAATCCAGTATCACCTGACTTGTCATTAAACTCTTCATCTAGTGATTCTTTGCTATATTCACAAACACCCGTTAAGCAAGTGCTACATATGTCGCAATTGCCAGTTCAGCCTTCTGAAGACTTCCAGATTGAAAATAACCATAAGCATTTAAAAATAGCAATATATCAGTCTGCAGATTCTTAAATATATGTTGCATGGTTCTAACACTTGTTCATTAATTATCACAAAGAAGTCTGGTTTTCACTACCATAGATCAAAACCAAGATAATGTACTCCAGTGTTGTTACTGTATGGCTCGAAACTAAGATAAGTTACTCGAGTTTCGTTATTGTATAGTTCTATTGATTAGGGATCTTCTAAAAGTTTCACCGCAAATAAAACCCCAAAAGCGAATCCAAGAAGGTGCATTACTAATCTAGAATGAGAGACATCCTGAATCATGGCTGAAATGATAGCACTCAGCGGAAGTCAAGCTCAAACCAGAAGCAGATTTGAGATGCATGATCTGAGATCCACAAAGCAAAGCGATGACAAAGAGAAAAAGAACAATGCCACATACGTGTGCTTCGCGAGCAGCACCGCGCGGTGATAAGCCACGACGACATCAAACTTGGGGAAGTAGCCACCCCGCCACGCCCCTTTCCGCTTCCACTTCTTCGCCCCACCATCCGCCGACCTCAGCGTGCACAACAACGCCACCAAGAAGTTCTCGTTCAGCGAATCGCCAACGAACCCGATCTTTCGCCCTCTCATCAAACCGAGGAACGCCGCTGGGTCGATCCGTGGGATCGGCTGTCCACCGCAGCGGTCGGGGAGCCAAACCCAGGAATTGATGGAACCCATGCCCTCGCGTCCGTTGCGGAGGCAGTTCCAGGCGTTGCGGTGGAAAGGGCAGGAACCATCGTAGAGGAGCCGCGGGTGAGCGCGGGCCCATCGGCCGGCGGCGGCCACGCCGCATGGAGGCGGAGGGGGGAGGAGGCGGCGAGAGAAAGAGGAAGGGTGGAGGAGGAAGACGGAGGCGGCGTAGAGGAGGGCGAGAGTGATGAGAAGGAGGAGGGAGAGGCGGAGCGCCGGCGAGCGCAGACGAAGGAAACAGGGGGGTGGCGATGTGTTACGGTGGAGGTGATGAGCCATTTGCTCACATTGGGCTCGAGTCATGTGTTGATATCAGTCCATCAAGAGGAGGGAGCGTATTTTAGGCTTTTGGTGGCGAGGGAAAGTTTTGTTCATTGCTTAATTAAAATCTTCTGTGATATATATATATATATATATATACATTGTATTTTTTTTTAAAACTTCACAATCCTATACGATAAAAAATGATTAGAAAAATTAAATTAAGTTAAAAATATATTAACTCAAGTCATCTTATCAAGATTTAAATTATATTATCGTAGCTTATCTCTTTTCGTTCCTATATATATATATATATTGCCGTGTGCTACGACAATGAGATAGAGACTTATAAAGGAACTATCTTGTGACAACATAACATGGTGATCCATCAACTTTTGGAATGCATCTTAATACTTTTCGATCCATTAAAAATCTTTTATATTCTTCAATACTTCAAAAAAAAGATAGACACATATTATCAGATTGAAATAAGAATTGATTAAGCACTACTAATTCATATGTATATTCCTCTCCGATGTATGATGAACCTGAGAAACTTTTCTAAATTGACTTCGAAAACACACTTAGTTGGATTGAAGTGTATTGTTGAACTTTTTCATAAATTAAAAATCTTGATCAAATTTGTTAAATGTGAGTCAATCGTCCTATTCTTTACTATCATATCATTTACATTTCTCTTAATATGATGCTTTGAATATTTTGTTAATCATCTTTTAGTATGTTACTCTTATCTTATTTAACGAAGGGCATAATCTAGTAGTAAAATATGTCTCAGTCTGTGATGACGGAGGTATGTTTTTTATCCTCTAACATCATTGTGATTTGATTGTATCTTGATAATACATCCACAAGGGGATGGAGCTCGTGACATAATATAACACCAACTAACTTATCAATCCTAGGAAGGGGGTAGTTGTCCTATGGGCATGTTTTGTTGAGATTTGTATAATCAACACATCCTCTAATATTCGTTAGACTTTTTAACGAGTACAATATTAGCGAGTCATTGAGGCTACTACACATCAACAATGAACTTTAATCATAACAATTTGTTTACCTAATTAATTAGTTGTTGGTGGTCAAGAGCAAACTTACGAGGTACTTATTTCATCGATAATGCCTTAGGGAGAATGTTCAAGTGAACTTTAGCTACATTGGGATCGATTATCGATATATCTCTTAGTGACCAAGTGAATCTCAGAGGAAATTAATGAGCTGCATCCACCTCTCCTCAAGAAAGGTCACCTCGACCTTAACAATTTGATTGGGTCAGACTTTTATCCATGGGTACTTTATTCAGTAACTCTACAAGCTTAAGATGTGGGATGGATTTGACCAAGTCTTGGGAGTCTATATGTGGTGCCTTAGATTGAGTTTTCTTTAATCAAAAAGATCATCGTCAGGTAGCATTGGCGTGACTTCCTCTATTTACTTCTCAACTCTTCAATGCCAGTCCTTATTGGGAACTTAATCGTCATGTGATAAGTCGACACCATCGCTCTTAGTTTATTCAGTATAGGTCAGCATATGATT
Organism: Ensete glaucum; assembly: GCA_021527575.1. NCBI lineage: Eukaryota > Viridiplantae > Streptophyta > Magnoliopsida > Zingiberales > Musaceae > Ensete > Ensete glaucum. The sequence continues at coordinate 11,084,164 of CM038553.1, forward strand.
ATATTTTTTGCTAAGAGAATATCCACCATCATGAACTTAGTCAATATTATTTTGGAGCAAGGCTTATCTCTAAATATGAGTTACAAGTTCATAGTCCCGATAGGAGAGAGAGTCATCGATGAGTCCATCAACGAAGAAGTCATTTAAGCAAGGCCATTAGTTCATAGTCCAAGTTTTTGAAAAGTATCAAAGTAAAGAATGTCGATGGAGCTACCTCTATCGATCATGATCCTCTCACCTGAGTATTAATCATCTTTACAAAGACCACTAAGGCATCATCATGATTCAAGTTTGGATACTGTCTCTTCCTCTTTGAAAGTTATCTCTAGGTCATCCTCTATCTTTAGGTATTTTTCAATGATAACTTAAGCACAAGTCTTATGACTTGAGAAGTTATCCCCCCTTCCTCACGAGATAGATCTACCAATGATGACATCAATTTGTCTCTCCACCAGCTCTTGAGGTCAGGGTGAGGGATTTCAGTGCTTTCGAATAAGCTGCTTAAGGTGTCTCATTGTATAAGCTCTTTAATCTACTCTTTCAGGTCATGACATTCTTCGATGTCGTGAGTATAATCTCGATGGATCCAATAATACTCGGACTTATCTCTTTTTGCCAAGGGGATCTTTATTGGGTGAGGGCTTCTTAAGATCTCATTCTTTTTTATTTGTAGTAAAACTTTGGTTCTAATCATATTTAGAGGGGTTATCTTGGGCCTTAGGTGAGGTAACTTGGGTCGCTTATTTGTTCTTCATTGCGATGACCTTTAGGTTGAGCTGATTTGTGGTTGCTCTTGCTTCGGCCTCTTATATGATTCTTCACACTTGCTGGAGACCATTGTCTCAATAGTAATTAATATATTGATTGGCCAAGTGCCTTAAGTATAGTCATTGATGGCCTCTTTATCAATGACTAAAAGAGATAAGAGGACTTGAGCCCCATAATATAAGTATATATTATGAGTAATATATAAGCAACTACTTTGTTAACACCAAGAATGTCTTGAGTACTTTTTCTTTGATGCCGGATTTGCAGGTCTAAAAAAATTCAGATTTGGTACAATCGATTATCAGGATCGGTACCCGACCTTACGAAGGACATTGAGTGTCGATAGAGGATCATCCACTCTTCATATTATGAGAGAAATATCTAAGTGCATTATTGCTCATATAAATCCTACTAGGGTCGTTCGGATTGAGAGGAGTTTTCTGAAAGAATCTTATTAAAGTGAAACTTGAATGAATTCTGTATATGACCTGACGATACCATACCCAATATATGGTATTTAGAATATTAGATGGATGAAAGACTATGGATATATGATAACTGAGAAAAGATAGGTACAATGTATTCAATCCCCTATACTATTTGGAGACTATGGCGTAGTGGCCTAGTACATCCATGGTCTATGAGTTGAATGAATTATTATAAGATAATAATTTACTAGGTTAGAATGAGTTATAACATGTATGACTCACGACCAGCTCAGTATTATGCATAAAAGGTCACACATATATGGTGGATGATTATAGCGAGTCGAAGATTAAATATGAATTATCCAATAAATCCCTATTGTCATTGGATAAGACCTAACATTAATGGACTCCTTATATGAGAATCAATTAGAGGCAAATTTAGATTATTAAATAGAGATCCAATAATCCAAGAGATGTGGGTTATTAGATAAAGATTCGTACCCACTAAGATAGGATCTATTATGGTTTTAGGTGGCTCTCTATAAATAAGAGATTGGGGTAACTAACAGCATGATATGATGCATCTTTAGCTGCCCCCTCCTATTCTCCTCCCTCTCATATTCTTAGTCGACCACTTTCTCCCTACTGTGAGAGGACAACGAAGAAGATCTTCTTCTATATTCGCTATAAGAAGGTATTTGAAAACCTCAGTGGGTGCATCACATGCGCAACAAAAATTAAAATAAAAATTAGTTTCCTACGTTGATCAAATTATCATGTAAAATATTAGGGTTACAAGAAAAACTAAAAAACTAATAAAATCATGATATGTGAAAGATTTATTTTACCTAGGGAGATCATATATCCCTATATTCCATATCCGAATGGAAAAGATGAAGGAGATTAAGCGTCATCCTCTCTAGCGGTATCCACACGATAGATCTCTGCAGTGAAACTCCTCTAATCTAATCTCACAACTCTTGCATAGAGTGAGGGAGGAGAATAGGAGGTGGTGGCTAAAGCTGCAACTTATCAATCATGAGTCTCCCCTCCTATTTATATAGCCACCAAAAATCCTAGGTCTCATGCCTTAGTGGGTATTGGATCTCCATCCAATTAACTACTAATCTTGCATTATTGGATCTATATCCAATAATCTTCTTAGGCCTCTAATTGGGTCTTAATCAAGGAGCCCATTAGCATAAAGTCTTATCTAATGAGAATAAGGGCTAATTGGATCTCAATCTAATCCTCTATTCGCTGAAGCATCCACCATATGTGTGACTCCCTTTAAGCCCGATACTAAGCTGGTCATGAGTCACTCCCATCAGAACTCCTTCTGATATAGTGAATTATTATCCCCATAATAATTCACTCGACTCATCGACTATAGACATATTAAGCCACTACGCTATAGTCCTCAAACAGTACAGGGGGGATCAAATCCATCGGACCAGTCTGTCCATAATTACTATGTATCTATAATCCCTCATCCAACTAATATCCCAGAGATCATATATTGGATATGATACTGTTAGGCCACATATAGAATCCGTCATAGTCTCGCTCTAATTAGATTCTCTCGGAGAGCTATTTTTCTCTTAATCTGAATGACCCTAGCTAGAGATTTGTCTAAGCAAGCACATATGAGATATTCCACTCGTGATACCGAGAGTGGATGATCCTCTATTGACACTCAATTGCCTTCGTAAGGTTAGCTATCAATCCCGATAATCAGTTGTACCAGATCTGAAACTCCTCCAATTTGATCTCACAACAAAGACCTTTCGGTCCTCAAGGTGATAGAAATAACGCTCAAGTTTCCATTGGGTATCCCACGAATGTGCACCATTTTGTCCTTAATACCAACTTATTATGGTTGTGTCTTCTAACATGGGTAGGACAACCCCAAATCTTAACAATCTTAAGATCGGACTTCTTTCCTTTCCATATCTCATATGGTGTAGACACTACCGATTTTAATGGAACTCTATTCAGAAGGTAAGATGCAGTCTCTAAGGCATACCCCCAGAATGAGACGGGTAGGTCAGCGAAATTCATCATGGACCACACCATGTCTAATAGTATGTGATTCCTCTTTTCTGATACACCATTAAGCTGAGGTGTATAATGAGGTATCCATTGGGATATAATTATATTATCCTTAAGGAAATAGATGAATTCCGTACTCAAGTACTTTCCTCGATCTAATCGAAAAGTCTTAGTACACTTTTAAATTTGGTTCTCTACCTCATTCTTATATTCTCTGAATTTCTCAAAGGCCTCAGATTTATACTTCATTAAGTACACATGTCCATACCTAGAGAAATCATCAGTGAATGTAATGAAGTATGAGTAATCACTTATAGCCTGAGTCGACATGGGACCACATACATCACTATGTATGAGTTCCAATAACTCAGTGGCTCTCTCTCTAGTTTCACTAAAAGGAGAGTTGATCATCTTCCCACGAAAGTAAGGTTTACAAGTTGCATATAACTCATAGTCAAATGGATCTAAGTATCCATCTTTCAGCAACATTTGAATCCTTCCCTCATATATATGACATAGCCTATAATGTCATAGGTTTGTATTATTCACCTCATCTCTTTTCCTCTTAGACATATTTATATTCATGATGTGTGGAGAAGTGTCTAACACATATACGTCATTTACAAAGGGTCCCTCTAGTAATAATCTCATCATCCATAATTATTAAATAATTATTATTCTTAAAAACTAATTTATATCTACTAATTATCAAACAAGAGATGGATATAGTATTTTTGATAATAGAGAGAATAAAATAGCATGCATCCAATGCAATGACAGCTCCACCAGGCAGACGTAGGGTGACCTCCCTAATGACAACTTCAGTAACTCTTGCTCTATTGCCCATCTTGAGGTCCATCTTGCCTCTGGCCAATCTCCTAAGTCTTACCAAAACTTGTAATGAATTACAGATATAAGAAGTACTCCCAGTATTCAATACCCATGTGTTATCATGAAAATCTGACAAGTGAAGACTGATCATGAATATACCTGAAGCTTCTCTAAGCTTCTATTTCACCTTCTCTGTAAGGTAGTCCTTACAGTTCCTCTTCTAATACCCATCTTGGCCGTAGTGGAAGCACCTTTTGTCCTTTGCGGTCTTTCTAGGCAACCTTTGTCTTACCCGGTCTTTCTTTACCCTTGCCATTCTTAAGTCTTGTTGGCCTTCCTTTTCTTTCTAGTCTAACCAATATAGAGAACTGGCTACTCCTTGATGGCACTCTCAGCTTACCTTAACATATTAAGGAGCTCAAGGAGAGTCACCTCAAACTTGTTAATCTAAAGTTAATAATGAACTGTGAAAAAGAATCTGGTAGGGACTGAAGTATAAGATCAACACACAGGTTATCCTCTAGGACTATCTATATACTTCACAAAGCGAGTGTTCTCATCGTAGCTTATCTTTTCCTCCAGTGTGGGTATAATTATGTTAAGGACATATATGATTTTCTCCACAGTAAGAATAATTCTCAAATTATGGAGCCAATCCATGTAGTTTGGACCAGTGAGGCGATTAGCATCAAGTATGCCACATAGGGGGTTTGCAAGCGACAAACAAGATATAGCGTAAATTAAATAACGTATAGATTTTGTAGAAAAATACTAATTAAGATATGAACTTCTATCTTAATGTACTATTACTATTTTCTTAGTGAATCACGTGACACCCTCGACATATGAGACGAAAGTCTCACAAATTCTAGTGGGGATCGGGATCCAATTGACATCTTAGTACAATCTCGAGGACTTGACTAACTACACTAAGCTTAAAAGGTAGACAACTCCTTATGATTCATGTTATGTTCGGCCTCCGAATCATCATGGTCTCGACTACTCGACCAACCATAAAGTTCAGTTAAGTCATCACCATCATTACAAGATGAGTCTGATTTGATGGATATGCTCTCGACTATTAGACCAAGTCATACTATGTCCTCAGGTCACCGGTGATATATATATGTTATAGGCAAGAACTCAATCATGTAGATATGTGAGCCTCGAGTAACTCGACCAACTCAACCTATGTCGTGATTCAATTTCTTTCTATAACGATGGAAGTCCACGTGAGTCAATCTTATTGCCTCACGCCACCGACTTAATATTATCGTAGGAGGGATTTTATTTTTAACGTAGGAGGACTTTATATATATATATATATTTAGGTGTATAACACATCATACATGAAAGCCACACCGATGATCATGAGCCATCACCTAATATGATTAAGCTGAGCTAATGGGCCTAATCACTCACAATAGGATCTATGTATACATCGACGTATCTCCATGCCCTATGATTGTTGATCTTGTCATCATCGACTCTCGATCGTCGCATCACCATACGTTGTAATTTTCTGTCATGGCATCATGGGTCCTATTGTCACATTCACGCTCCCGTTGCGCCTCTCTATGTAATTACAAATAATCATAGGCATGTAGGCCCAACAATAAAAGAGAAAATCGGAGGCTCATGGACTCAATAATAATAATAATCACAATTATACATATCACACACATGGCTCATGATCAACCATGTACATCATATATCACATGTACATCACATCATATGTAGGATTAGTAGATATATTTAATAATTATATTAAAATATTTAATTAATTATTTTTTAGAAATTACGACATGCTGAGAATTTTTAGAATTATCAAGGATATTTTTATAATTTTGGATGAGAGGATAGTTCTCAGAATTTTCAGAATTATTAAGGGTATTTTTGAAATTTCATACATGAAGACAATCCTTAAAATTTTCTAAATTTGGAGGAGTAAAATAGTCCTTTTAACAAAGGGAAACCCTAGCTTTCCCCTTGCCCCTTGTGTGCCGCCACCACCTCTGCCCCTGCATAAGCGGCGACTACCCTTGCTCGTCGGCAGCTGCCTTGCCAAGGGGCAGCCACCCTTGATCGGCGCCGCCTCTGGCAGGCCATGGGCGGTAGCCTTATGGGCGCCTGGCCCCCTTCGGCACCACGGTGGTGGCCCCCTTGCAAGGGGCCTTGGCCGCGGCGTGGCTGTGGGTGGCCGGCCCTGCATGGGGTCTAGTTGTGGTTGGCCAGTCCTGCATGGGGCTAGCCATGGCTGGTCGCCCCTCCTCCTCCCTACCTTCACTGTGAAAATGTAAAATGAATGTGTAGAACGATTCTACGCGATTCAATCTTATCACGCGTAGTTTAAAACTAATCTTTTACACAAAAATCTTAGCTCTGATACCATTGTTGGAAAACCTCAACAGGAGCATCACATACGCAGCAGAAATCAAAACAAAAAACTGGTTTTCCACACAGATCACACAACGTATCACACGTGCCATCACTCACGTAATTAGCTTGTAGGGCACTTGTAACCAGCAATAACTACATCTCATGCTGACTTCTCGCTAGGATAGAGAGAATGCACCAAATGCAAACACAATGAGTGTAATAAATGATATATTTATTAAATATAATAAATGAGTGCAATAAATAAATGATATTTTATTTCATACAAAATGATATATCGATGTCATATAAGTCATATTCCGATCGTAAATTATTTGATGATTCAAAAGCTACAGTCTACCAAGAACACGCAGAGTCTACAACCAAGCTTCCGTAATCGCACCCATTCATGAATGGAGTGCAGGTGGTAGAAAAAGGAGACAACAGAGCAAAAGGTGGCAACATCAGCTTGCCTCGTCCTGCTTAACACCTCACGCGGTATCAACCTTATTACCTTTATTCTCCTGGACATCTCCTCTAGTGACTTCTCCTTCGACTCCGACATTAGGAGGGTGCAGAGCAGCCCTAGAAAGTTGCAGGCAGTGAGCAAAAAGAGTGAGTTCCTGACCCCGATCCCCGCCAGGTACCCATGGTCGATCTTCGCCAGGTCCTTTTTCTACGCCAAGTACAAAAACCCATGTCTTTAGGTTAATGCTCCCTCTTCAACTTCTCTATTATGATATGATATTGTTGTTTGTAACATACTAATGTCTTCTTCCTTCATGCCTTGAGGCTATTATCAATAACTCTTGGGAAGATTGTTTACACAAACATATGAATGCTTGATATTAATCAAGTTAAGACCATGTTCCTGTAAGAACAATCCTGTAGCTTCAAAATTTGCATGAAAATAATCATGCATTCACCTGGAGCTGTTTCATCCATGCACTCTCAAAGCAGTAATATTTATGGCGCTTGATGTATCTTTGAGCTCCATGATTCTTGGACTTGAGTATAATATGGTGCTATTTTTGTTGCCAAAAGAAACATGACAAAGTGCATATTATGTCATCATGTCAATGTTCCTTTCTTGCTTCGACCTCAATAACCATGTTCCGTCACAAAAAAAAAATATCTTACTACTTGCTTCTTCTTTTTTCACAATTTGATCGTTTCTTGGTGATTAACTTCACTATCTTTTAGTGACATAAATAGGTTATCGATTAGGTCAACATAAAGAATACTCAAGTTCTTCACTTTACTTAATTTGGAAAAGTTTTTAGATATTGTAGCAACATAACATAATAATATGCCTTGAATCATCTTATTGTGATGTTATTTATGTCTCTAACAATGTACAAGGTTCTACCTAATTTGAGACTCAGCTGTCACCCTTAAGTGAGGGACATCTTCAAGAGGGATTGAATTGCAAATCTTGTTGAGTGCTTTATAGAGAATTACTCATCCTATAGTGACTGGGAATCCTTCCTAAGTTCCATATGATTGTTTATCATAAGTAAAATAAGTTCCGAATCCGAATACACTGATATCGTCATTAAATCTTCTTCAGCATGAAAAAATCTATGACAAGTACTATAACCGTGCTTAATGGGCAATTGTAATCTTATATGTTAATCAACATTTTTTTTTAGTTTCTTTAGTTGTGACTGCAAAAGCCTCTTAATCCACCAATTCCAAAGTGCAAACAATTTAAATGAGTTTGTGAAGGTCTTTTTGGATCCACATAAACCTTAAAGAATCTTTAGAAAGAGTATTTATATGGGCCTTGCTTGATCCAACAACAAGATACATTTCATCTACAAAGTATAAACATAAAAGGTATAGTACCAGGAAGCTATTTAAGGGATTTCCTTACCTCCATTTCACCCATTACTGGAAATAGGAGAAATAAGAGGAATGTTATTCCTATGCTGTGCCAAAGATGTAAATGTGTAGTGTCATGGGGGGTGCAAAACCTAATGATAGAGAGTAATTATGAGCCATTTGTTGTTGATTATTTAGCTTGATCAAACAGGGCTGCCATATGCACGCCACCTTCTACTAACCTATTTAACCTTATCATAGCATCAAGAAGGGTGTTGTTTCCACTTGTTATTCTCAGTATGCACATGCCATGGACATTCCCTGTGATTTATTTCAAACTTATGTTGGTCAAATAGAATAGAAGACCTAATATTTAAGGCATAAACTGATGGGACAAGTACGTGATGGTTCCAGAGAAAAAATATCAATTTGATAAGATTTAGATTAGATTCTTGTCAAAAGTTATGCCCCTCTCAATAATGTGACAGACAATAAGGATATTTTTTTATGTTTGGACAACGTAGCATGTGAAGCTTCTTCATTGTAGATAAAAAAGAAATCACGTAACCCATTTTCTAGATTAATCTTGTTCAAAGACTAACCCAGCTAATTAGATAGGGTCACAGTAACCTCAGAAATATAAAGACTATTTGTATATAGAGTGTTGAGTATCTATCATAAGTTTTGGTTGGGAATCCAATTCACTTTTATTTTTGTGGAGCTGTGTGCAAATCAAATCATCTAATCATCTTTTTATGTGAGCTTAATTCAAAACTTACACTAATAAACGGAGATCCACTTCTAGGGCTTCTGCCATACTTTCTCATACACACAATTATTTATCTTCTAAGATCAGTTTAAGGTGAAATCACAGGAAGCATGCATGCACCACCAAAGCTTTTGGTGTCTGACATGATCTACTGCTGGATGGACGTCATAAACCCTAACCAATGTCATCAAAGCATATATACTCTTTAAAGTTCAGCCCCTGGCATTAAGAAGTTTGCACTTTGCTGGCATAGATCTTGCTTTCCACCTATTCTACAGCATAAAAGAACTGTAATGTGATGCTCTTGTGGATGGGACTGCAACCTAGTACTCCTATCTGGTCTTGGTGACCTTGCAACCATCATTAACATCATGAATTTCTAAGTTTCTGTGTGGTGTTTTTTTATAAATTCATGCGTGCTAATATGTGGAATCGTTAGTATTATAAGACAATGCATTTGGCAGGCATTTGCTAGTGGTGGCTGCATGCGTGACCTGCATCAGCATGTTCTCCTTGTTCATGCAACTCCTCCTTTCTTAATCTCATTATGAGCAGAAGAACAACATATATGGATTGTGTTAGTGATTACTTTGTAATTTGAAGGTATTTTTTTATCTCAAGAGTGGCCAATTTGCATGTTCTCCTTGTGGCTTCAGGAATCATTTGCATCTTTGTTACTTTTTTTTACATATTGTTCTTCACAAATAACTTGTGTTTTTACACACTTATTTCTTAACTACCATGGTACTTATAAATTTATAATAATCCTATGAATTCTATGCAATATTAGTCCTTTGTGATTTACATCCTCGTCACATTGTTGAATTTATTCTTTTCCTAAAGACCAAGCACAAGATGGATAAACAAACTCTTGTGTTCATTTCAAGTCATTGTCATCAACATTGTTCTGTGCCAACTGAATGATTAAAAAAAAGCAAAAAAACATTCCAAAAAATTTAGTTATAAACATGTGTATCCACTTTCTATGTATCTTTCATTAATCAATTCTTTGAGATCATAAAACCTTTGCTATTCATATATCTTTTCAATGTGTCCCAGCTTCTATTTATTAATGCCGTTGAAGATTGTCTGTTTTTCTTTTAGAAATTGTCAACATAATAAATCTATGAATATCATGGTAGAAATAAGCATTTTAAATAAAAATTATATATTGCACGAGCTAAAAAAATCTTAAAACTTTGTGAACATGCTTTGATTTACGAATCTGATTCGTTAACCTATGTGTTGTGAAGACGAGCATTTCATTTCATAATATCCGTAAATGACTTGCACATTATACGAATGTCTAAATTAACTTTATATGTCTTTGGAAAATTATGGCCATGTTCTTTATCATAATTAACATGTAGTTACTTGATCTCTCGCAGGGAGTTTTAGCAATGGAAGGAATATACGATGCAAATGTGAAACAAGTTATAATGTGTTCCCTTGACGATCCCAGTGTTCAAATGTTTGAATTGCCATCGTAAGTTATATTCATCATAAGTATTAGATTGTAAGACATCTCATGTATTTTTTACTAATGTTCTTTTATTTTTGCTCGAAATGTTAGATTTTGTGGAAGAGGAAAGATATTCTACAAGAATAACGTTAGGTGATTGCATATCGAACCCTCCGGGCTCTTTTTCACTGGAGATGAGATGGGTGCTGTTAAGGTGTGGAGGTGTTTGACCAATGTATCACCGCCACTATGTCATTTAGTAGACACTTTGTATCTGTTATCAGCCATGTTAAATGAATAAAAATGATCATAAGACCAGTTTTTTTACAAGAATAAATATTTGTCTAATTAGGTGTTTATTAATTTTTTGTAAAGATGTATCCATCATTTATAAGTGTATTTAGATACTTTTATAATTTTTGCTGCTTCTGAAATGAAACTAAATTGATGATTTCGGTTTCGGTTTCAAATTCTAAAAATCAAAATTAAACCATCAGAATCAAGTTTTGATTCAATTCAAAATTATCGATTGTTCAACCGTTGAGCCGATTTGGTTTTGAATTGAATTTTGATTAGGTCTAATCGATAGCACACTCTAGATTGTCTAGTGTATCTCTAGGAATGTATCATCTTGGAAATGGTGATGAGACAGCTTCACCATTCTCCTCTCACATCGCTTTGGTATAGCAATTAGCTCATAATAATTCTCTAGCCTCCACTAATTCGACTTTAACTATGCTTTCTGAGACGATAAATAGATAGCTACTGATCTTTTTAAAGCGATAACTACATCTCATGTTGATTTATCGCTGGGACATAGATAATGCACCAAAGTGTAATAAATGATACATTTATTAAATATAATAAATGAGTGTAATAAATAAAAGATACTTTATTTCATACAAAATGATGCATCGATATCATATAAGATTATTTGATGATTCAAAAGCTACAGTCTACCAAGAACTCGTAGAGTCTCCAACCAAGCTTCCGTGATCACACCCATTCATGCAAGGAGTATGGTGGTGGAAAAAGAGGCAGAGCAATAGGTGGCGACATCGGTTTGCCTCCTCACCTTAACACATCACGGTCTTAACCTCATCACTTTCTTTCTCCCCGGACATCTCCTCTAATGACTTCTCCTTCGACTCCGACACCAGGAGGGTGCAGAACAGCTCTAAAAAGTTGCACAAGATGAGCAAAAAGAGCGAGCTCCTAACCCCGATCCCCGCCAACTACTCGTGATCGATCTTCGCTAGGTCCTTGTTCTGCGCCAAGTACAAAAACCCACATATGATATTATATAGAGAAAATTATGGTGGTGATTAAGTTAGGAGGATTAGACGTAAGGAGGGTATTATATAAACAAAATTATACTTGATGCAGGGATCTAGTGTTGATATTCTAAATCTAATATGATGAAGCCACCTTTCAATCAATGACATCTAGATGAGACCGATACTTTTACGAATTTGATGAATCATCTACGGAATTCTCATGCACCGAGCCACTTCTTATATTGTACCGATTATAAATTCTAGAAAATCGAAATGTATGCATGAACATCTTTAAAATTAGACCAACTGATAATACAGATAGACTGGTGCTTAAATTATATGATAATAATATAATTAAATTTAATATTATTAAAATTTATGTGTAATTAACTCATGCAAACTATAACTTAGTAAACCTCAATAAATTCCTTTTTTCATATAAAAGATAAAACATATGTATTGTGTGGGAATATGAGATAGCACAAAAGAATAACCTTTGGGAACATTCATTTATTGAATCTATTATTAGGAAATGATATCTTTTTCTGTGGCTAAACAATATTGTTTATGAGACCTTGTAGGGTTCTAATCCCTAGATGAGGACGAAAAATATAAGAGTTCATCAAACAATAAATATATCTATTCTAAATAAATAAAAACCAAAATATGTATCAAATTATTTTCTAAAAAATGATAGTTGTTATTATATAAAGATTGTGAATTAAATAAATTTGGAGATGGATAAAAGATTAGATTTTTCTGTGCAAGAACTGTGTTTGTTTTCTATAGGATTTGCATGGATTATGCTATGTTAATTACAAAGCTATGCATGATAAATCTTGGATTGCTTCTGAAATATAAATCTTATCTTAGCAGCATTTACTTTGACATCAATGAACAAAATGATCATCTCTTCAACAATAGAATAGACTATAAAAATAACTATAGTTGTGTGTAGGAACATGTAATGCACATTATAGTTGAGTTGAGTGGATATTTATTTTTTTTTCTAATTTTTATATTTTATTATTTCATCTATCAAATGAATATTATATTTATTGTCCATGCTTACGATTGGATCCTTTTGGGACTCACTTGTAGGACCGATGCCGTGAGCTGGGTGAGTCATCTAGGTAATACATACAATCGTTGGTTCCTTGAACTTGAGCTTCTCTGTTTGCATCGCATGCTCCACTCAAAATATGGTACACTAGAAGCCTGCAAAATGTATGATCGAGATCTCTCCGACTCCCGTGACGGATGATAGATGCGACCTCCATCACTGATCCGACTGTTCGAGACATTTAATTTACCATCAAAATGAATTGATATGGGAGATTGGAATCATTTAAGTGACATCAAATGGATAGAAATATATGTGTTAAAAATAAAGTTAGGAGGGTATTTAAGAAAAATTCATAGCGATATCTGTGAGAAATTTTACTTGATTAGGGTGCTATTAAAAATTTTGAAACCTTGTTAAGTATTTTATAGAATAATGAGGCAACTAAGTGTAGATCTGTTTACGTCTATATAATGGGTTGGGCGACTCACGAAGACCTGCAATCCGAGTCGTTTCGGTAAAGAACGCGAAGCGGAGAGAGAGGGACGGAGGTCGCAGCAGCGAAAAGGTTCGGTCTCTCCTTCGATCTCTCGTTTTGATTCCATGGCCGTTCTTAATCATAGCGAGAGGAGGCGAGGATATCCTTGAGATACAGGAGGTTGGAGGAGGAGGAGGACGAGGACGGCGGCGATGATGTCGGCTTGGAGAAGGGAAAGCACGTTGGCGCTCAATCCGTCGGCGGAGACGACGATTCCCAGGCCTCCTCCTCCCGACCTTAAATCTCCCATATTATTCCCCTCTTTATCTCTCTCGGTATTCGGATCTCTGATCTGCACGGCGGCGGCGGCTTGATAGATTATTCCGTTTGTTTCTTGATATTCGATTTGATGAAAAAAAGGGGGTTTCGAGGATAGTGTTTTGGGCCAGACAGATCTTTCAGGACATACAGCGCAGTTGTTTCCCTGACCAAGGATCCAATCTTGGACCCGCAATTTGATTGATTTGTCCGCTCAACGTTCTCGAATGGGATTCTCTGTTTCGAAGATTTGTTTGAATTACATACAGAAAAGATGGGTTTGGGGCATTAGAGATTGGCAGTGGTGTTCTTCCCTGATGAAAGATTCAATAATGGGCTCCCATGATTTCCTATACTCGATGAATATATTGATTGATCTGTCTTCTGTTGTCTTCTTGTTCTTGAATGGGTTTTCCGCACCAGTGTCCATGAGTCACCCGATTGATCAGCGTCACCATCCTGCATCATTGAGGATGCCCGTTTGTAAATTTTGGTTGGCTGGGCGTTGCACCCGCTATCATTGCCCCTACCTACACGATCAGAATCCGCCGTGTGCCTCAAACAGCAACAGCAGTGATAAAGGTATCTCTTGGAGAAGAAGTCGTGTCTGGAAAAACCCTAATGTCGGTCCCTGTAAGAAGCGACTCCATAACATTAATGAAGGGTCGAGCAAACCAACGAATGAGCTAGATCACAAGGACTCTTTTTGTAGTCCTTCATCTGATGGAGGCATCACTTGGAGAAGAAGTCGTGTCTGGAAAAACCCTAATGTTGATCCCCGTAAGAAGCAGCTCCATGAAAATAATGGAGGGCCAAGCAAGCAAATAATTGAGCTGGATCACAAGGACTCTGTTTGTAGCCCTACACCTGAGGAGCACTGTCCACCTTCGTTGCACAGCAGCGGAGAGTCAATCAAGTTGATAAATGAGGGTAATATGATTCAACAAGAACATGAGAAGGCTGTCTGCAGTCCATCTAAGGAGCATTGTCCACCTCTGATCCACAGCGTGGCCATGCTCGATATGATCAATGACGCAAGTTTAATTACAGAAGATCATGTGACAGCCAAAGAGAAATGCAATGACCTCAATCCTTGGTTTGAATACTTGACTGATTTACAAGGTCATGCGAAGGTGAAATTCAAAGCTCTTAGCTTCAGTGATTTCCCCATCATAAAGTTATCACCCTGAATCTGTTCTCATGACATTTGCATTGGCAGGGGATCATGGGGATAGCCCTCCCAGCTGGGTCAGACAAGCTATACACTGGCAGTCGAGATGGAATAGTCCGAGTTTGGGACTGTAACACTGGCCAGGTCGATGTCTTTGCACTTGATGTTTCTTTGTGCCTTCAATTTAGTGTGAAGTTTGACAAACTTTGTGTTCCTGCAGTGCATTATGATGGTAGATATGGAAGCTGAAATCAGATGCATGTTCAATAAAGGGCCATGGGTGTTTGCGGGTGTTCTCAAAGCTGTTAAGGTTAGAGTTGTAAACTTTGATGTGTATCTTTTGTTGGCTAATGGAAACTGTACTTGGTTATGCTTTTGTGAGTTCTCAAATCTTTGTCAAATGCTGTTGCAGGCATGGAATACAGAGACTGGCTTGCAAATAAGCCTAGAAGGATCCACTAGTCAGGTGAATGCCTTGGCATTCCAAAATGAACTCCTCTTTGCTGGACTTGAGGTAATTTTTGCTAGGTTTTATGTGGTTTTAAATGTGCAATATGTTCAGTTGGTGATCTTGCCTGGACTTGCTGTTTCGTAGTCATACTATACTGTAAAATGATTTACTAAGCAGTCTTTCATGACTGATACTCTAAATCTTTATCTTTTTCGTAATTTCAGGATGGACTTATTCTAGTGTGGAAGTCCAATACAGAGGGCAACAACTTTGAACCAGCTGCTGTACTCACTGGGCATAGACAAGCTGTTGTGAGCTTGATTATGGGAGTTAGGCTTTACTCTGGATCAGTTGACAAGACAATTAGAGTAAGTACGAGTGTCTCTTTTTAACATATTTACGGCTGATTATTGTGATTTCGGAATAACTCTGTATTCTATAGAATTTAATGAATAGATACTAATATAAGATTATTACATAATTCATGTGGTGCACATAATCCAGTCCTTGACATCATTGTCTTATTTGTTGAACATCATGTTATTCGGTTGCCTCAGGGTCAACTGAACCATAAATCAAAACTTCATGTGTTGTCGGTGTGTGGCCAAATAAATGTATATTGTACGTGACAACTTCTTGGGAACTAATAGCAATAATAAACTACAAAGGATAGATTGATTTCATTTTCAGTAAATTTCAACTTGATGCACTGCCACTTCCTCAGCACAATTCTCCATGTCCTCTTATGTTCTGGTGAAGAAGGATGCTTCTTAGTTTTATGGGTATTTGTTGCATGTGATTTCAATTTGATGACATAGATATATTTAAATCAATGTCAAATTTTGTTTCAGGTCTGGGACCTCGAAACTCTCGAGTGCATTCACTCTCTCGAGGGCCATACATCAGTTGTCACATCTGTATTTTGCTGGGACGACTATCTCTTATCTTGCTCATTGGACTGCACGATTAAGGTCAGATTTCTTTGCTTTTCCTAAACTTAATGATTTGCATTCTCACTTTTGTTATTAATTCTTTTAAATGCAGGTTTGGGCCACAAAACCGAGATCTGAAACTAGTATATACCCACAATTTAGAGCATGTAAGTTGCATATGTTTATTCATTTATTTGTGATGTCTAACGACTAGTTATTATGAGTGTGATTTGTTTTGTGTGAAGGTTTTATTTGTTTTAGTGCATCCGATTATTTTAGACTATCAATTGTGACTTGCAATAAATTCAGAGAAAAGAATAAATATCCACTGACAATTATATCAGACATTTTGAAGCTCGAATGAGACCGATTTGAGGAAATCGGTGGAATGACTAATATCGCATGATATCCTTCTTTTGTCAAATGCTTCTCTATGAAACATTTTATCCTATCCAAGCGAGTTTGAGAGACGAAAACACTAGTGATGAAACCATATTGGAGTTCTTAAATTAATTGGAAGCACTCCTTTTGATGCATCTTTGTTACTTTTTTACATACTGTTCTTCACAAATAACTTGTATTTTTACGCACTTATTTCTTATACTACCATGGTACTTATAAATTTATAATAATCCTATGAATTCTGTGCAATATTAGTCCTTTGTGATTTACATCCTCGTCACATTGTTGAATTTATTCTTTCCCCAAAGAACAAGCACAGGATGGATAAACAAACTCTTGTGTTCATTTCAAGTCATTGCCATCAACATGTTATGTGCCAACTGAATGATTAAAAAAATGCGAAAGAAACATTCAAAAAATTTAGTTATAAGCGTGTGTATCCACTTTCTATGTATCTTTCATTAATCAATTCTTTGAGATCATAAAGACTTTGCTATTCATGTATCTTTTAAATGTGTCCTAGCTTCTATTTATCACTGTCGTTGAAGATTGTCTGTTTTTCTTTTAGATATTGTCAACATAATAAATCTATGAATATAATGGTAGAAATAAGCATTTGAAATGGAAATTATATATTGCACGAGCTAAAAAAATCTTAGCACTTTGTGAACATGTTTTGATTTACGAATCTGATTTGTTAACCTATGTGTTGTGAGGACCAGCATTTCTTTTCATAATATCCGCAAATGACTTGCACATTACACGAATGTCCAAATTAACTTTATATGTCTCTGGGAAATTATGACCGTGTTCTTTATCGTAATTAACATGTTGTTACTTGATCTCTCGCAGGGAGTTTTAGCAATGGAAGGAATATACGATGCAAATGTGAAACCAGTTATAATGTGTTCCCTTGACGACCACAGTGTTCAAATGTTTGAATTGCCATCGTAAGTTATCTTCATCACAAGTATTAGATTGTAAGACATCTCATGTATTTTTTATTAATGTTTTTTTATTTCTGCTCGAAATGTTAGGTTTGGTGGAAGAGGAAAGATATTCTACAAGAATAACGTTAGGTCATTGCATATCGGACCCTCCGGGCTCTTTTTCATTGGAGATGAGATGGGTGCTGTTAAGGTGTGGAGGTGTTTGACCAATGTATCACCGCCACTATGTCATTGAGTTGGCACTTTGTATCTGTTATCAGCCATGTTAAATGAATAAAAATGGTCATAAGACCAGTTTTTTTTACAAGAATAAATATTTGTCTAATTAGGTGTTTATTAATTTTTTGTAAAGATGTATCCATCATTTATAAGTGTATTTAGATACTTTTATAATTTTTGCCTGTTCTGAAATGAAACTAAAATGATGATTTCGGTTTCGGTTTCAAATTCCAAAAATCAAAATTAAACCATCAGAATCAAGTTTTGATTCAATTTAAAATTATCAATTGTTCAACCGTTGAGCCGATTTGGTTTTGAATTGAATTGAAATTTTGATTACGTCTAATCGATAGCACACTCTAGATTGTATAGTGTATCTCTTGGAATGTATCATCTTGGAAATGGTGACAAGGTAGTTTCACTTCACCATTCTCCTCCCACATCGCTTTGGTATAGCAACTTGCTCACAAGAATCTTCTCCTCCACTAATTCAACTTTAACTATGCTCTATGAGATAATAAATAGCTATAACTACATCTCATGGTGACTTCTTGCTGGGACATATATAATGCACTAAAGTGTAATAAATGATATATTTATTAAATATAATAAATGAGTGTAATAAATAAAAGATATTTTATTTCATACAAAATATGCATCGATATCATATAAGATTATTTGATGATTCAAAATTTACAGTCTACCAAGAACTCGCAAAGTCTCTAACCGAGCTTCCGTGATCGCACCCATTCATACAAGGAGTACAGGTGGTGGAAAAAAGAGACAGCAGAGCAAAAGGTGGCAGCATCAGCTTGCCTCCTCCTACTTAACACCTCACGCGGTCATAGCCTCGTTACCTTCGTTCTCCCCGGACATCTCCTCCAGTGACTTTTTCTTCGACTTCGACACCAGGAGGGTGCAGAACAGCCCTAGAAAGTTGCAGGCGACGAGCAAAAAGAGTGAGTTCCTAACCCCGATCCTTGCTAGCTACTTGTGGTCGATCTTCGCAAGGTTCTTATTCTGCGCCAAGTACAAAAACTCATAGAGGGTATTATATAGAGAAAATTATGGAGGTGATTCAGTGAGGAGGGATTAGACGTGAGGAGGATGTTATACAAACAAAATTATCTTTGATGCAGAGATCTAGTGTTGATATTCTAAATCTAATATGATGGCCACCTTTCAATCAATGACATCTAGATGAAACTGATACTTTTACGAATTCGATGAATCATCGACGAAATTCTTATGCACTGAGCCACTTCTTATATTGTACCGATTATAAAACCTATAAAATTGAAATGTATGCATGAACATATTTAAAATTAGACCAACTGATAATACAGATAGATTGGTGCTTAAATTATATGATAATAATATAATTAAATTTAATATTATTAAAATTTATGTGTAATTAACTAATGCAAACTATAACTTAGTAAACCTCACTAAATTTCTTTTTTCATATAAAATTAAAAACGAAATAGCACAAAAGAATAAACTTTGGGAACATTCCTTTATTGAATCCATTATTAGGAAATGATATATTTTTCAGTGGCTAAACAAACAATGTTCTTTATGACACCTTGTAGGGTTTTAATCCCTAGATGAGGATGAAAAAATAATAAATATATCTATTCCAAATAAATAATAACAAAATGTGTATCAAGTTGTTTTCTATAAAATGATACTTGTTATTATAGAAGGACTATGAATTAAATGCATTTGGAGATGGACAAAAGATTAAACTTTTCTGTGCAAGAACTGCATATGTTTTCTATAGGATTTGCAGGGATTATGCTATGTTAATTATATAATTCTTCACGATTAATTTAGGATTATTTCTGAAATATAAATCTTGTCTTAGCAGTATTTACTTTGACATCAGTGAACAAAATGATCACCTCTTCAATAATAGAAGAGA
This sequence comes from Ensete glaucum, assembly GCA_021527575.1. NCBI lineage: Eukaryota > Viridiplantae > Streptophyta > Magnoliopsida > Zingiberales > Musaceae > Ensete > Ensete glaucum. Next base: position 11,103,859 of record CM038553.1, read on the forward strand.
CTACAAAAGTAGCTATAGGTGTGTGTAGGAACATGTCCTGCGCATTGTAGTTGAGTTAAGTGCATATTCTTTTTTTTTTAATTTTTATATTTTATTATTTCATCTATGAAATGAACATTATATTTATTATCCATACTTGCAATTGGATCCTTTTGGGACTCACTTGTAGAACCGATGCCGTGGGTTGGGTGAGCCATCTAGATAATGCGTACGATCGTCGATTCCTTGAACTTGGGCTTCTCTGTTTGCATCACATGCTCGACCCAAAATATTAAGTCAAAAATATTAAGTCAACTTCCATAAGTTATAACTATTAGAAAGTAATTCTTTTTTCTCAAACATTTGTATGCACTTAAATAGGCTCTAAGTGGAACTGATACAACAACTACAACTACAACAAGCTGGAATACACTAATTAATCGGGGTTGACTATATTGATCTTCTTCCACCATTGAGCTCCTGTCAAATCAATATCCTTGGTTTAGTCAAGTGCATTTAAAGCCTTTAATGATAGTGTTAACAAAGTTTTTTTTTATGATTTTCTCTACCTCTTCTCACACCACTAATACAAATTGTCTCATCTCATGTAGCTGCAACATAAGATATGATGATATGATCCCCACATTTATTGCCTAATGACCACATAAATTAAAGGCAATAAAATGATAGTCAATTAATAATGTCGTAGTAGTGTGTATATTACCAAATGAGAAGTAATGTATGACAAAAGCAATGATCTACAAACAAGAAAAGAAACAAAAAAACATCATAGTTACTTCACTTGACAGGCTTTGGAAGAAATATTTGCACCACATGGCCGATGTCAATGTAAAATACATATTCATTCAATCTACTTAGAAACGACTCGCTAATTGCTTAATTTGCTCTTCTTCTTTAACTTTATTTCTAGAGAACTTCATCATTTGAAAGGGACTGCTCATTTTTGCTGCTTATGACTTCTAGATTTGGATATAATTTTAATTGTCAATATGCACATAAATGTTTCCTTCCAAAGGAACAGTACAGTATTAACCTAGAAATAACCATAATTTAGGAACTTTCATAAGGAAATAAACAATTTTCATGTCTCTCAATAAAAGTGCATCTTTCTTGATATCATTTTGTATTTGTCCACATTCAGTAAAATTTCCTAAAGAATGTTTATAAACATTTAACTTCACACTGATCTCCATGAAACAGTGCAGTGGTCTTCAGTAGACAATTTGTGCTACTAGTAATTCCTTAGGGTAGTTAACAAATAGCAAGAGCTTGCAGGATACATTTGTAGAAGAACCCATAGAAGAGTAACATAAGCTTTTAAGCTCCCCAAAGAGAAGATATGGAAGAAGAATCTCATGAACAACATGATCATCTCAGAGTGCAGAAATATCATTCTTAATTGAACAATAAATTGAAAATGTAATGTTGCCAATGCCAAGTATTAGTGTCAAACATGTTCTCTGCAGGAATTCAACATTGCAAACATGATCAGCAACTCTAGTTAAGTCGTACTCAGGAATCTATTTAACATATAATGACAATTAGTTGTGATTATCATTTATGCTTGCTTTAGTACGATGGAGAATGTAATTTGGCATTGATCAAGGAACAATTCTTGCACATTAAATGCAATACAAGGCTTGAGACCAGCTTTATCCAAACTAAAGTTTTAAAGTGGTCCATCTTAAGGCTGTATATAAATGACATAAATTTGGTACACAAATTGAGACAAGACTATCTTGTAATTGGACCAGTCTGTTGAGTTAGTAAAATCTAATTATTTTACTTGTACTATTTCTCTGTGTCATGGTTCAGCTCTATTAATCGATGGATGAAATAAATATCATTTTAATGCATTTCTCATTTGAACATTATTTGAGGGGATATTTTGCACATGTCATGTTTGTCAAATGACAATATCATCAATAACCCTACACCAGTTGCCAAAAGAGAATATTAAAAAATGTATAATGAATATGCAACTAATCGGATGAATACTCCAGATCAGAAAAATTAAAACACCAAAAGAGAGAGATGAATATTCATAAATTTTCATAGATATTTTAATTTAAACCTTAAGATAAATGAAGCCTAAATTTGTCACTGAAACACAGGGCCACACAAAGAGACCCACAAAAGCTGGCTAATGGCTCAATGTACATCACCATACACACTATACATGTTGTGCCATGATGCAAACTTCTATAAGTAAAAGCATATCAACTAACTAGGATGCAAATGAAATTCTAGAAACATTGAACAAGGTTATGGTACACAAATGCCACTGTCAACAAGCATTCACTTGTTTTGAAATATTTCAGATTTGTGGCTATTTATTCAATAATCTTACTTATAGCAAGGTACCAAAAACAAGCATATCAGAGACATGCTTGCATCTCCACCACGAGGTTGGTGGTCACCGAGTAGATATTGGGGTCCATTGCCATTTAACACTGCAGTGAGCTGGTTTGTACTGGTCACATCCCAACATCAGCTGGGTTATATATGCTGGTGTGCACCCATTTTTACAGTTATATGATTAGTGCAGGCACTACAAACCAGCATTTCCAACTCATTTCACAGACGTGCATTAAACCATTCTATCACTTGCCAGCATGAGCAAGGCACAGTAACAAACAAATGACTGGTTCGACCTAGCATGAGCCAATGTAGTAGAATGAAAACCAAATGCAAGGATGACGTGTATGAAGCAAGAGAAATGCATGCATGATGGAACTTACCAATGCCCAGTATTGAATATCAGGACATCATAGAACTTTGTGACATTAGCCCAGTCATCGGCTGGAACATCAATATCAACTTTATAGGTCCCTTCACTCCATCTTGACCAAGATGAGCTGAGTTATCCACAGGCTGCCACCTTAAACAACAGGTTTGAGCATGTAAACATCTGACAATTAATGTGGCATAAGGAGAAAATAACCCATATGACATGACACAAATAATTACATAGATCAGCACAGAATATTATTCTTGATGAAAGCTCTGAGATCATTATTATTCTATTTAAAGTCTTTTTCTGGAAAATTATATGTAATGGCCATCCTTTCAATTTAAGCGAATGCTGAACAACATACTCAATATTTTCTACAACAACCGTGTGAAGCACTATAAGATGTTCGTGCAGTGTCAGAATGTTTAAAGCTAAATCTAACAACATATTCTCATTTGTTTTTCCCCCATGGGCTTCATTAGAAAATAAGTTCACCAGTTAAAATCCCCTGATACAGTTGTGGGTACCATCAAAAACAGGGTGATCTCACCTCCAGCTTATAATTGCTAGAATGAGATAAAGCTCCCTTGGTGCTTCCTAGCTGCTATTGTGGACAATATAGTGTCCTCTGTAAGAGGAAGGCACCATGACAAGTTATACACCATTTACAAAAATCATCTATAATTATGTATCCTTGTAGCATATACACTAAATCCAGTATCACCTGACTTGTCATTAAACTCTTCATCTAGTGATTCTTTGCTATATTCACAAACACCCGTTAAGCAAGTGCTACATATGTCGCAATTGCCAGTTCAGCCTTCTGAAGACTTCCAGATTGAAAATAACCATAAGCATTTAAAAATAGCAATATATCAGTCTGCAGATTCTTAAATATATGTTGCATGGTTCTAACACTTGTTCATTAATTATCACAAAGAAGTCTGGTTTTCACTACCATAGATCAAAACCAAGATAATGTACTCCAGTGTTGTTACTGTATGGCTCGAAACTAAGATAAGTTACTCGAGTTTCGTTATTGTATAGTTCTATTGATTAGGGATCTTCTAAAAGTTTCACCGCAAATAAAACCCCAAAAGCGAATCCAAGAAGGTGCATTACTAATCTAGAATGAGAGACATCCTGAATCATGGCTGAAATGATAGCACTCAGCGGAAGTCAAGCTCAAACCAGAAGCAGATTTGAGATGCATGATCTGAGATCCACAAAGCAAAGCGATGACAAAGAGAAAAAGAACAATGCCACATACGTGTGCTTCGCGAGCAGCACCGCGCGGTGATAAGCCACGACGACATCAAACTTGGGGAAGTAGCCACCCCGCCACGCCCCTTTCCGCTTCCACTTCTTCGCCCCACCATCCGCCGACCTCAGCGTGCACAACAACGCCACCAAGAAGTTCTCGTTCAGCGAATCGCCAACGAACCCGATCTTTCGCCCTCTCATCAAACCGAGGAACGCCGCTGGGTCGATCCGTGGGATCGGCTGTCCACCGCAGCGGTCGGGGAGCCAAACCCAGGAATTGATGGAACCCATGCCCTCGCGTCCGTTGCGGAGGCAGTTCCAGGCGTTGCGGTGGAAAGGGCAGGAACCATCGTAGAGGAGCCGCGGGTGAGCGCGGGCCCATCGGCCGGCGGCGGCCACGCCGCATGGAGGCGGAGGGGGGAGGAGGCGGCGAGAGAAAGAGGAAGGGTGGAGGAGGAAGACGGAGGCGGCGTAGAGGAGGGCGAGAGTGATGAGAAGGAGGAGGGAGAGGCGGAGCGCCGGCGAGCGCAGACGAAGGAAACAGGGGGGTGGCGATGTGTTACGGTGGAGGTGATGAGCCATTTGCTCACATTGGGCTCGAGTCATGTGTTGATATCAGTCCATCAAGAGGAGGGAGCGTATTTTAGGCTTTTGGTGGCGAGGGAAAGTTTTGTTCATTGCTTAATTAAAATCTTCTGTGATATATATATATATATATACATTGTATTTTTTTTTCAAACTTCACAATCCTATACGATAAAAAATGATTAGAAAAATTAAATTAAGTTAAAAATATATTAACTCAAGTCATCTTATCAAGATTTAAATTATATTATCGTAGCTTATCTCTTTTCGTTCCTATATATATATATATATATTGCCGTGTGCTACGACAATGAGATAGAGACTTGGAACTATCTTGTGACAACATAACATGGTGATCCATCAACTTTTGGAATGCATCTTAATACTTTTCGATCCATTAAAAATCTTTTATATTCTTCAATACTTCAAAAAAAAGATAGACACATATTATCAGATTGAAATAAGAATTGATTAAGCACTACTAATTCATATGTATATTCCTCTCCGATGTATGATGAACCTGAGAAACTTTTCTAAATTGACTTCGAAAACACACTTAGTTGGATTGAAGTGTATTGTTGAACTTTTTCATAAATTAAAAATCTTGATCAAATTTGTTAAATGTGAGTCAATCGTCCTACTCTTTACTATCATATCATTTACATTTCTCTTAATATGATGCTTTGAATATTTTGTTAATCATCTTTTAGTATGTTACTCTTATCTTATTTAACCCGAAGGGCATAATCTAGTAGTAAAATATGTCTCAGTCTGTGATGACGTAGTTATGTTTTTTATCCTCTAACATCATTGTGATTTGATTGTATCTTGATAATACATCCACAAGGGGATGGAGCTCGTGACATAATATAACACCAACTAACTTATCAATCCTAGGAAGGGGGTAGTTGTCCTATGGGCATGTTTTGTTGAGATTTGTATAATCAACACACATCCTCTAATATTCGTTAGACTTTTAACGAGTACAATATTAGCGAGTCATTGAGGCTACTACACATCAACAATGAACTTTAATCATAACAATTTGTTTACCTAATTAATTAGTTGTTGGTGGTCAAGAGCAAACTTACGAGGTACTTATTTCATCGATAATGCCTTAGGGAGAATGTTCAAGTGAACTTTATCTACATTGGGATCGATTATCGATATATCTCTTAGTGACCAAGTGAATCTCGGAGGAAATTAATGAGTGCATCCACCTCTCCTCAAGAAAGGTCACCTCGACCTTAACAATTTGATTGGGTCGACTTTTATCCATGGGTACTTTATTCAGTAACTCTACAAGCTTAAGATGTGGGATGGATTTGACCAAGTCTTGGGAGTCTATATGTGGTGCCTTAGATTGAGTTTTCTTTAATCAAAAAGATCATCGTCAGGTAGCATTGGCGTGACTTCCTCTATTTACTTCTCAACTCTTCGATGCCAGTCCTTATTGGGAACTTAATCGTCATGTGATAAGTCGACACCATCGCTCTTAGTTTATTCAGTATAGGTCAGCATATGATTATATTTTTTGCTAAGAGAATATCCACCATCATGAACTTAGTCAATATTATTTTGGAGCAAGGCTTATCTCTAAATATGAGTTACAAGTTCATAGTCCCGATAGGAGAGAGAGTCATCGATGAGTCCATCAACAAAGAAGTCATTTAAGCAAGGCCATTAGTTCATAGCCCAATTTTTTTGAAAAGTATCAAAGTAAAGAATGTCGGTGGAGCTACCTCTATCGATCATGATCCTCTCACCTGAGTATTAATCATCTTTACAAAGATCACTAAGGCATCATCATGATTCAAGTTTGGATACTGTCTCTTCCTCTTTGAAAGTTATCTCTAGGTCATCCTCTATCTTTAGGTATTTTTCAATGATAACTTAAGCACAAGTCTTACGACTTGAGAAGTTATCCCCCCTTCCTCACGAGATAAATCTATCAATGATGACATCAATTTGTCTCTCCACCAGCTCTTGTGGTCAGGGTGAGGGATTTCAGTGCTTTCGAATAAGCTGCTTAAGGTGTCTCATTGTATAAGCTCTTTAATCTACTCTTTCAGGTCATGACATTCTTCGATGTCGTGAGTATAATCTCGATGGATCCAATAATACTCGGACTTATCTCTTTTTGCCAAGGGGATCTTTATTGGGTTAGGGCTTCTTAAGATCTCATTCTTTTTTATTTGTAGGAAAACTTTGGTTCTAATCATATTTAGAGGGGTTATCTTGGGCCTTAGGTGAGGTAACTTGGGTCGCTTATTTGTTCTTCATTGCGATGACCTTTAGGTTGAGCTGATTTATGGCTGCTCCTGCTTCGGCCTCTTATATGATTCTTCACACTTGCTTGAGACCATTGTCTCAATAGTAATTAATATATTGATTGGCCAAGTGCCTTAAGTATAGTCATTGATGGCCTCTTTATCAATGACTAAAAGAGATAAGAGGACTTTAGCCCCATAATATAAGTATATATTATGAGTAATATATAAGCAACTACTTTGTTAACACCAAGAATGTCTTGAGTACTTTTTCTTTGATGCCGGATTTATAGGTCTAAAAAAATTCAGATTTGGTACAATCGATTATCAGGATCGGTACCCGACCTTACGAAGGGCATTGAGTGTCGATAGAGGATTATCCACTCTTGATATTATGAGAGGAATATCTAAGTGCATTATTGCTCATATAAATCCTACTATGGTCATTCGGATTGAGAGAAGAGTTTTCTGAAAGAATCTTATTAAAGTGAAACTTGAATGGATTCTGTATATGACCTGACAATACTATACCCAATATATGGTATTTAGGATATTAGATGGATGAAAAACTATGGATATATAATAACTGAGAAAAGATAGGTACAATGTATTCAATCCCCTATACTATTTGGAGACTATGGCGTAGTGGCCTAGTACATCCATGGTCTATGAGTTGAATGAATTATTATAAGATAATAATTTACTAGGTTAGAATGAGTTCTAACATGTATGACTCACGACCAGCTCAGTATTATGCATAAAAGGTCACACATATATGGTGGATGATTATAGCGAGTCGAAGATTAAATATGAATTATCCAATAAATCCCTATTATCATTGGATAAGACCTAACATTAATGGACTTCTTATACGAGAATCAATTAGAGTCAAATTTAGATTATTAAATAGAGATCCAATAATTCAAGAGATGTGGGTTATTAGATAAAGATTCGTACCCACTAAGATATGATCTATTATGGTTTTAGGTGGCTCTCTATAAATAAGAGATTGGGGTAACCAACAGCATGATATGCTACATCTTTAGCTGCCCCCTCCTATTCTCCTCCCTCTCATATTCTTAGTCGACCACTTTTTCCCTACTGTGAGAGGACAACGAAGAAGATCTTCTTCTATATTCGCTATAAGAAGGTATTGGGAAACCTTAGTGGGTGCATCACATGCGCAACAAAAATTAAAATAAAAATTAGTTTCCTACGCAGATCAAATTATCGTGTAAAATATTAGGGTTACAAGAAAAACTAATCTTATGACCATTTTTATTTATTCTTATAAAAAAAACTAATCTTCCTCTTTGAAAGTTATCTCTAGGTCATAAGATTAGTTTTTTTTATAAGAATAAATATTTCTCTAATTAGTTGTTTATTAATTTTTTGTAAAGATGTATCCATCATTTATAAGTGTATTTAGATACTTCTATAATTTTTGCATGTTCAGAAATGAATCTAAATTGATGATTTCGGTTTCAGCTTCAAATTCCAAAAATCGAAATCGAACCATCATAACCAAGTTTTGGTTCAATTCAAAATTATTGATTATCTAACTATTGAGCTGATTTGGTTTTGAATTGAATTGAATCTAATCTTAATTAGGTCTAATTGATAGCACACTCTAGATTGTCTAGTGTATCTCTTGGAATGTATCATCTTGGAAATGGTGACAAGGTAGCTTCACCATTCTCCTCCCTCATCGCTTTGCTATAGCAACTTGCTCACAAGAATACCCTCGCCTCCACTAATTCAACATCAACTATGCTCTCTGAGACGATAAATTACTACTAGTGTTTGTAAAGTGATAACTACATCTCATGCTGACTTCTCACTGGGACACAGAGAATGCACCAAATGTGAACACGATGAGTGTAATAAATGATACATTTATTAAATATAATAAATAAGTGTAATAAATAAATGATACTATTTCATACAAAATGATATATCGATGTCATATAAGTCATATTCCCATCGTAGATTATGTGATCGCACCCATTCATGCATGGAGTACAAGTGGTGGAAAAAAGAGACAGCAGAGCAAAAGGTGGCAGCATCAGCTTGCCTCCTCCTGCTTAACACCTCACGCGGTCTCAACCTCATCATCTTCGTTCTCTCCAGACATCTCCTCCAGTGACTTCTCCTTTGACTCCGACACTAGGAGGGTGCAGAGCAGCCTTAGGAAGTTGCAGGCAGCGAGCAAAAAGAGTGAGTTCCTGACCCCGATCCTCGCCAGGTACCCATGGTCGATCTTCGTCAGGTCCTTGTTCTGCGCTAAGTACAAAAACCTACAGAGGGTATTATATAGAGAAAATTATAGAAGTGGTTCAGTGAGGAGGGATTAAACCTAAGGAGGATATTATATAGATAAAATTATGAATCAAATCTTGATTAGGTCTAATTGATAACACACTCTAGATTGTCTACTGTATCTCTTGGAATGTATCATCTTAGAAATGGTGACAAGGCAGCTTCACCATTATCCTCCCACGTTGCTTTGCTATAGCAACTTGCTCATAAGAATCCCCTCGCCTCCACAAATTCAACATCAACTATGCTTACTGAGACGATAAATAGCTACTGGTCTTTGTAAAGCGATAACTGTTGAGAAACCTCAACGGGAGCATCACATGTAATCAAAACAAAAACTGGTTTCCCACGCAGTTCAAATCATCGTGCAAAAGATTTGGATCACGAGAAAAACGTAAAAATCGATAAAATCACGATGTGTGATAGATTAATTCTACCAAGAGAGATCGTATATCCTTGTATTTCAGATCCGGATGGAGAATATGAAGGAGGTCAAGCGTCCTCCTCTCTAGCAATATCCACACGATGGATCTCTGCAGCGAAACTCCTTTGATTTGATCTCGCAACTCTTGCATAGACGAAGGGAGGAGAATAGGAGGTGGTGGCTAAAGCTGCAACCTATTAACCATGAGTCTCCCCTCCTATTTATCAAGAGCCACCAAAAACCCTATGGCTCTTGCCTTAGTGGGTATTGGATTTTTATCCAATTACCCACTAATCTTGTATTATTGGATCTATATCCAATAATCTCCTTATGCCTTAATCAAAGAGCCCATCAGCATAGAGTCTCATCTAATGAGAACAGGGGCTAATTGGATCTCCATCCAATCTTCTATTCATTGAAGCATCCACCATATGTATGTGATCCTCTAGGCCTGATACCGAGTTGGTCTTCTCCAGGAACATAGCTTTTTTGGCAACAAAGACCTTTCGGTCCTTAGGGTGATAGAAATAACACCCACAAGTTTTCGTTGGGTATCCCACAAATATGCGTCATTCTGTCCTTGATTCTAACTTATTGGGGTAGTGTCTTCTAACGTGGGCATGACAGTTACAAATCTTAACAATCTTAGGATTGGGCTTCTTTCCTTTCCATATCTACACTACCGACTTTAATGGAACACTATTCAAAAAGTAAGCTGCAGTCGCTAGGGCATACCCTCAGAATGAGATGGGTAGGTCAGCGAAACTCATCGTGGACCACACCATGTCTAACAGTGTGTGATTTCTCCTTTTTGATACACCATTGAGCTGAGGTGTATAAGGAGGTGTCCACTGGGATATAATCACATTGTCCCTGAGGAAATAGGTGAACTCCGTACTCAAGTACTCTCCTTCTCGATCTGATCGAAGAGTCTTAATACTCTTTCCAATTTGGTTCTCTACCTCGTTCTTATATTCCTTGATTTTCTTGAAGTCCTCAGATTTGTACTTCATTAAGTACACGTGTCCCATGATAGCTCCACCTGATAGATGTAGGGTGACCTCTCCGATGGCAACTATAGCAACTCTTTCTTCATTGCTCATTTTGAGGTCTATCTTGCCTCTGGCCAATCTTCTAGGTCTTGCTAAAACTTACAATGAATTACAGATATGATAAGCACTCCTGATATCCAATACACATGTGTTATCATGAAAATTTGATAAGTGAAAACTGATAATGAATATACCCGAAGCTTCTCTAAGCTTCTGTTTCGCCTTCTCTGCAAGATAGTCCTTACAGTTCCTCTTCCAATGCCCATCTTGGTCGTAGTGGAAGCACTGTCCTTTGCCAGGTCTTTCTAGGCAATCTTTGCATTACCTGGTGTTTCTTTGCCCTTGCCCTTCTTAAGGGTCTTGCTGGCCTTCCTTTTCTTTTTGGTCTCACCAATATATATGGCACTCTCAGCTTCCCTCAACATATTAAGGAGCTCGGGGAGAGTCACCTCAAACTTGTTCATCTAAAGTTAATAATGAACTATGAAAAGGAATCTGGTAGGGACTGAAGTATTAGATCAACACACAGGTTATCCTCTAGGACTATCTATATACTTCACAAAGCGAGCGTTCTCATCCTTGCTTATCCTTTCCTCTAGCGTGGGCATAATCATGTTAAGGACATATGTGATTTTCTCCGCAGTGAGAACAATTCTCGAATTACGGAGCTATTCCGTGTAATTTGGACCGGTGAAGCGATTAGCATCAAGTATGCCACATAGGGGGTTTGCAAGCGATAATCAAGATATAGCATAAATTAAATAATATACAGATTTTATAAAAAAATACTAATTAAGATATGAATTTATATCTTAATATATTCTCATTATTTTTTTAGTGAATCACGTGACACCCTCGACACGTGAGATGAAAGTCTCTGACAGACTCCTAGTCGGGATCGGGATCAGGATCGAATTGGCATCTTAGTGCAATCTCGAGGGACTCGACCAACTACACTAAGCCCAAAAGGTAGACAACTCTTGTCAATCACAACTCCTTGTGATTCCCGTCATGTTCGGCCTTCGAATCATCATGGTCTCGACTGCTTGACCAACCATGAAGTTCAGTTAAGTCATCACCATTGTTACAAGATGAGTATAATTCGATGGATATGCTCTCGACTCCTCGACCAAGTCATATTATGTCCTCAGGTCACCGGTGACATATATATGTCGTAGGCTAGAACTTGATCATGTAGATAGGTGGGCCTCGAGTAACTCGACCAACTCAACTTATGTCGGGATTCAATTTCTTCCTATAATGATGGAAAGCTATATGAGTCAATCTTATTGCCTCACGCTTACTGACTTAATATTATCGTAGGAGGGGTTTTGTTTTCTATTGGTCTCATAATATGTCGTATCACATACTTACATATTTAATATATATCTACATCACATACAAATATATATATATATATATATATATATATATATATATATATATATATATCTAGTAGGTTTATAACACATCACATATACAAGCTACACCGGATGATCATGAGCCGTCACCTAATATGATTAAGCCCGAGCCAATAAGCTTAATCACTTACAATATGATGTATATATGCATCGGCGCATCTCCATGCCTTGTGATTGTTAATTTCGTCATCATTGGTTCCGTCAGGTCATCGCATCACCATACGTCGTAATCTCTCACCAGAGTATCGTGGGTCCCATTGTCACTTCCACGCTCCCGTCGCGCCTCTCCATATAATTATAAATAATCACAAGCACGTAAGCCCAACAATAAAAGAGAAAATTGGAGGCTCGTAGGTCACAATAATAATAATAATCACAATTATACACATCACACACATAGCTCATGATCATCCATCTACATCATGCATCATATGTACATCACATCATACGTAGGATTATTAGATATATTTAATAATTATTTAATTAATTATTTTTTGAAAATTAGGATATGATGAAAATTTTTAGAATTATCAAGGGTATTTTTATAATTCTAGACAAGAGAACAGTCCTCAGAATTTCTAGAATTATTTTAGGACATTTTTGAAATTTCGTACATGGGGACAGTCCTTAAAATTTTCTAAATTAAAAAGGGTAAAATAGTCCTTTTAACAAAAGAAAACCCTAGCTTTCTCCTTGCCTCTTGTGTGTCGCCATCCTCGCTGCCCCTATGTAGGCAGCGGCTACCCTTGCCCATCGGCAACCGCCCTACCAAGGGGTCACCGCCCCTGTTGGCGGCAGGCTGGCTGCATGTGGCAGCCCCTTGCGGGTGCCCTGGTCATTGCCAGCGGCTGTTGCCCCTGCAGGTGGTCGCCCCTTGCGGGCTGACTCTGGTCGCTGCCAGTCGCCCCCTTGCAAGGGGCCTTGGCCGTGGCCTGAAAGTGGGTGGCCGACCCTGCATGGGGGCTAGCCATTATTGGCCGATCCTGTATGGGGGCTGGCCGTGGCTGGCTACCCCTCCTCCTCGCTGCCTTCACTACGAAAACATAGCAAGAAAACATAGAATGATTCTACACGATTCAATCTCATCACATGCAGTTTAAAACTAATCTTTCGCACAAAAACCTTGGCTCTGATACCACTGTTGGAAAATCTCAGTGGAAGCATCACATGTGCAGCGAAAATCAAAACAAAAAACTAGTTTCCCACACAGATAAAATCATTGTGCAAAAGATTGGGATCACGAGAAAAATGCAAAAATCAATAAAATCGCAATGTATGAGAGATTGATTTTACCTAAGGAGATCGTATATCCCAGTATTCCAAATCCAAATGGAGAAGATGAAGGAGGTCAAGCATCCTCTCTAGCGGTATCCACATGATGGATCTCTGCAGCGAAACTCCTCTGATCTGATCTCGCAACTCTTGCACATAGGGGGAGAAGAATAGGAGGTGGTGGCTAAAGATGCAGCATATCAACCATGAATCTCCCCTCTTATTTATAGAGAGCCACTAAAAACCTTAGGGCTTCTGCCTTAGTAGGTATTAGATCTCTATCCAATTATCTACTAACCTTGCATTATTGGATCTCTATCCAACAATCTCCTTAAGCCTCTAATTGAGCATTAATCAAGAAGCTCATAAGCATATGATCTCATCTAATGAGAATATAGGCTAATTGGATCTTCATCCAATCCTCTATTCGTTGAAGCATCTACAATATGTGTGTAACCCTCTAGGCCCGATACTGAATTGGCCGTGAGTCACTCCCATCAAAACTCTTTCTGATATAGTGAATTATTATCCCCATAATAATTCACTCGACTTATCAACTATAGATGTACTAGACCACTATGCCATAGTCCCTAGACGGTACAGGGGGATCGAATCTATCGAACTTGTCTGTCCACAGTTATCGTGTATCTATAATCTTTCATCCAACTAATATCCCAGAGACCGTATATTTAACATGGTACTGTCAGGTCACATACAGAATCCATCATAGTCTCGCTCTAATTATATTCCTCCGGAGAACTCTTTCTCTCTCAATTCGAATGACCCTGGTCAGATATTTGTCTGAGCAAGAACATATGAGATATTCCTCTCGTGATACCGAGAGTGGATGATCCTCTATTGGCATTCAATTACCTTCGTAAGGTTGGCTACCAATCTTGATAACCAACTGTACCAGATCTGGAGCTTTTTAAACTTGTAAGTCTGGCATTAAAGAAAGGAGTACTCATAAAAACATCTTTGATATCTCAAGTCAAAGGACCAAATACACAACTATGACTATGGAATCACTGTCTGATATTAGGTATCATTAATTATATAATATTTCATAAATAGATCAATCAATAAAAATATATAAATATGAAAAATTATAGTAAACAGAGACACCAATTAAAGATATAGATGTGATATTAAAATAACTTAATCTCCTATAAACATAAGGGATTCATAACGTAGTGCGATGAAAAAGGAATAAATATTGTGTGAGAATTTATTGTCAGGTATTTTAACTATCTTTTAGAACACATAATTAAGGTGAAGGATGCATTGTTTCTGCACTTCTATTCAAGTATAAACCCTTATGATTGCTTATATTGTCTTAGCCACTATGACAGTTGAAAAGACACGATTGAATGAGAAGGAAAATGTTTGACATACACGTGTTGTTGGTGTGTGGCCAAATAATTATATTAAACTATTTAATTAATTATTTTTAAAAAATTAGTACATATTAGAAATTTCTAGAATTATTAAGAATATTTTTATAATTTTAGACGAGAGGATAGTCCTTAGAATTTCTCGAATTATTGAGGATATTTTTAAAATTTTATACACGAGGACAGTTCTTGAAATTTTTTAAATTCTGAGGGTAAAATAGTCCTTTTAATAAAAGGAAACCCTAGTTTTCTTCTTGCCTCTTGTGCATCGCCATCGCCCTGACTCTCTAGTTCCCGTCGTGATCGCCACCAGGCGGCCACCCGCCGCTGTCGCCCTATGGGCTAGCCATGAGCCCCTTCGCCGCCGTGCTTGCTCCTATGTGTGGTCGCCTTGCAACCGACTCGCGGTGGCCCCTTAAGGGGCCTTGGCGGCTTTGGCCGTGGGTGGCTGACCCTGCATGGGGGCTAATCGTAGTTGGCCGATCCTGTATAAGGGTTGGCCGTGGCTGGTTGCCCCTCCTCCTTATTGCCTTCACTGTGAAAACACAGTAAAAACACGTAAAACGATTCTACGCGATTAAATCTCATCATATGCAATTTAAAATCAATCTTTTGCATGAAAACCTTGGCTCTGATACCATTGTTGGGAAACCTCGGCGGGAGCATCACATGCGTAGCAGAAATCAAAACAAAAATTAGTTTCCCATACAGATCAAATCATCATGCAAAAGATTGGGATCACGAGAAAAACATAAAAATCGATAAAATCACGATGTGTGAGAGATTGATTTTTACCTAGGAAAATCGTATCTCCCTGTATTCTAGATCTGGATGAAAAAGATGAAAGAGGTAAGCTAGCCGAACCCAATAGGGCAGTCATATATAATGCACATGACTAATCCATAAGCTATAACCTGACCTAGCGATGCATGCACAATTATATGCATGTCGTGCATATCACCAATAAACGAGTTGACCCAACTTAACCTATGAAGTGTAACTCATTGCTCTTATATTTATTAATTTGGATCCAAATATTGATTGAACGAAATCAGATATGATAGGTTTAGATCGATTTTGGGTGATGCTGATTTGACTTATTCAAATCTATTTAATCTGAATTGAAATTAAAATTATTTATGATAGTTATGGACCGACCAAATAAGTATTAGAGACTGATTCAATTAGTTTAGAGACTGATTCAATTAGTTTCTAATTAAATTAAATTTAATTGGACTAATTAAATTAAGATTTGAGTTAATTAGAAATTAATTGATATTAATGATGCTTGAAAGATATATTTAAATATTTAAATATATTATTTCATCTCAATATATAAATGACTAGTATGAGATGATTTTATTTTCTTACCAAGAGTAGGTAGGATGATTCCGTTCAAGTATTAGAGAGTCATTAGACGTGATGATTGGATAGTTCATCTATTTACTATTAGAAAAATAAAACCCATTCCATAGGATAAAAATTATTTATCTATTATTTAGAAAATCTTATTTATTCAGATGTTTAATATATATTAATGGGATGATTAAATTTTATTTATTTTACAAGTGACTTACAGAGATTCCTGTCAGAATTATTAAATTTTTTATTCTATTTTTTATTTCAAAAGAACCTCCCAATAGCATACATCCGATTCCAGCAAAACAACATACATTCCTTTACCACTTGTAGATTCAAGTAGATTTTATCATTGAGTAAACAGTACTACTATGTTTTTAAATAAAACTCGTGACTATTTTTAATTTATAATTGATGAATAAATAAATTATAATATATATTTATAACATATATTAATATAATAATGTTTATTTATTTAGTTTTTGATGTATTTGTGAAAAGATGGAATCTTATGAAAAAGAAAATCTAAGATGTTACATATATGATAGGAAAGAAAAAAAAATTGATAAATCATACATCCATATATATATATATATATATATATATATATATATATATATATATAGAGAGAGAGAGAGAGAGAGAGAGAGAGAGAGAGTTTGACAGATCTATATTAAAAATATTATGCACAAATATATATGAATACTAATATTCGTTGCTAAAGCAAAAAGGAAATAATTAACCGAAATGTTAGCACCACTACAATGCTATGGGTTATATCAACCATGGCATCATCACAAAAGTTTTGGCCTCCGATCAATGACATTTCATTTTGGCGTATACAAATTTATATCCTCATCCTCCTAATTAACCAAAAGAAGTTTCAAGAATTCTTGATGACAAAAAGATGGTGAAGATTGAGAAATGCTTTCTGTACCAACAACAGGAGAATCCCAACCGTGTCCTGTCAAACACCACAACCGAACATGAATGGCAGGCACAATTCTCTCGTTGGACTTTTGCCACTGTCATTTTTTTTTTGAGTTCCTTCTGCTCTCTTCCCCTCTTTGCATCGAACATTCAAAGTGATGAACAACTATAGTCAACCAGACAAATCAGAGATCCAGATATAACTTTTCACATCCTTAGATCATCGGTCTTAACTCTTTTTATATGAATATATACAGTGAACAGAGTGATTAGTAACTCTGATTGAAAGGATGCAAAGTTTTACGACGCGAGAGAAGAATCACCCGCGAGCAAGGACGGTGTGAGGAAAGGAGGTCTTCATCTTTTTTCTTCTCATCATCTTCTTCTTCTTCTTCTTCTTCTTTTCTTTTTCTTCCTCAGTTGACTGCCGACGATCAATTTCTCTTTCAATCAACTGTCGACGGCTCAAATCGACTGCCGACGATCGATTTTGACGGTATCGTCTGGTAGCGGACGATCCACGTACCGATAACTTGGTAAACTGGTATGTAATGCTCGTACCGAGAGATATAGATCGAAATTATAAACCTTGATATATAAATTCAGTTGATTGATATGGTTGAACATAGAAAATAATAAAATACTAAATATCATCAGATATCATCAGAAAATAATAAAATACTAAATATCGACCATACCAATGGTAGGACACTATCCACTAGGTAAAATAGTATCAACATTAATCACATTAAAAAACAATGGGGTTTTAATGCTTGATTGTAAAAGCAAATATGCATAATGACATTACTAATATCCTACTAATTCAAGCATGTGCAGACAAGCTAGCTATATTATAAAATAAATAACTTCATCCATTTCAGTCTACTGTAAGCATAAAGCACATCTGCACAGTCAAGAAAATAGCTAGTTTGAAACATCTGTACCTTTAAATTCAAGATTTTGTAAACTGAACCCATCAACTGCATCCACACACAAAAATTTGCACACTTTTTTTTTTTTTTGAACTCAAAGTTCAAGAAACTACATCTTTGGTTCCTTGTTCTGTGCTGTTGTTACTGCCTACCACACTTGGTAATAGTTTGGTTATCTTTAGCTTCTGTCTCCAGCTAAAGAAAGAAATATTTAGGGCAGTTTGACATTCTATGTTACTCTTTCTTCTTCGTTTTCTGTTTTTGGGACATCCTCTTCTAGGTTATCTAATTTGCAACTTTGTGTGAGGACCATTTCAAACCACCAGATAGCAGCATAATAACAATACTTACTGAAATGTTTAGACACCAACAATGGACAGAAAGAATTAGACTCCAGTGTGCAGCTTCTTACATCTCCAGAATGAAGAATTCTGTCACATTTCAACCGATTGGACCACTTCTCATGATCTCCTACATCATTCCTGTGGGAAACGTCTGGTGATGAAGACCATGCATGCTTCTCAAGAGAAGCAAACTATTACAGAAACATATAGAATTCCAAAGCTAACATTGTGGGGGAGGGGGGAGGGGAGGTCCATGGTTGTCAGTGAATGAGCCAGATGGCCCTAATGTCTATGGGACTTTACATTTCTTGATCATTATTTAACAGTAGTGCCCAAAACTTAAAAAAGAAGTTTCCATCAACATACTTGTGAGTCAAAAACATGGAGCTTACTCCTCCAAGCCTCTCGATCTTGGGCTGGAAAGCAAACATTTGCTTCTGATTAGCTTAAAAACAAGTAGCAAAACTCGTTCCTACGTGCAATCTTCCTATAATCTCACTTCAAAGATATAGAAAATAAAAAGGCAAGTGACATGAGAAGAAGTTGTAAACACTTCTTGCCACAGGAGAAACTTTTACATGTATGGATAGCCCACACCCCACAGGACATTCTTAATCTCATCAAATATCTAGTAAGACAATCATGATAAGAAGTACATATGTCAGGAAACTCAAGGATATTAACAAGAGACAAATCAGAACTAGAATCCACTTCATACCAAAGTATTATAGTAGTCAAAATGACATACTCAAATTGAGTTTAGCAGCATGAACCCATGAATTAATTTACATACAACTCATTCTGGATAGATTTTGTCCATTATGCACATATTTCAGTCAGTGTCTCTAAAGAAGATACCCAGATTATGTCTCTAAAAATCAATATTAACAGTATAAGCCACTATCAAGTTTGTTTCAAGGTTATCATCACTTGCAAATGAATCTGTTAAGAGTTATTTATAAATTATGTAGATGATTTGGAACTCTACATATTATTCTTAAGATTTTGATGAGGTTCAGTCACAGAATGCCTCAAGCTATTTTACTTATCCGGTCTTATATCATTCCTAAATAGCTGCCACAAATTTCTTCTCATTCACATTTTAAAGCATTTTTTTATGAAACTTCACTAGAAACCTGCACAAGTTCCTCAATCTTGGTATTGAACCAGGAGAGTTTTAAATCAGCGTACTACTTTTAACAACACTAGGTTAGACACCTGTTAAAACACATGAGATCCCACAAATTTCTTCTCATTCACATTTTAAAGCATTTTTTTATGAAACTTCACTAGAAACCTGCACAAGTTCCTCAATCTTGGCATTGAACCAGGAGAGTTTTAAATCAGCGTACTACTTTTAACAACACTAGGTTAGACACCTGTTAAAACACATGAGATCTGGTGTTTGACTGTGTCATTATAAAAATAATTTCCCATCAAAATTCTATTTTAACTTGATATACATTCATAAAAGTTTGCAAGCAGTTAAATTAATTGAAAATAACCTATCTACTTTCTGATTTATCTAAAAACCTGTTAAGAGATAGGAATTTATTTTATAGTGATGGTGCCTAACAAGGTTTAAAAACAGAAGCAACATGTTTTTAAAAAAAAGGAAAAATTGGATTGCATCATTTCCGGGATGTCATAAAATCAATACGGATATGGGAGGAGTTGCATAGTGTATAAGATTGATTAAGAGACGTTGAAAGTTCACCTAGGATACATATATGAACCATGAATTACCATTATAAATCACTCAAGAGTTTGTTGTCTTGTCAGAGTTAGTACTTATAGTATGTAAAGAAAAGAAATGCATCGAACACTAGTAAGGGAACATCTGAAAAAAGGAGAGCTATCTGAACTTATTAATCAATTATCTGATTACTTAATCTGCTATGACAAAATTCTGGGGCTATGTGGACCGCAGACAACTCCAGGTCACATCTCAGCCACTAAAATTTTAATTTGATTACTTAGACTCACCTATGGACAAGTATGTTCACTTGTGGATGAGTGATTTAAGTAAGAAGTTGCTCCATAAGATCTCTCAGAATGATAGCCACAATGGTAAAATTCCCTGCAAGCATAAACTATTAATACTGCTGCAAATATGCAGTTGTTGACTATGAAAAAATCTCGTAATATATCGAGGACAACCAAAAAAAAAACACTAGAAATAGTAATATATGAAAAGATAGTAGACTATGAAACAACACCTGACTGTATCACATATGATTAGATCACGTAAAGAATTGATCACGGTTCCAGATTGTAAAGAGTGAGCTCTCCAAATGCTCATAGAAAATAAATAGATGTATCTTCATCAGTAATGGAGAGACATTTTTTGTTCAAGAAACAAGTTTGATACTCACAGTGTCATCCTTGTTCAAGGAATTGTTGGCAAATAAGATGGCAATATTTTAGGGAGTGTTGGGGGTCATCCTCTACTCTCTAATAGCATACAAATTGTCTGTCAGCAAATTATGCTAGCATCATGTTTGATACATTCATCCACCCCTCAAAATATTCTTTCTACACAATGGTAATGATAGTAGTAAGATCCAAAGCCAATTTTGGAATTAAGTCCAAAAAGATCCAGTGCGGGCATAAAAGAAATCGCCATTTTGGCATGTTGAGTGAAGAAACAATATTGAGATATGATTTGATCTTCGGTAATCGAATAACATCATCGGACAACTATGCTTTTGTAATAGACATGAAAGCATGAACAATCTTCAACCACTCAATGTTGCTAAATTTTAATATATCAATCTTTACAGATCAAGATTTTGGATGGCGTCGTACCTCCAAAGTTTGATAAACCAGAATATGCATCCTTTACCATATTCTTAGGCCAATGACCAAAATATTCCCAGAAACAGGAAATTGATTTGAGGAGATTCTTTTGAGACACAATTCGACTACCATCCAAATCAAGACAAGTTTTCAAACTACATAAGCTCGCCAAATGTGAACGTCTGAAGAGCACCCCAAAACAAAAAAAAAAATGCAAAAATCTCATCAAAACGGTCCTAAAAGAAACAATGGTTTTAGCTCTAACATACCTTACCAGAAACTTAGAGATCATTACCAAACAAATTTTGATAATGTGGTTGCTGAACTTATTTCGATACAATGAGATAACCATGTGAAATATCTATTTATTTTAGCTGATTTCTTGTCAAGTTTCTTCATGAATTTATACTTCTGCTACCAAATAAATGGAATCGTCCAGACTTTGTCCAGCAAACCAAATTCCCAGCGCAAGATTGTTTTGCCGAAGCATGGAACCAAAGGAAATGTACGCGATGAGGGTAAGATTTACTAAGATAAGATAGATTTTTTAATATTTTAAAATATATATATATTCTATTGTAGATCAGAAGAGGTTGCAGTAAGTATTCCTAATCAGCTTCTTCTTATTTATCTTCAAATATGATAATTATCAATTTATAATTATTAAGATGAAAATTTTATTTATTTCACATGAATTATGAAATTTGGTAGAAGATAGTTTTGCTCAGTATGATTTGCAGGATTCTAGTATTACAAAATATTAAGAAACCTAGATGAAATAAAATATACAAAAATATGCAAGAGCCCAATAGATGATTCTTTATTTCCCATAATTATGATGGCAACAACATTAACAGAAGCTTGGAAGATACTAAATTCTGAATTTGAGAGGCATAGAAAAAATAAAAATTTCAAAGCTTCAAATTATTCAATATGAATTTGAGACTGTTATGATGAAAAATTCTGAATCTATCACTAATTTTTTTTTCAGAATTTTCTTCTATTGTGAATCAATGAGATCTTATGATGAAAATCTAAGAGATAAAACTATAGTAGAAAAAGTTTTACAAAGTTTATTTCCAAAATTTAATATGATCTCTACTGCTATAGAAGAAGCTAAAGATATAAATACATTATCTATTGATGAATTAATTGGCTCTCTTTTAGTTCATGAACAAAAAATGAACAGATCTTTAGATGAGGTTTCAGAACATGCTCTTCAAATGAAGATAGATCAAAAAAAGCAACAAAAGAAAAATTCAGAAGTCAATTCTCAAGGGAGAGATCAAAATGACATAGGTCATGATCGATCAATTAAAGATTAGAGAAATACAAACGAAAGTAACAAATAAACCTGTCGATGTTTTTATTATAAAAAAATAAACATATTGAAAAAGATTGTTGGTACAAAAATAAAAATCTAGATGTTCTACTATGTTTTTACTGTAAAAAATATAGACATCTTGAAAAAGATTGTTGGAACAAAAATCAAACAAACTATCATGAGAAAAATAATAATGAAAAAATAGATAAAGAGATTATTTTTTTATAGCATCCGATAAAGAATATTCTAGATTCATTTGATTTTTGGATAGTGGATATAGTAATCATATGACAGGGGATAAAAGTTTGTTTTCGATGATTCAGTTAAATCTAATGTATAGATGAAAAATGACAATAAGGTTCATGAAATAAAAATGAATAATTATTGTGAACATCAAATCTGGTAAAAAAGTTATTGATATTGTCTTAAAATAAAATCTTATTACTATAGACAATTATAAGATATTATATTATTTTTAATGATGAAAAATATTTGATTTATGATAAAAAATTAAAAAATTGATAGCAGTTATGACAAAATAACTCGTTGATGGTATTTTAGTATTTTTAAATGCAATTGAGGAGTCACTACTAATCCCGATCTCTCCAGTCTGTATACATATATATAGAGCAAATAACTAATTGAGGGTATTTTAGTCTTTTAATTGCGTTTCTCTCTCTCTCTCTCTCTCTCTCTCTCTCTCTCTCTCTCTCTCTCTCTCTCTCTCAAACAGAAGCAATCACCAACCCGATTCCTTTTCTCTCCTCCATTTATCGAAGATTGAGGTAAAGGGAGATCTTTTGTCCCTGGTTGTCTGCTCGTCGTCCCTTTGCTTCTTCCTTGATTCGGATCTCTGGCTGGAGCCGTCTTGAACTCGTGAATCCGATCCGATCGCCGGAACCCCCTTCTCCGCCCGTGATTTGTATACGCTGGGACTAATCATATAACGCTGCCAAACCCAGAGTCCGGTCTCCGCTTACCTAGCCGCGGTCTAGCCATGAGTTGGGATTCCTCCTCCCTATCTTTGCTCTCGCTTCGTCGCTTGAATTTCTCTCAGAAAAGAGCACGGTGATTCCAACACCTAAAGCAGTGAAGGTACGCGACCATTTTAATTGCTGCAAGTTTCAATTTTTTTTGAACATTTAGCATGAGGTCGTTGTTGTTTCACATTGACGATGTTCCGCGAGGGTCTCTGTTCTGTCCCAATTCTTCACTGATCGCATCAGAAAGTTCTTTGGAAGTTCTGCTTGTTAATTTGAAGAAGGTTAGTCTTGTAGGGTGCATATTTGAGGTGATCCTATGAATATGTGCATAGACCAAAACCTAAAATTCATTTTATAGGAGGGGCAAATAGTTTGAAAGTGGAAGCACACGGAACAGTGGTCACACTAGTCAAGTGCTCAAGTGGAGGTGACCAGGGAGTGTAAAAAATGACAAGTGTAGAGAGCTTTTGTAGTGTTGGAATTTGCCTGTTAGGTTTGTTGTTAATTATAGAGAACTGAATTATAAGCAAGTTAATACAGATTACCCTCTATAGTTAGCTACCCTTAGTGTTTTGATCTTTATACTTAAAAAAATTACATTGGCATCTCTATAGTTACGAAAGTGAACCATCTAGGTCCATTTACCGTAACGACGTCAGTTTTACCAATGGAAACATGAAAATAAAGGGCAAACAGATAATTTTAATGTTCGGTGGCGGACGACGGCGCCGCTAGCATCGATGTCGATACAATTGTCTGGCCGCCTCCAATGACGATAAGGTCTGCTCTCACTGCGATGCCACTTGCCTCCACGAGGAGCGCATCGCCGCCCACCCTGCATCATTCTACATCTGCATCGACGTTGATGCTGATGCAGTTGCCGAGTGGCGAAAGGGCCACTCGGCATCTGCATTGGTTGCAACACAGATGTGGAGCAACGCCGCTTAACATTTGCATCGACGTAGATGCAGAGTGGCGAAAGGGCCGCTCATGAGAGGTGGCGTCGAAACTGACGCAGAAGTGGAGAGAGCGATAAGAGCTCCGATGACCCTAGTTTCCAGCCAGTGCTGGGATTCGCCCAACGGGTCAACGACAAGGCGACCATCATCTTCGCTGTAAACACTACGACGGCCACCACCATTTGCATCAGCATCAATGCAGATGCAGGGTGGCACAGGCCGACGATGATACGGTCGACGGCACGCTCCTCGTGGAGGCGGGTGGTGTTGTCGTGAGAGTGGACCTTATCATTGTCGAAGGCGACCAGGAAATTGCGTCGGCGTTGATGCCAACGGCAGCGTGGTTCATTACTAAACATGAAAATTATCTTTTTGCCCTTTGTTTTCATGTTTCCGTCGGTAAAATTAACGTCGTTAGAATAAATGGACCTAGATGTTTGACTTTCGTAACTATAGGGATGTCAATGCAAATTCTTAAAGTGTAGGGATCGAAGCGCTAAAGGTAACTAACTATAGGGGGTAATCTGTAATTAGACCGAATTAGGCAGTGTATTAAGTCGTGCATGGTTGTCATTCTTTTTTGATGTGGAAATAAAATTATCCCACACAGCGGAAAAAGATAATATAATAATAATAAGAATGATGATGTGAGCCACCATGAGAATGATACCAAGTGCAAGAGCAACAAAAGAATCATAAGTATTAAACTAGAGCCTTGAAGACAATCATCCTGAAAAGCAAGGAATAGGTTTGGCTGAGCCATTTATTAAAGAAGCTTCTTTATCATCATTCTTCAAAATGTTCAATGAATGTGAACAATGATCTTAGGACAAGTTGCTTTTTGTGCATTGTATTCTTTAGTATCCAACTGATCTTGCTAAACATACATAATCACTGTGGATGGTACTCGGTGGATCTATCCTTAAGACTCTTTTAATTGCTTAACATTGTAGATTAAGGAACCATGTCTTGCAACAATGTTATCACTTTCGGTTAGGTCTGAACTCAAATCAAAATTATGGAAGGAGCACGTGTTCCTCTGAAGGGATGGCAACAAGCAGCAGTTGCTCTCAGTTCAGCTCTTGGTGCCTTGATGGACACTAGAAGAGCGGACTTGATAGCTGCACTAGTTGAGACCACTGGTAAGCCAGCTTTTCAGCGGGTTCTCCAACGGATAAAGAATAGCAGTGAACGCAGAGTAAGTTCATCTACTTGTCAATTTAAGCAAACAATCATTTATATATATATATATGGAATAACAATGTAGTTCCATATGACTGGATTTGTTGCATAAAATCGAGGAGCATGGTGAAAGTAACCTTGTATGTGGTTTCACATTATAAGCATTATGTGTTTGACTGGTCAAGATTATCGTCTTCCTAAGACTTTGAAGTTAGAAGATTGCACCAGTGTACAACCAGAAAAGAATGTATGAGATAGATCAAATCAACCAAAGGCTGGCGTAGGATGGGATGCTGGCCCCACGGCAACCATAGCTAAGAAGTGTCATAAGATAATGCCCTAGTAGAGTGCCAACTTTCTTGGGCAGCCTGTCATTCTTGACATGGCTTGTACTTTATAGTTAAGAAGCGTTGTACACTGGAAACAATTGTCCATATAATCGTAGACATTTCAATCAAATCTTGACCTTTGATGGAGTATTTTGTCTCTACGGAAAAGAAAGCACTTAATAGTTTTATATCCATTTTAGAGCATATGCTTAATCATTCTAGTCCTTTTTCTCTATTTCTCGTGTGCTGCATTGTTATGCCTGTTGTTCTCTTTCTCCATTTCCTGTTCAGGAAGTTCTTTTAGAGTGTCCACGTGTAGTATCTGCACAAGTGTCACATGCCTGGGACTTAATGGAAAGCACATTTGGCCCAGCTTATGCACAATTCATGGCATCAAGGAACTTCTCCCCAGATGACTGCCTGGCAGTTCAATTCATGGACACAGATGAACTGGCATACGTGACCACACGTGCTCGTGAGGTGCATGACTTCTGGCAAGTGTTATATTTGGCCTTCCTACAAACTTGATAGGTGAGTCTGCTCTTAAGGTGATCGAGTTCGAGTTTGAGCAAATGTTTATTCCGACGTGTGCATTGTCGGTCGTCGGAGGCTCGTCATGGTTCAGCAAAAAGCAAAGGGCACTCTTTTTCCAACATTATCTTCCTTGGGCTGTTAAGGCTGGTGTGGCATGCACAAATCTGATGTGTGTGTACTACGAGAAGCACTTTCACGAGAACCTGGAGGATGTGCCCAGGAAATGGGGTATAATCCCCTGTCTTGATCCTAAAGGGCAAAAACCAGGGTAGTATTTGATTGCTCTTCCTGTTGCCCCATCATTATTTTGCATCCCTGTTCAGCAAGCACCTTGGAAACAAAGAATTCCATCAATTGGGATTAGTATCATCAAGAGTTTAGACGTTGGAAAGATGGATGTTGTTCAATCTGTGTTATTACTTTGAAAATGTATCTTATTGCCACTTTCTTTACCTTTACCAAAATTTATTCTAGCCAATAGATATGGATGTCTTCTCCCTGCCATGCAGCAGCAGATAGTAAGTATACTGAAAAGTTCAAAGTTAACAACCAGTGTGTCAGAACCTTTCATATGTAGGTAAACAATTTTACTGGATGTTTTACCATTATGTGATGATGCATTGTGTTAGTACTAACCCAAGTTGGCAGCTGCAAAAATAATACCACAGCAGCTATAAACATCTTGATTCCCTGTTCTAAACCTTCCAAAATACTAGCAATACATGTAGTCTTTGCTGATCAGTTCCTGATTCAAGAAATCTGTGATGATGATTTTGGCTGTTAGTATTTTTGGTGTAGAATTTCATCAGAAAAAAGGTTGTGCAAAATGAAGTCATTTGGACTATGCTAGATAGCTAGCTTGGTTGAAAATGATATAAACAGTGTCAAAAGAGACAATGCATGATATTGATTTAATAAACGCATAAGAAGATGAATTTATAAAATAATAATATAAGAATGTCATGACTATCCTTTTTGTCTTGCTTCTTTAATCACAAACAAAATAATATGTGATTTTTCTTGAAATGCAATAAGAAAACACATATATTATGGAGAGAAATAAACAAAATTTGAACCAAGTTTCGAACACCCCACAACCAGAATAGCATGACCCTCTTTTTCGTTTTTTTCTTTTCCTGTCTTTTCTTATTCGCTCATCCAAACGCCATTTTCCTGAAGTCAGGAAGGCTACAGTCCGATTTTGGTCAAAAAGAGAACCCAGTTTTTGAAATGAAAAAAAAAAGGCGTAAATTTTTGAAAAGTTAAAATTGGCGTCGCCCGGACTCGAACCGGAGACCTTCAGTGTGTTAGACTGACGTGATAACCAACTACACCACGACACCACTTGACAGGTTGTTGTTGAAATGCTAAATCGAAAGTAAAAGACCTATAAAATACAAAACAATTTGAAAAATGCAATGATATCTCTCCTCGTCTCTCAATCATATTAATATTCGGTCTCCTCTTTGTGAGGCTGACGTTTCATTCCGGGACTAGTAATGGTTTACGGAAGGGAAAACCAGAGAGAAGTTATCCAAGTGTTCTAAGAACGAAATCAAACCTGAATGAGAAATGAAACAAAAGCACCACATCTAATATTAAGATGATTACTTCCATTTGCATCTTCCTTCTCCACACATGTTGGAGGAGAGGTACACCAAAATCCAGTACTTCTTTACTTCTAGTATTCTCTCAATGTCTCACTGCTGTTGAAGCTCTCGCTCGTTTACCGCATTCCTCAGCTAAATGCTGTTTCTTATGGCATTTTACCTTACCTAATCATTCTTTCAATTTTTGTAAAGCAATGCATTTGTTGCTCTCATCCGTCTATTAAATCACTACTAACCATGAATTACTGTTAACATGATTTGCATTATCTGTATCGAGGTACCAATCAATTATGATACACACCAAATTCTATCAAATTGTACCAAATATACCGACATATCCGACACATGATACACTAAAAAT
Source organism: Ensete glaucum (assembly GCA_021527575.1). Lineage (NCBI taxonomy): Eukaryota > Viridiplantae > Streptophyta > Magnoliopsida > Zingiberales > Musaceae > Ensete > Ensete glaucum. The sequence goes on from CM038553.1 coordinate 11,132,239, forward strand.
ATACTGATGTACCACCCATATAGATCCACGTCAGATCGATACATAATGCCTACATTGAACAGCTTGGTACATCAAATCCTAACTAGTAGATATATATATATATATATATATATATATATATATATATATATATATATATATGTGCTTAAATTAACAGGAGTAAATAATTAAAAGCAGTGGAAATTTTCTTCATAAATCAAAATGCACTCTAAAAGGATGCAACGTCCAAAGAACAAATCATAAGACCATCACATAACACCTCTATGACACAAGGATGTCTATATCCCTTTCATTCGGTATTACTAAGATTACAATAACTGTACGTACTAAATACTATCATAGTATCTAGACATAAAATATACTAACAACCAGAATGTCTACTCTGAGACAATTCTACCTTATTGTTGCAGGATAGCCTCACCACAATTTTGGATCATGGCTAAGTTCAACTCCAGCAAAAGCACTATGGTCAACGCATCAATAAGCAATCTTAAACCATGATATGAATCTGCTGTTCAAGGCAGATTTTTCCAAAAAGTAATGCCTTCAATTGCTTAGATCAGAAATGGATTGAAGGCCGAGTGAAGAAGGATAAAAGTCATGGAATAGCAAGTGATATCACACAACCTTGAAGAAAAGAAAATTGGGGAGGAGCTGAAAGGGATGGTGCAAGAAAGAAAGAACAGGAATTCAACAAGTCTCTAACCATGAACACAAGATACATTGAAAATTATGGTGAGACGTAAAGCATTAATGCATCACCTGGATGAAATATCAAAGAGCCTAAACTAGCATGTACAGAGAGGAAGCGAATAATAAAAGATTCTGGCTACTGTCAAAATGAATCAGGCATAACCTATCACATTGATACCTAATTTAAGATCCAAAGCCAGATGTAAATACCCATTGTGCTGGTAAACATTCATCTGCTCTAATGCCCTGAGCATTTCTTCCAGTGCACCAAACCCAAAAGTTCCTTCAAGTTTCTCATTGTTCCAGTGATAAAGATGAAGCTGCAAAAATCCTACAATTTTTTGCTGATTCGTTTAGACTAAAACAGGAGATGCTTGCTAGTGATGTAAACAACAGAGTGGCATAACAAAATTAGTTAAGATAAGATGGCTAATTATCATACTTATTGAATCATTGTTTCATTAATTAAAACACAAGCAAAATGCACCGCGTTAGATAATTACCTATGTCTAGCTACAATGACTCACCAGCAACACAACGGCTAACTGAATTCAATGGAGGAATGACGACGACAACCTTTGCAAGCCAGTATCTTTCAACAAAAAATCTATAGATAAGAACTTATCAGAATCTGTACTGTTAAGAGGTTTCATACAAATTGAGGAAAAAAGTTATAATTTATGTCGCTTGGAGAGAGAAACAAGATAATTCCCAGTTGAATAGATAAAACTCCATATCCTTTTTCATTTTCATCCAACCCATAGGTTTAACATTGGGAGCACCAAGGCAGGTGCACAGCAGAGGCAGGTGGCTGATGGCATGAACAACAAGGGGGTGGGTCAAGACAGATAAGTATACCGAATCGCCCGAAAATAATCCATCTACCAAACTGGTAAATACCATCTGGTACGTACGAGTCTAGGCGTAATTAGGACAACGGCACGAGCAACAGATGATAACACATATGTTAGGATCAGTTGGGCCTATCTCTATTCTCCTGAGAGCTGTGGGCTTCATTGTGAATACTGAATGGTAGTCTACTATTTGAGTCTGAGGGAACGTGGGATGGGGCACATTCTAGTGCAGTGGACTAAACACCCTGGTGGGTAGGCCAAGTTGAATAACGATGGGGCTTTTGATGCTAATTTGCATGTTTGGAGGGGCTGGCTTTGTGCTTAGGTTGGAGGAAGGGTGCTGTCTACTGGCTAGCTGTACATATTTGGAAGATGGAGACTGCTGGTATAATAAACTCATGGCCATCCTAGAGGGGTCCAGGCTGCAATAACTGAGGGTTCTTAAAGTCTTGAGAGCAAGACTGATTCTCTTCAGGTTGTAAGGGTCCTCAACTGTGACGAACTGCCCCTTTGAAGTCCACTAATTGTGTTAGGAAGATTTTTGAGTATGTAAACGAGTGTCAAGCATGTATTTCTCATGTTGTTAGGAGGCTAACAGATATGCGCACTGCTTAATCAATTTTGCTAAATGTAATCAGGTGGCCCAACTGTGGAGGTCTAATTGGCCAACGGGTCTGGATAGTTTATGTTGGGCTGCCTTGAACTGACTAGTTAGAGCTAGAACCAACAAGTTCTTGTATCTAAGCATTGCACTAATTATTGACCAGTCACATGAAAAGTCTAATAAAGAGTTGTTATAACTTGGCACAGGAGCATGTTGATACCTTTACTAGCACAATACACTTCTCCATTGTGCTAGATGATATGACCCTATGCCACTGAGCATAGACCAAATATTAGCCTATTCATATGTGAGACACTGATGCAAGGGTTGGTGTGGCTCATCTAGTACACATTCTGGTATTGGATGTTTCAGCTCATGCCAACACATGTTGATCAGCATGGCAATCTTTAACAATTGACTTAACAAAAAAAAAATACAATTCTTCCAAGCATTCAATGTTGGAGAAACATACTGAACAGTGAAACTTGATTGCTTTGACAGGAAACATGGTTTCCACAACAAATAAAAGGGAAATGAAGCTGAACTGTGAAGGTGAATCTTAATGTTACGGTATCAGCAATGCTTCTCCCACTATATCCTTCTTAACTTTACACAACTTGATTAAACCCTATAGAGCTAATATGATCAGTTGCAAAACTAATTCAGCAGAAGCTGGTTGGCGTTACTGTCAGTTAAAACTTAACTGAAAATGATTTCCTTCCCAATAAAATTACATGTAACCTCAGCTTTTTATCAAGATGCATTATGAATCTACAGGAAACATGAACCTTCAATAAAGATCCCAACAACTATGAGTACTAAATTGCTAGCATTTCTTACAAATACAACAGATGGAGTCAGCTATAAAAAATTGTTTAATTGCATACCTAAAATCCTCTAAGAAATGCTTATCCTTCAGCTCACACAAATACCTTCATATAGTGTCAACTCGGAGGTGAAGCAAGATGCAATGTTCAGGTATCAAGATGGATATACTGGACAAGTATTAGTTTCATACTTTCAGCAACAAGTTTCATATTTTTCTTCCAATTTCAACAAAATGTTCTTGATATTCACAAAAAATAACACATTTCTAATGAACAATGTTCATTCATTTTAACCATTACAAAAATAAGTGAACAACGAGGTTCTCGAAATGCCATATTTAGTCAGTACTGGAATTATAAAAAGCCCAGTGCCATTGAACTGTACAAATTTCTTGAGTTACCAATTTGTATAACTTTTACCTCAGTCTTCGAACTGGTTTAGCTGGAACAAAATCCCTAAGAACTGTCTTGCAATTCCCAACACCAACCCAATGTATAATTAGATATCCACATATGCGACCAACTCTGTTTCAGCAAAAGACCTGTGATAAGAATAAATTAGTTCAACTTGATGAAGGAAGAAACTATTTAGAAAACAAAAAAAACTCTCCTAATTAGATGCAAATCTAATATAATCCTGTAAAGGAAGCAATGCAAGATGATATCCAATGATAACCAGCCAATATAAGGAAAAAAATATGGATAGAGTGAGAACCAATTTACAGAAAGTCAAGATTCTCACCAAATTTCCAAAAATTGATTAAAGAAACATTTCTATCGAGCATCACCTCTCACAGCTAGGACCTCCAATGATTCCTTAAAATATTCCAAAAAATATACAACAGAGACCTATCTTATTCCCAGTAAGCAACATCAAAATGTTAAAACTCTTAGTTAATTCTGATGCAATTCAGGGTAGCATGGTCTTCCTTCCGTATTTGTGCATGTCAGAAAGATACACAGAGAAATGGTGTTTTCTAAATAGGGATAGGCGAAGGTTTGACAGAGTGGTAGACAAGAATACAGTGTTGGAAAAAAGATATAAAGAGGGAAAAAAGAATAGAAAACCCCACTGTCACCCAGAATCCTTTTGTCATATGCAAACAGCAACTAGTCTTATGTGTAAACAAAACAGTAACAACTCAAAACAATCATATCCAATTTGATCTAATCAACTAGTCGTACCATGTAAAATTTGATCTGATCAACTGACTCCTAAACCTACCATATTCTGAACCATAAGTTGATAATTTATTCCAATCAACTGACTCCAAAACCTACCATCTTATCATAATCAGAACACAAATATTAAGATACAGAAACACTTTTCCCTACACACACTTATCTTAGGACTCTTTGATAAGGGAACATATTTTCATCAAGACTTTCAGAAATAAAAATATATATATCTGATTATCTTATCCAAAGCAGGAACAGATAAAGTTATGAATATGGAAATGCACGTCAATATTGTCTATTGTTCAACCACCATTTGTAAACCCCATTTTTTCTAATTCTCTCTCTCTCTAACTCGTAAACGGAAACTTACTAATAATAAGATAAAAATGCACCTAGCTACCTAAGAAGCTTCTCAACTAAGATTGACAGATAGTATGGTAGAAAGTGAAACTAACAAGTTACTCCTGCATATTACATGTAAACACCCATTTATTCAGGTGATCACTTAATAAATGCCATATTTCTTATACTCAATTAGATGTCACTTTGCTTAAAGAAGCTTAAAAAGTTCTAACATTTCACACGCCCAGGCAAGGTCATCTTTGAACACAAGCAGAGCTCATAACAGTTACTTAGTTCCCTGTTAACAGCATACAAGTTAATATTTCAAGAGCCCCATCTGGCAAACTGACCAACACAGTTAATCCACATGTACTGTAGGTCTGTAAAAAGTGCGATAATTACGACAGAATTTTCTAATCAAGATACATATATTAAATTGCTCATGTTCAATTGATTTGTGTTAAGTCTGCTAATCTTTATCAAGCATTCCAATCTATATGCTTTTATGAGATTGTGATGCTTAAAATTAGGATTTCACTGTGCCCTAATTATTCAGATCTGCATAAGGATACAGATAAGGTAGACGCTCTAAAATGTTTATAGAATAAACTATAATTCTATATATAGGTAAATGATAATCACAAAAATAAGATCGATAAATATTGCAGGATCTGAAAACATTAGATTAGTTTATATTTGCAAACCCCTTTCACCCAGTTTCATATATCAATCGGTTGATACATGTTGGTAAATTGCCTAATGAAATAATTTAACATTGGCAAGGCTTCAAGATATATAGCAGTTTTGACTTATTAGGAATTCAGTTCATTAGCTAAGAAACTAAATATCTGACAAGGGCTTCAATGGCTTGATAAACAACTTTGGATTGCACCACCATGGCATGAGTTTCCTCCCACTGCACTATTGGGAGTGAATTAATGCACCCATATCTAGCAACAAAATAGATTGTCTCAGTCATCAAGAAGCTGAACTCTTTAACATCAGTCAGGAAATTTGACCTGCCATGAACTTACTGACCTTGTCCCTCACAAAGTATAGCAAAAGCACAATCATATTGGTAGAAGAACTTGAGCGGGGTGGGAAACTTCCTAGCTAAATTTTAATGAAACAGTAACTAAAGCATGGCATGCGGCAACTTCTGTATGCTCATGCAATAAGATATCTATTGGGTTCATCAATCTTCAGAGAGCTAAACAAAGTAAATTACATTAAGATTTTAACAAAAATAAATTAAACAATTGATCTTCAGCCTAGTTTTTCATTCATAGCTATGAATCTTAAGTATTGAAAGGAAGGGTGAAGTTGAAGTTCATGTTTCAAAGCCGGCTTCTTTAACCAATTAAGTGAATCACACTGCTCGCTCACTGCTCACGAGATCAACACGTATGATGCCAGGTCATGCTTATAGGAAAGAAGTCTGTGTTATTTGTATTTTAGTTTAAACATTCCATATCCAGAGAATGGTAACAAATAACATCAAATAAATTTCACCTCAATCATATCCACAAATTATGCGACTGGAGCATTATGTACGATTGGGATAAGTACAAAAATCAAAAACACATGTTATTGATTGGATATACAACATGAACTTACATTCAGGAAGTTAGTTTGTTGGATGCAGTTGCAAAACATTCAAATGTACATATTCCTCACAAAAGACTAAACCAGATATCACCAACTCTGATTCTCTGATGGCATCTTTTTTTTCCTAAAATCAACTGTAAGAAGATGAAAATTGTCACACATCTGAAGGCATACTCGCAGACATCTCCGAGTAGAACTGAAACAAAATACAAGGAAATACAAATGATGATTCTAAACAGAATGTTATTCACTTAAAGACAATGCAGAATTTCAAATTTTATCTGACAAAGTTAAGTGTAAAAAAGAAATCAAAGATTACCATATCAAAATATGTACATAGAACTATCTTAACCTGGTCTCCAACAATTAAGACCAGGAATATTCGGCCTTCCTGGAAGCACTTGGGGAAAACCATGGCCTGTAGAAATGAAAAAACACTAATCAATCAAAAATATGATGAGTATCAATCGTATGACTTTTGATATCTCTTTATCCAAGTCAACACAACCTTGAACTGGACCTCCAGATGGTATAGGATTATGCAAAGGAAGCTGCACTCCCATTGAATTAGACAACGGTCTTTCCATGCTAGATCTTATAAGCCCTGACCAAAAGAAAGTGAAGTAAGAATCCGATCACCCCAAGTTCAATTGGTTTTTGAGGATGCACAATTCAGATAACCATAATTATTAAAGAGCAACATATAATTACACACCGTCCTGCACATGGGCACCTGAGCATGATGGTCTTCCTCCAGACACCCAAGCAGCATGCTGATTGTCCGGGCTAAAATCACTAGAATGTGCTCTCCTTTGCTCATCAGACACATATTGTCTGTGACTGTTAGAAACAGATGGCAACGAGTAAGGATTGTAAGGTTGCTGTACTGGTTGTTGACTCATTGGAGTAACATGCGGAAAATGTCCAGCAGGAATTTGTACAGTTGGGAGGGGATAACTGGAGGGTGTTTGTGAAGGGGGAAGTGAATGGTAAGGTCTTTGGTGGAAGGATGCATTTCCTTGTTGAAACTGGTGAATATGACTAGAAGTTTGAGGAGCTAAATACATATCATTATGCCCATATTCAAATGGCCTAGAGGATGTAAAATTATTCAGAGACTGTGTATTGTTCATTCCATTTTCCATAAAGTTCGGACACTGCTGCGGAACCACTTCACTCTTCAGAGAAGTCTCCTGTCCCTGCATTGCAGAATTACCAGCCATATGGACTAAATGTTTGCCCTGCACACACGTCAAAAGTCAAATATGTAACATATTCAAGTTATAGTAAAAGGCTACAAGCTATTAATGAGAAAGCCTTACATTTGGCATTCTGAATTCTTCCTGCATAGGGGGATAAAACAAAGCTGGTGAGGATGATGACAGCGCAGGTGGACGTGGAACAGAAGGCAGCGATGTCGGTCCAGGTAGCGGTGGTGGGGGTGGGGGTGGAGGCGGGTTTAGGGATGGTGATGATGGTGGTGGTGGTGGAGGCGACGGTGGTGGTGAAGAAGGCAATGGCGGTGGAGGTGGTGGTGGTGGTGGGGAATCCAAAGGAGGTGGAGGAGAAGTAGGTAGAGGGGGCAGCTCGCTTGGATTAGCAGATGTTGCTTTCAAGGACACACTAGAGTCTTGATGCTGTAATTCAATTTTTTTATTATCATTTCTCATGATGTCCTTATCATCTTTGGACAAAGTAGCATCTTCCATTTCAAGTTCACCGTCTACATCCTTTAGTATATGATGATGTCTGTTGCTGGGTGTGATTGCATATGTATCTAATTCTTCCAAAGTATTGTCAGATTCAACTGGCATTTCATTGCCAGAATCTCTGCGAAGAGTGATAAGAGGATCTTCCTCATCTTCAAAAACACAAGATGATAACAATCCAGGAAGTTGAAATGTTGCATTGCTGACAAGAAACATTAATATGCAGGTAAGAAACATTATTGTGTCAGAAGTTAACTGGTAAAAATAGCAGGTAAGAAAAAAATATATATAACTTAAAGGATAAAAGATAACAATAATATGCAGCTATACAAGGTAGAAAATAGTTGGAAGTAAAAAAAGAGTACAAAGAAACAAAAGGAGAAGACAGGGAAAAAGTAGAAAGATTGGAAAAACAATAGTAACAGAAGAAAGAGAAGATATGAAGAAAAGAAGACAAATTAAATGGAAAACAGAACAAAGCAATATGAAGGGAAAAAACAAACAAAGATAAATAGTCATAAGAAAACAATGAACAGAAGGAAAACAAGGAATTTTATGGTTAGAAAGGACACATACTAAACAAAAAAGAACACTACAACTTAAAACTCCATTGACAAACAGAGAAAACACATCATAACGTGCTTGTTTCAGTGCACAGATAATGTTTTCGTAACTCAAAATGCTAACAACCAGGTAACAAAGTAATTTACCATAATTGTAAAAAATCATATTTTGTAAGTAAAAGCCACTCAACAGAACAATATCAAAACTATCGGAACATTCTAGATTGTAAATAAATTCAGAAGCTATCAGCTTCTACATGTATTAGAAAGCTAGCAGTTTACACGCATATTGAATCTTAAAACAAGTTTCTTGGTGTGAGAAATGGAAATAAATAGGACAAAGTTGAAGGAAGATAAAAGTCATAGAAAGGAAGTAGATACAAGAAAAAAGAGCTTTAAAGCACATGAATATAACTAAAAGAAAAGGATAAAAATAAGGATGATGCAAATATTTAAGATATAAACTACAAGACAATACACTAGCGGTGTCTTATTAACAAAAGATAAGTAAAACAGGAAAACTTCTGATTTCCATTAAGGACAAGGAAATAGAGAGTGAAGGGTACAAAAGCAAGAAGGAAGAAAATAGTGAAGGCTTTCATATGATGACAGAAAATTTTCCTTCATAAAAGTTATGATACTATTTGATGCCATGAGTTCACTCACAGAAACATATGTATGTTGCGACAAAATGAGAATGTCACAAAAGGATATGTAATTAAACTTGAAAGGACATCTTAATGAACAAGCCTATAGGCCAATGAAGGACAATATGTAGCTTATTCTAAATATGGATTATGGTCACATGAAAATAGATATGAGATAATGACAAAAGAACAACCAAATTTTGATTAAAAAATAGCTTTGCAAGTAATAACATAGAGCTTTTTATCATCAAGAAGTTTGAATTGCGCACTAAAATAAACATAAGAGAGAATTTTTGAAAAAACAAGAGTGTAAAGATAGATATCTGTTAATACACACATTAAACTTGCATTTACTCCCTTTTTCTTCTCTCTTCACTTTCTTTCCCAGGTCCTTTCTGAAGGGTTTCCGACATCCTGCTGACAATATATAAAAAACTACATATACCTCCAGAGTTTCAAATAAATGTATAAAAGATGGGTGCAGGAGCCGTGAGGGTCAATGTATAAAAGGAGGGTGCGGGAGCCGAGAGGGTCAATGTATATGATCCTCTATGCCTATTTCCGTGACTCAAACCTTGATCGCCCAGGTCACAAGGGAGCAACATCACCCTTGTACCAAGATCCGTCCTCTTTCAAGTAAATGTATATACCTTATAAATATGTAGCACTCAACTTGGACGCATATAAGCATGATGGGCTGAGTTGCAAATGTCACATCATTAACCAAAATGCCCTTAAATGTGGCATATGTTTTACCTTACCAAAAAAAGAGCTTCAGATGCCCTATAAACATAAAATAACCCATTATTAACACCTAAAGTTAGACACAATCATATAGCCAAACAACTATTTGGGGTCGACTATATGATATCTTGCCTTCATTGAAATCAATAACGAGTATTTAAATCTTTATATATAGTTTATATTAAAGTCTTTTAAGTCTTCTTCTACCTCTTCTCGTACCACTAATTTTAATCATCACACTTCTAACTCTTCTAACGATCGCATCCCACATCTATAGTTCTCCTTATCACATGTCCATACCATCTTAATCGATTCTCCCTCATTTTATCTTCTACTAAAGTGATACCTAATCAGGGTTTATAATACCGTATTGTATCGCTTGGTACGCACCAGTCCTCTATCGGTACAGCTTGATATCTTAGTGTACCATGTGTCGGTATGCTCGGTATAGCTCGGTACGTACTGTACCGACAACTAATCGATACACTGGTACGGTACGAGATTACAAACCGTGCACCTAATAACTCACGAATGAAAATATTTCTTTTTCTGTTTTCCTAGTAACTCTACATATCCATCTCAACATTTTCACCTACGCAACACAAACTACATTTTTATATGTTGTTTCTTAGCTGCCCAATACTCAAATGCATAGAGTATTGTTGGTTTAACTACTATCTTATAAAAGTTGTATGAGTTGTATGAGTTTTTCTGTTTTCCTAGTAACTCTACATATCCATCTCAACATTTTCACCTACGCAACACAAACTACATTTTTATATGTTGTTTCTTAGCTGCCCAATACTCAAATGCATAGAGTATTGTTGGTCTAACTACTATCTTATAAAAGTTGTATGAGTCACTGTTTGCTATTTTAACCATTCTATAATTAATCCATGAATAACATTTTCATCAATTTGATGCGAGATATCTAAAACTTTTACTTAATATAACTTCCATACAGATTAGATTAACAATGCTAAATTTAGTTTGATACAAATTACCAAAAAAGTAGGAACTAGGCATACCAAATCAAATCGAACACATATTTAGTTCTTACCAGTTACCAGCATGCTCACATCTTGAGCTCCTACCGTTGATGGTTTAACTTGAATTTCCTTTCCCTGTTTCCTAATAACATGTTCTCCATGAACCCCCTTCAGTGATTTAAAAAGCACTAGGCGTCAAAAGGCACCAAGGTCCCAAAACGCCCGGGACGCTAGGCGCTCGCCTAAGCGAAGCGAGACGCTAAAATATAAAATATATATATAATAAAATTAATAATATTTAAATAAAGAATGATATTAAATTAAGAAAATCTAGAAACATGATATTAAATAAATAAATATTAGTATTATTAAAATTTAAATCAAAATAACATATTATTAATCTAATAAATAAAAAATATTACTATTAGTATACTTTAATAGTATACTATAAACAACTTAAGTACATTAACATATTGTTAATATACAATATACTGCTGTTAACTTATTGTTAACAGTGATACCGTTAACAATAAGTTAACAGTATATTATTAACAATAGATAGACGAGATGGCTAACTTCGAGAAAGCTGCTTACAGAGAATAGCGAAAGTAATGACGATGGAGAGAATAAGAGCGATGAAAGGATAGCGGTGAGCGAAAAGAGTCGACGGCGTAATCACGATTCGCGAGTGGGTTTAGGATTGAGGAAGCAATTATTGATGCGTTAGTTGGTTTGATTGAACCAACTAACGTGAATTTGACCGAACCAAGCTAAAAGTCCGGTTTGCCTCACCTGGTTTAACGGCCGCCAAAGCGCCCCTGGCTCGGGCGAGGCGCTCGCCTCGCCGCTTTGCCGAGCTTAGGCGGCGGCGACTTTTGCAATCATTGTGTTGGACCGTCTTTTGATGTTTCTCTCTCTCTTTCACCTAAGACACTCTCTTAGTTGAGATTCATGCAAACCAGCACCTCTCCCTATCTCTCTTTCTCTATGACACATTCCTTCATTCTCTCCCTCTCACAGTCTCATTATCCAAACAAAACCCAAGGAATTTAATCCTTTCTGTTAGGTAATTCCATCTTCATCTCTTTTAACTCTACTACTTTGACTCCTAATACTCTATAGTCTCTCCCACCAACTTAAAGGACCTGAGGAAGTGGGGTCACCTATGGTGGACTGTGTGGGAGGTTGGCGATCAGTGGAACAATGAAAGGAAACAGTGAAATAAATTACGGTCTGGAATTGATTGGTTCATGGGGATGTCTTATGACGAATTTCTTGATCACAGCTGTGGCAACCAGAAAACCTACAGAACAATGAAGTTAACGGGCACCCGAGCACCCGATAAGTGAGCAAGGTGGGCACTTTCACTTGGGCGTGGACCTAGGCCCAAGCATCAGACGACCCAGGCGCCACGTGGCCCAGGCGCCCACCTGATTCAAATCGGGTAAGAGCAAGCCAGATCACTGGATTTGGGTCCAACCTAGTTCACTGGATCTGGTTCGATCAAACGAGATCAACTAATCTTCACGCAAAGTGGGAGAAAGTTAGAAACTATGCCTTCAGAAAGTTTATCAATACACATTTGATTCAATGAAATTTTGTCATTCAATTTGTTTCATCTTCAAACTTAAACCAGCAAAACAAAATTGGTTCCTTGTAACAAAATGGTTTAAGTGGAATCTAAACCAAGATAATTCAGTTTCAGATAACCATAGATAAGATAGAAGGGTACAAAAAGCAAATGTTACAAAAAATTGAATTTGATATCTAGATTGTGATAGGAAATTTAGTTTGCAGAATAGAGATACGCTTCTAATGTGGTTTGAATGAAAATTAGTTGCTCAAATTTAATTCTACCACTTCACAGTTTATCTAAAGATTTTTAGATACATTGCATCAAAAAGTCAGCTATCTGGAACAGGTCATTTTATTTGAATATGATTCACAAAAGAATCCAACTACTGAAGAAAATTAATAAATAATCAGAAAGCAATAAGATGGCCTAGTGCTCAAAAAGATGATAGGCAATGCCTGATAAATCAATATCAAACTATATAATTTAGGTGTCACGCATACCTTCCATACTCGTCTACATGCATGCCTTCCATTTCTCTGATTGGATCATCCACAGACCTCTCAGCTCGAGATGGACGTCTCAGAAAGAGTCCAGCACACACATCATCATTGGGAACCTCAATACCATCAATGTATCTATGGAGGAGAGATTCTGGCATAATTTTCCTCTCAAGCCATAGCTTCAAAACCTGAGAAAAAAATTTACTTTTCTGAAAAGGATATAATACCATTAAATTGTAAGAAAGTAAAAAAATCACCTTGAGACACTGACGACGATTCTCACGAGCACCAGTCCCAGGTGGTGCAGCAGCACCCAACAGGCGTGGTAATGCTGCTTGTACAGTAGGAATATATGATGATCCAGCAATCCCTAGAAGTTATCAATACATCACAAATAATATGAATTTTGTTTAGATAGCACTAACAGAAGTTGCAATTCTAGAACACAAAATAAACCAAAAAACTGTCATAACGTAACAAAAGGAATCCGTACCCAAAATATTGATACAAGTTCTTGTTTATCACAGAAAAATTAAATCTATATTATATTTAATTGACCTAAAAACCAAAACAAGATTCACGATACAGCATTCTGTATTGATTAAATTCCACTCCAAAAACATGTCAAACTCAAAAAATATAATAATAATAAATTCAATGAAGTAACAAAGTTTTACCAAGTATGAACCAACCTTTCTGAGTATGTGAGCATTGAGTGATAGAGTCAACAAGGAAAAAGAGATCAATTCTACGATGAAAGCTAGGTTCACTCTCCAACTTCTGAATAAGTAGCTCCACAATCTGCAGACAATCACAACTATTGACTATTATGATCTTTCATTAATTCCCATAATTATTGCATCAAACAAATATGTTATCCAAAACAAATAGTAAGTACAGATTAGAACATATAAAGATTGATAATACATGAAAATTTAGACACCCTATGGCATGATTATGCATGCAAGCTCACCTCACCAGCAATACCATATTTGGCACACTCAATCGCAAGACGAGTTGCACGTCCAATACTATCCTTTGTCCTTGAAAGTGTTTCTATCATACCCTCTAAAGCATCACGTGCGACAGCAGCTTCAGTACCACCACTTAGTGAACCACCTGGTGGCCTGTATTCAGGACTAATCCTGTGCTCATATTCTTCAACTTCCACTTTGCTTGCTAAAGAAAACTCCTGATAAACAGCAGATGGAGAATCAAAAGGCGTGGAAGCATAAGTTCCTCTCATATCTTTCTGAACAGAATGTGATGATGAAAAGGGAATTGGAGTAGCAGGACTTGGACTCCTTCCATGGAACATATCAGGAGTCGATGATAAAGTAGGAATAGGAGGCAGGTATCGTGATTGTGCTTCTCTCCTTTTTGCTTGAGCAGCTGCTATAAGGTGCTTCATTGACTTAGTGGTATCAGAAAATATAGATTCATTATGGCTTGTTAATTTCTCGTCCTTGGCAGGTTCCAATCTGTACAATAATGAAATTAATGAAAATTTAACCAAAACAGAAAGTAAGTTATACCTTCTCTCTCTCTCTCTCTCTCTCTCTCTCTCTCTCTCTCTAAAACCACAATTTACATGACATGTCCAACTAACAGTGAAGTCGTACCTTTTCTTTCCTAGAACATTCTTTTCATAATTTTGTTCCACAGGAAGTTTGTTATCAGTCCTGTTTTCAGAAAGCACATTAATGTGCATGTTGCATTTTGAGGTTGCCTTTGCGTTAACCGATTTACCTGATGCCTTAACTTTTTCTGGAGTAGCTCGCATATGGGAGGATCTCAAGCTCTCAGATTGGTGGTTTGAGAGTTTGGACAGAACAATCTGAGATTTCTTTCCTGAAGAAGAAACCAACGGTTTTGTATATGGGTTTGCAGATATTTGATCTGTCGAATTCAATTCATCATCCAGAGCAACAGATACCTTGGGTGAAACATTGGGTGGTCTAGAATCACCAAATGATGACTTCTGATATTCTGGATTGTTAGGACTTTGAGAAGGCTGAGCTCTTTCAGATGTTTCTATCCTATCCTTCATTTTCTCAGCCATCTTGATGGGCAACGCCATGCTGGCAGAAGATTTCAAATCCCTGGTTAAACCAGTCTTTCCAGTCACAGCATTACTCGATGGAGAATCTCTGTTACCCTCCCTCACATAGTGCAATGTCTGTTCAGAAACTGAGATGTCAGAATGTGCTAAAATCAAGTTGCTTGCAGATTCTTTATGAATTGGAGTCTTCCGCTCCACCTCATCATCATCATCAAATCTACATGATCGGCGTCTGTATCGGACAGTCATATTAATGGATCTGTCATGTGTTTCATCTTTTATAAAGCGAGAACTAGTTTGAATTGTACTTGCAGCAGTTTTAGTAGCAGGATCAGCAACTGCATTCGTGACATGAGAATGTTTGGTCGTCGGACAGACAGCCTCATCACGTGCAACAAGCATCCCACCATGATGTATTTCCATCTCGTGTATTAAGTAACCTTCAGTTTTCACGGAAAGTTCAGATTTTTTTGTCTTTACAACTTTATCACTTTTACTTTTGACATCACCAGATAAATCACTATGCCTTGAGCTTTTGCACTTGTCACCATTCTCTCCTGCTACTTTTGATCTTTTAGCTGGCAATGAATCTTTGCATACATCCAACTTACGCCTTCTATTTCTAGCCCGAAAAATCTCCTCTGTTGATTCACCAGAAGAACTCAACCCATCATAGGCATGTTCACTGGAAGCATCTGCTAAGTCCTTACTCAGACCACTACGCAATTTTTCTTTTTCCATAGAATGTTCTTTAGGTCTTTTCAGACTCTTTGATATCTTAGTGTTTTTTGAGTCAGTACCACTTGAAGCATTTTTAGATGGTTCTCTGCCACAGTCACATGAAGTGGCCCCTTTATTTTCTTCTCCAGGCAGCTTGTTTCCCTTTCCATAAGAATAACTCAACTGCTTTTGTAGAGTCATGTTTCTTTTAACTCCAGAAGCATTGTTCAGTTTTTGTTTCTTCTCTGAGACCTTGGTGGTTCGATGATCAATTGCTAGAACCTTCAAAGGATTACCTGCATCTTTATCCTGAAGTTCATTTTCATTGTTGTGATTACTGGACTCCTGAGGTTCATCAGCAGCAGAGCCTTTTGGTTGTCGCTCTACAATTCCAATTTTGGGTGGCATCTCCAGTTCATTTTTCTTACCATCATTGGAATTAGTATGTGTCAATTTCTCCTTACCAGAACAAGTATGAGAATCTGAAGTGGAAACTGCAAGTTTCTTTTCCTTTGCAATCTGAACACCATTGCTTGAAGCTTTTTTTCTTGTCAAGAGAGTTCCAGATCCACCTAAACCCATATCAGAGGACACAATTCCCTCCTGACCAAACTCCGTTCCATGCGGCTCATCATTCACATTATGTTTTTGTTCCAGGTCTTCCAAGTGAGATGCCTCATTTTGATGCTTGTTATCTTCAGAATCACTGATTGAGGGAGATGCAAGGACAGCACTGGTGCTGTCAACTTCCTGCTCTGATTCTGCTGAATGTTTCTTGTTCAGTTCTTCAAAAGCCTCACATATCTCCTCCACAGCACGAGCAAAGTACTTGACTGTTTTACCCTGGCAACGAGCTGTCAACTTACTCTTTGACTCATAAGTAAACACCTGAATGTCAGCTGGTACAACAAAAGCACTGCAAATGGACAAAAAAAATGTCATCAACCATATGTTGACAAAGTATATCAACCATATAGAATACAGGAATACAACCACCTAGGATAAGATTTTGAGAAAAAACATTTTCAAGTAAAGCTTCCACCAAATTTATTCATTAAAACTTCGTAATTACAAACCAAAATGGCATGCTTGATGTGAAACAAAAAACATGCTTCACAAATGCTTTGTATTAAAGGCACAAGAAATTTGAGTACATGAACTACATGTGGACCAAAACAGGAAAAAGGGTGGCTAGGGACTTATGAGTTGTGACTGTCACCAACCACAGCCATTTCCCAATGTATAAAGTCAAGTCATCCTTTTTTGTTATATAGAAACCACATCAAAGGTCACAGATAAAGTTAGCAAACATTTTTGAACTTACCAAGAGTTCATTTTTGTTTAATCTGTGATGACCTTTTAAGGTAAGCTGGTGATGGAAACAGCTAGTTTTTCATGCAAACCTTGAGCCTCATGTTCAATTGGAACTAAATGCTCAATCCCAAACTAAGAAGTAAACGTAAAAAAAATACACTTGATGAATTCACAAGATATCGTGATATCTCTACCTGTACATTTGGGTTATAGGAACCGGAAACTGACAACATACAGTCTCCAGTGCACTATGTAAACAAAAACCAGTTCTATGTCAAATGTCATTAAGAATTTTATAATTAACGAAGAACACATATTGATTGGTCAATGAATTTTATTTATGCATCTGGATGCAGCCTGATCTTGGCTACAACGGTAGCAAGTCTGATAAGTACATGACTGATTATGAAGGTTATTGATAATATCCTGATACTTGGTATGAACTTCAGCTTAAATAGCATTACTTTAAACAAACAATAGAAAAAACAAGAGTCAAATTTTTTTGGAAACATCAAACACCTGCAAATCAATCTAATATATATAAGCAATATAGTGTTCAGAAAAAGAAAATTTAAGAATTAACCACAATATCCAAATTTTGAGGAAATCTTTGTTTTAGTTACCTAAAAGCATGTATCACCCAGTCTCCTCCGAGATTGGAAGCTTCAGAAGTTCAAAGGGAAGCAGTACAATTTTTTATGAATATATAAGCATGACATACTTCACCTTAAAAGTCCAAACATATTAATAAAAGTCTTCAAAATAACATACAAAAGGCGCTACCTAATTACCAAATTCTTCACAACAAATAATATGGCTTTCTGAAATTTAAATGTTCCTATTTCAAATTTTCATCAAAGAACACACTAACCTGAATATGCATCTTACCTAAGGAAACATCATGGAAGTTTTTCCTTGTATATTTTAACATGCATATACTGTCTCATAGTTCACATTTTGTGATATTCTACATGGATTCTCCTCAAGTGTGGTAATTTTCATCAAAGAACACGCTAACTGGAATATGCATCTTACCTAGGGAAACATCTTGGATGTTTTTCCTTGTGTAGTTCAACATGCATGTACTGTTTCATAGTTCACATTGTGTGATGTTTTATGTAGATTCTCCTCAGGTGTGGTAATTTATGTATCTTATCGAAGATAAGAATACAATTATTCATCAGCCCAGAATGCTGTTCTAATTGGGCTAGCTTTGCTCTGTATCAGGTTAAATTTCACAAATTCAAGTTTTCTCGCCAACCAGGAAAGTAATTCTTTAGTTTACTTACCTAAGGAGAACAGATAATGGATCTCAACAACCATGACCTTGGTCATCTTCTGATCTCGTGTAAATACCAGATCATCAGGCAGAATATAGCACAAAGCAAATGAATTCTCAAGAAGTCGTGCCAGCAGAAGGAAAATTAGTGACACTTACATTTCCGAAGTCCCGAAGAACTGAACAAAGTACTTCCTAGGATCTGGTGATCGATCAAAATCTTCCGGGCTGCTTATCTGAAAAGTTGGCAGCCGATGTTCAATTGAGGTTAAAACATAGTCACCAAATGCAATAAAACCAGTATATAAAAAGGGGTGAGAGGAAAGAAAGAGATAATCAGTAAAAAAATCTTGAAGATCTGAACAAAGATTCTGAAGACATATCCAGATAAGTAAAGATCAGTAAAGTGAAACCATGGAAGATATTAGATTTTCCACGATAAATATAGGCAACGAAAAGGCCAAACAAAATTTAGCAGGAGATGAAAAACAACGTTAAGAGCAAATTTTCAACAAGAACAATACCATTACACCAATGAATTCATAGCACAATAACCAATATCAAGAACCCTAGATGCCTCGTTCCAAATAATCCAAGCAGATGACACGAAAAAAGCTTATGCAACACAGACATCGTCGGACGTCGGAGTCGCGCAGGCATAAAAAATCCCATATTTCAAACGACATCAGAACCAAGAACATCAAGAAATCCGGCTTACCTTCGCGGGCCAAGAAGGGTAACCCTTAACCTTCGCGAGAACGAGATCCCCCGTCTTGAGCTGCCCCATGGCCTTAACCCGGTTCCCACCTCTCCTCCGCCCGGGAGCCATGGCAGCTAACCCACAAACCCTAACGCGCTCCCGTCTTCCAGGAACACAACCGCCCACGAGCAACGGCGTCCAGGCGAGCGCTGTGGAAACCCTAGGACTTCTTCCTGCGGGACCACTCCTCCTCCAGTAGAAGGGCGGGGCTCTCCCGTCCTTACCTACCGTCGTCGGCGAGCTACGGCGGCAAGATCGAGCTGCGGTGGAGCGCGAGCGTCCGAACGGCGGAGACGAGTTGGCGAAGAGATCAGGAAGCGCGAGGAAACGAAGAGGGGAGTGTCGTTGGCGATCGGAATTGGGTCGGACGGAGGATGACAGAGATTCCAGTAAGGGGAACCGAGTTAATGAAAATTAAGTATATAAAGAAAAAAGAAAAATAAATAAATAAAAGGCGAGCATGTTAGCTGGTTCGACATAAAGTTTCCATCTAATCAGACCCGACTCTTTGGGTCGATTAGATTAATTATAAATTTTTTTTATTAGTTAGTTACCTTTAATATTTCCATACTTATATTTTTAAAAAATATATTGGGTGAAACATCTAGATTTTTTTTTACATTAATGATATCAATTTTATTGATAAAAATAAAAAGATAATTTTAACGTTCAATGTTGGACGAGATACCGATGCAATTGTTTGGCCACCTCTAATAACGATAAGGTCCACCCTCACAGTGACACCACTCGCCTTCATGAGAAGCATGTTGTCGATCTTATCGTCGCTTGCCCTATATCGCTTCGCATATGCATTGATGCTAACTCAATTGATACTCAAAAATTACATCGACATTGACACAGATGATGGTAGCTACTCCTCTATCCACCCCCTCCTCTCCCTCAAAATACTCCACCACATATAAGAAGCACTTCATCACCTCCCTCAACCAGTTTGTGACCGCACTCACCTTTTACTCCAATGGCCTCTTGCACAACGATGATGATGTATATGAGCTCTAGTTAGTGCCCGACATCGTGCCATAAAGAGTAGCATCCATCATCGATCTATTTTGGCTCTTCAACTTATATTGCTCTTGCAAGGCGATGTGTTCCATTGTGGATGCCATGGTTCATCTCCCTCATATCGAGTTATTGGGTTTCTTCGATCGTCAGCCCGACTTAGATAACATATGACGCATCTACATCGACGCTGACGTAGTTATCGAGCGATGCCAATCTACATATGTATTGACACTAATACAGAAGTCGAGCGGGCCTTTCGTCACTCGACAACTGTGTTGATACTGATGTAGATGTAGAGCGATGAAAGGATCACTCATGAGAGGTGGTGTTGAAACTGACATGCCAACGGGGGGAGCAACAAGAGGTCTGTCGGCCCTAGCTTCAGGTCAAGGCTAGGATTGACCCAACGGATCAACAACAAGGCGGTCACCATCTTCATTGTATTTGTCACGGCGGCCATCACCATCTACATTGACACCAATGTAATTGTCAAGCGACAACTATGTTAGTGTCGACGCAGATGTGGGGTGGGTGGCGATGAGGTCGATGCTACACTCCTCATAGAGATGGGTGGTGTCATAATGAGAGTGGACCTTATTATCGTCGTAGGTGGTCAAGAAACTACATTAGTGTCAATGTTAACGGTATCGTTGTCCGCCATCAAACTGTTATGAACTTAACTAATTTTGCCTAAATCGTGTAGTTTACACGTTCTTTCGCAAATTCCTGAAACCTCCTATGGTCCCTTAGGACCTACAAAAGAGAAAACGGGTTAAAGAAAAAGTGTTTTATATGGGATCCACAAGCAATCATTTTAGCAAACACTTTATAATCAATGCAAATTACAAATATAGACTTCACAAACTCTTAACGGTCGCACACAAAGGATCATGGTTCATTATAAACCAAAATCTCCACAAATGTCTATATGACATAACTCTCATTTACAAGCCAAAAGCAATTACAAAAGTAAACTAAACTAAGGTTACGAAAACTACTGCCAGCCTGTCAGTTGCTAGCCTGCTACTTGTTGTACAAAACATAAACAAAGACCAAAAGACATGAATATACAGGAGCATTATATTGAACACCTTGTTTATATTTTTTTTTCGTAACATTCTTCCCCACTTCGATGTCTTCATCGAAACTGTTGCAAACGTTGTATCTTCTCGCCTTTTGCTGAATCTTCAATCTTTTACTCTAGTTACAACATGCCTCTTGACTTATAGTTGCTTTCCATCACTATTATCGAGTAGTCGAACTTTGATCTACCATATTGCTTCAACTCGTCAATGACTGACTCTATTGTGGGGTCAGTTGAGTTGTGTTGTTCCTTGTTGATTCCTACAAATCCTTGTGATGAAGGAAAAGACATTCTTTGTTATGTGCTAGTATCTTAATCGTTTCATACCGCTTAACTGGGTGGATACTTGTTGGAGCTTTAACAAGTATCGTCTCATATACTTTAAAGTTTTTGACGTCATTCCTTCAAAAAATTTGCCTATTGATTCTTCTTCAACTTAGCTGTTGCTTCCAAATAGGTTCATATCACTTTCACTTTTGATTGACATTCTGTTGGAAAATGAAGTGACAATCTATTCTCACTAGCATCGATCACTATTGGTGAGAATTTGATAACTTTTGTCTTCTATTAGATTTCTTCGAAGGGTCTTTGAACCTATACAAAGCTCCTATACTAGATAATTAAAAGAACTGATATATTCAATTTCGCTTGTTCTCTTAAGAGTTGAGAAGGTAAATGTTACTTGACTTATAGCCCGCCTCTTAGAGTTTGTACTTCATGTATTAAGCTGGTTATTAGCCTTCGCCCACTCTTTACTCACACTTTTGAAGCACCCGAAGTATTTGCACTCCTTGCGTTATGTATAAAGATTCACCTTCTCACTGTTATCAAACTTTTGGAATGCAAGTTGTCAGAAAAGAGCAAAATTTCACCCTATCTTAGAGTAAGTCTCTAATAGTTTTGGTCGCCTATGAGATTATATCATATTCTCCATCATTTTTGTCGCCTACTCCTTTGAGTAGAAAAGGTATAACACCATATATTGCCTACTTCATTCCTTGGTCAAGCAATTTGCATCAACTCGAAGCCTTCTACTTTTAACTATCTTGATGAGAAACCCATTGACACCAGTCTTATGATATTCCATGGTCTCTACCCTTTAGCCTTATCTTAGTACTTGGAGTTTGTCTCTGCATTCTCCACCTCCTCAGCCCCTTGTATGACCAACACACTCCCTCTATGAGAGCAAAGGATTAATGCCTCCATGGAAGTCCTGCCTCTATGGTACCATAACGCTGCCAAGCCCATAGCAATACTATATGCTACCTTATATCTGCGTCTTTTTCTTCGTGATTAATATATCTGCTTTTGTGGTACTCCTTTAAGTCCATATCCATTCTGACTGATGCTTAGCTTTTTGTGTAGCTGAGCCCCTCTAGACTTGTTATTATTTCCTCATCCCTTTCGACCACCTGCTTCAACACCTCTATGTTCTCTAAGCAGTTTCTCTTGGTTGATGGAAAGACAGACTGCAACTCTTATGCATGGCCTCCGCCATCCTTTAATAGGGCTCATGCCAATTTTGTTCTCCTTAGTTTTCTTGGTAATAATGTTCGCTTACTTGGTCTTGTCCTATGACTTGTCGGGCTCCCTTAAGTGAATATAAGTACTGGAGCAATCTAACTCTCCAACTGCTCTAATCATACCTCTTTATAATCAAGTTCCCCCATAAGACTCACTGGTACTTACACTCAAGATTCTCCCTTGGTGGTACATAGCTCCAATATGATAATGACTAAGACTTTCATCCGATGCACGCATGGAAGACTCGCTTTTGCGATACCATGACATTCACTTATTGAATCTATAGCCTTTTTTATCATCATGTTGTTCACCAAAGTGGAGCTCCTAGTAGCTTCTGATCATACCTCCACATGATCAAGTCCCCCATAGGACTTATCTCGCATGTGTGGTAGTGGCTCGAACTGTTCCACTACGATCTGCTACACTATGTTACCTCCTGGTGACATCTCCATTGCATTGAAATTATCGTGGGATAAACTTATATTATGATCTCTTAATGTGTGGTCTTTGCTAACACATCGTAGAGCCTTTGTCACCTCTGATTTTGTTCGCTCCTTTAGCAATTGACCTTCTCCCATTCTAGAGTCACCTAAATGAAGCATCACTCTAAGATAGTATGTTGCCTAGTAGCTCTCGAAGTCCATAAACTTTACTAAAATTGGTGTATCATTGTCTAGATCATGGGCCTCTATCCCCTACCAACATAATCTTCGTCGTGCACTACTTTATTCATGACAACTCGAATAACAATAATATGACATATTTTTCAAGAATACTCGTCTCTATGTCCTCTTACCCCATGCTAAGGCCTTTTGATCCTAACTTCGCCTCAGTTAGTTAAGTCGCCTTAGTTCCTTTATAAAATGCTTCTCTGAGATTGTATGTGCCTCGAAGCTCCATTCATCTTTAGCACCATACTAGATAAGTCTGCTCTATCAGAATAAAGGACCCATAGAACGATATGATTCCACTCCTGCCTCTGTAAGAGTTTATGTCCTTGACCTTTAGAAAGCTTCGTGCCTCTGCTCTATATTTTATCTTTTATGTCAACTCCTTTCATGCGGCTTAGATATCTAACCAAGTTTCACCTAAGTTGCCCGCCCCTTGATTTGTATTGAGATAATGGTAGCCCTTGAGCCTACAATTCTACTGGTCAACCCTCTGTTGAGTCTAATTTCTACATCGGCTCTAAGTGTGCCTTCGTTTGATGTTATCATGGGCCACTCCGCACTTGATCTTGCAATGCATCCACTAATGCATTACCTAATGTGACGACTCATTGCCACTCGCTCGGTCCATTGAGCTTGATGGAGTTGTTCTCCTGAGGTACTCTTCCTCAATATGTGTGGTCCACTGCACATGATTATCCCTCTGGAGAATCATGACTTATCTCTCCTAGAGATATGTCTTGTTGGAGCAACTTTTTTCTTTACATTCTTTCTTTTAGAAGTTTCAAAGATCACCATCCCTTTGGATTACTCTGTCTTGCTGAATAAACTGTGCATTATTCTGCCCTTGTAAATGCACTTGCTATATTACGATTCTTCACCAATATAGCCCCCATCCAAAGCCTAGTAACATATTGAACTTATTACATACTTAAGTCTTGGGATGGCTACATACACTCCATCGTCCGTATACAAGCCCTTACATGAATACATAATTCTTTTAGTTATAATTTCCCTCACCTCTGTGAGCTTTTGTATAACTATTTTGGTTGTTATGCAACTCATCCCACTTTATATAGTCCTATACTTTACCAAGTGTCTCGCTTGCTATAAGTACCATCAAGTTTGGTTACCAATGTCGAGCCTTAGCTCGATCTCAACAATCCCAACCTCTGTGCACTATACATTCTTCTAAGTTTGCTTGTCCTCATGGTGCCTCTCGTGCAAAGGGTTAGTCATTCTGAATGCCAATCTTGGATGCACGCTCCACTGAGTGACTTCTTTTCCTATATCTCAATGTCCGCTTCCTTTAAACAATTGCACATGCTGATTGTCTTCCAAATAGCCTCACAAATGTCATGAATTTAGTTGGTATGTCGTGTAGTTTGTGTATCCATTCACAAGGTCAGCTTTCCTGAAACCTCCTATGATCCCTTATAACCTACAAAAAAAAGAAATCGGATTAGAGAAAAAATATTTCATACGGGATCCACAAGCAACCATTTCATAAAATACTTTATAGTCAATACAAATTATAAATATAGACTTCATGAACTGTGAATAGTTACACATAAAGAATTATGGTCCATTCAAGTCTACTACTAACCCGTTATTTATTATATAAAGTATGAACAAAGACTATGAATATACATAAGCATTATATTAATTAATCTGTTTATATTTATGTGTGTGATAAAATGTTAAAATTATATTTTTTATACCTATTGTTTTCATATTTTCATTGATAAAACGAATATTATTATAATAAATGGACATACATATTTGACTTAATTATATAAATATCAATACATCTTTTAAAGTATAGGAATCAGAATATTAAAAATAGTTAAATATGAGGGACAATTTGTAATTAGTATGCTCGAACACTTTCTCCATCGACATGGTTCAAAAGGACGATCCATTATCCGTGCAATCATTGGTTCAAATTGAAAAATATCCATTTTAGAAAGGTATAATTGGATAAATTAAATTAAATTCAATATAAAAAATAAGATTATATATATATATATATATAGGAAATTAATTATTTTTGTATTCATCCCTCTAAATTAATTTTATTC
The DNA here is from genome assembly GCA_021527575.1 of Ensete glaucum. Lineage (NCBI taxonomy): Eukaryota > Viridiplantae > Streptophyta > Magnoliopsida > Zingiberales > Musaceae > Ensete > Ensete glaucum. The sequence goes on from CM038553.1 coordinate 11,157,589, forward strand.
TATACAAAACTTATATATTTGACATTACAATTTATCTCAATTAGCTATATAAGTAAACTTTTAATGATAATTTAATAAATTTTAAAAAACTAATTATGATGCTAAAAAATTTCAAAAATTTGATACTTGGTAATAGTATAAGGTAGCCCAGACTATGGTTCTTAAACCTAAACCGTTGGTTCTGAAATCAAATCCATGAGGAACGATTTTGAAATCAGTACTGATGGTTATGGTTTCGATATGAGACATTTTTTTTTTTAAAATTAAAATATTAATATATATATATTATTAGTTTTATTTTTAAAATTAAAATTATGAACTGATTATTTTGATTTTTTAAATATAAAAGAAGCACTTCTTTTCAATAGTCTGTCTAACACTTCCAGACCCGGCAAATTTCTTCGATGGATGATGCTTCGAGTTTTTTTTCTTATTACTAACTCCTTGAGTAGTAGTTAGTATATTATATGAATTTTCTTGCCTTAATCTTAATTCTTCCTGAACACACATACTAGTTAACTTATTCAAGCCCCACTTATCCTTATTTGTATTGTAGTCAATCTTGAATGGGTCAAACTGAGAAGGAAGAGAATTAAGAATGAACTGTATAAGGAAAGATTCATCAACATTTATTCCCAACGCCTTAAGTTTTGCAGCTTTGTCAGCCTAATGCCTTAAAAGGGTTCTTTAAGAAAAACCCTGACTTCTCTTCCCTTATGCCGCCGCCATCGCTTATGCGGTCGCTAGCGCGATCGCGCCGCGCAGCGTCCGCGGCCGCTACCGCATCTGGTCGCCCAGGGTGCGAGGTTGTCGCTTGCACGCCTCTCGCACGTGGTGGCGCTGACGCTGCCCGCCGCACGCGGCCACCGGCCCCTCGCCGAGCTGCGATTCGCCTTATGTACACACTGCTGAGATCGCAGTAGGCAAATTTGACCAAAAATGCAGTAAGATTGCTGCGTCTTTTCCATGATGCACAACAACCATTAAGAATCGTTCGTAAGCAAACGATTAAATTTAACAGATAGGAATATAGATCGATCATATATCAGATCAACGCATCGTAAACAAAAAATAATAGATCTAATATTTTTGATCTTAAAACCTGAGCTCTGATACCAATTGTTGGCATAAAAAACTATAATTATACAAACTATTATACGAAAAAAATATTATGCCAGGATTTGAAATCAAATAATACGAGATCTGTTTACGATGCGTACCTTTAGATATCATCTGATTGAGATCTAATTAGATCTTCAAGTGCACCGCCTGTCGGATCTGAATAACACCGAATATTGATCTGCAAGGAGAACTAGAATAGATCTATACCTCTTCTTCTCTCTTTCTATTCTTTCACAGGACCACTATAATTGATGGTTTTGGAGAGATCGAGAGAATAACCGTAATCTCTCTAACCCTATTTCCTATTGCTGTTTTATGTCTTTTCGTGCTTTAGGTTTATAGTAGGTCCTGTCTATTTATAGGCGAGAGCATAGGATCTAAGGTAAGTTATTAGGAGAGTTATTTCCATCAAGGGCATCCCTTAAAATATCTCAATATAATATGGACTTTATTTAATATTGATTAATATCTTTTATCATAATCCAAATAATTCATAATATATCTTATTCAATTAATAAAGGGTAATATAATCTTACACATTTGTGTTAAACAAAACCTGAAATTGACTCTTATATTGATTTCAGATTGAACTGTATAATACCATACTGAAGAAAGAGGGTACTGATGGTGAAGAAGAGGCTATGAAAGCATACAGAGCCATTAGGGAGAAGTGTCATCATGCAGCTGAAATTGCTGCTGCAGACAAGGTTTCATCGGCACTGATTGATAGGGTAAGAACTAAGAAGTAATTTTCTGCTTACAGTTTTGACCTATTTGGTTTGCTTTCTTTATCCCGAGTCCTGACAGTCAGATATGAAGCAAAAAGATATGAAATTTGTTTCTTAACCATAATTAAGTGTTTGTTACTTTTGTTGATCTATTTAAGACTGGGCACATTAACCTGTCACAGAGTTCAGCAAAAATCAGGGTGTATTTTTTTCTAGTATAGAACCAATCAGGATTATTATAAAATTAATACAAGCTTACAGAGTTTAGTATAAAACCCCAAATTTCCTCCAGCTGGTAGCCTGTTATGCAGTGTAATAAAGTCATTTTCAATACTCAAACATGATTCTTTGAGATCAAATTTTGATAGGTGCTATAATAAATAAAAAAATAAGATCTAGCTCAAATTACTGTGTTGGCTTCTAACTTCTGTATAAAAAGCTGTGCTGGATAAATAAATATGTACATCAAATGTGCAACTTGACACCACTGGACTGATATAATCTGTGTCCTAGTACTGTCTTAACTTGTGTTATGGTCTGTTATAGGAACAGTGTCATGGAACTTTAAATTTTATTCTTTTGTTAGATAACACTCCATCTTTGTGGATGGTATATTCTTAGGATTTCTTGAATGGCTGTGTAGGCTGTATTTTGTTATTTTTAATTAATGATTCATGATGTTTCCCTCTTGTTTGTTCAATATAGGTTGATGTGATGCTACAAGAACTTGAAAAGGAGATTGATGATGTAGATGCTCAAATTGGTGATCGCTGGCAAATACTAGACAAGTAATCCTTTGTCTTGTAATATGTTGGCATAAAAGAATGCCTCTGAATTTTTAGTCTGGAATCTTTATTCCCCTTTTGCTTATCATCACTTGAATTATAAAGTATCTTGATACTCTTGAAATCCTGCGTGCCATCTCCGTACTGTGATTTTTATGACTAACTTGCTGTGTACTTGTACAATTAGTAGTAATTTACTTGGGATAGCTGTTTTAAGTTTTATTATTGTGTTATTTTTCTTTAAGGTTCTTTATTTTACAATAAGAAGCACAAAGTTACAAAACTGTAATAAATTTCTTTTATGTGAAATATCACCCAAGAAATTCTCTTTTTCCCTCATGTTGATTCTTCATGCGGTAATACCTTTGATGTTGCCGCTCAAGAGAGTTATGTTGCATTTTATGGTAAAAAATGTTTCGATATATGAGGTTAAGGTAATTATTTTATTATGAATGGCCAGCTGTCATGGACAGTCGTCGCTCAACCGCAACACCTTCGCTCAACGGATCGTTCGTCGTTTTTGCTTCCTTGTATAGTTGTTTGACAGCCTGTTTTATCTTGTTTTTAAGTGTTTTTGTCTAAGAGATACGAGCAGAAATAGTCTAGAAGGCTGCAGAACGATCGTTCAGTGTGCAGAACCAAAACATCCCTGTTTTGGGCTATTTTCGCGTGCTGCAGCAAGCTTTTTGAGCGGCGTGAAATGTCAACCATTTGAAACCCTTCGGGTGGCACAGGGTTGGATGGGTCTTCGGGATAATAGTCGGGTGTGAGCACTCAAAAGAAATTGAAGTGTTTTGCGTCCGACACCCTTGGGAACTGTCGTTTGTGGACTTACGATCGTTCTTACAGCCCTCTAAGGTCCTGTTTCGCTCTCTTTCTCTCTTTTTCTGCTGCACTCAAGGTGTTTGACGAATTACTTGTAAGAGCTGCCCTCTTTGCGAGATGTCGGGACTTGTCCGTCGCTCATCTTCAAAACTAATCAACTTCTCTTTTTGCAGGTCCTTCGGGACCTGCACGAGGTTGCAATTGGGCTGACCCTTTGCGGGCAAATACGCTTCCGCGTTTCATTACTTAGGCAATCCCAGCTAAGTCTGAAACATTGGATAAAAGTTGCTTCGCAACTTAGGCAATTCCAGCTAAGTCTACAAGTTTGCTGCAAGGGTGCCACACGGCTTAGGCAAATTCAGCTAAGTCCATGACATTGTGGTATCAGAGCAAGCTAGCAATTCGAACAAGCAAGTGAAGATGATTCGTAATCTCGTTATGCCAAGAACCGTGGTGAATCCAGCAAGATGGGGCAAGTCGGACCTTTGCCTCAAGCAACCGCAAGTGGGCTGCAAGTGCAAACTCGCTCGCAAACTGCTTGAGTCACTCATGAGGGGCGTGACAGTAAACATGACGAGCGTGAAGTTGGGCACTCTTCACGAGCAGAGGAGGTACAATCTAGTGTGCCAACTGGGAAAAGGAGCCATAAGGAGAGACTTTCAATGGTGGAAACTCGCCTCGATGTTCTTGAAGCGAGCTTGAAGGAACTCTATCAAGGCCAAGGAAGGCTCCTTGGGGTAGAGAGCTCGCAAGAAGAAGCTGAATCTCGGATCGACAGGGTTGAGTCCCTGGTCGACCGACTGACGGAGGACACTAAAGACTCTGTACGACATCTACATGAAGTTATGGCAGAACTCATAGCTAAAGTGACATTGCTCACTAAAACTCTTAATGCGGGAGGGAACAATACCCGCACCGCCATTAAAGCTTGAGCACGAGCCAGACACGGGTGCTAGAGATGCCAAAGAGCTCGAGAATTTCCTGTTCGACATGGAGCAATATTTTCGTGCTACGAGGCCCGATTCGGAGGAAACCAAAGTTTTTATAGCAACCATGTATCTGAATGGAGATGCAAAACTTTGGTGGCGAACCCGTTGGGAAGAGATCCAACAAGGCCGATGCCGAGTGGATACATGGGAAGACTTGAAGCATGAGTTGAGAACTCAGTTTTTGCTCGAGAACACAAAGTTCGTCGCAAGAAGGAAACTGAGACAATTCCGCCAAAGTACTTTCATTCAAGACTATGTGAAGCAATTTTCGGCACTGATGTTGGATATACAAGACATGTCCGAAAAAGATAACTATTCAGCTTCCTCGATGGCTTAAAGTCATGGGCACAACAAGAACTAACTTAGAGGAATGTCACCGATGTGGTCGGGGCAATTACAGCCGCAGAAAAGCTAACTAATTTCGTTTCTTCGGAGGACTCGGGAAAGAAGAAACAATCCTGGGGAAATCCCCTAGCAAAATACTCTCGTGCAAAGCCCGTGACATTGTAGTATCAGAATGGGACAAGCACACGCAGAAACACTTGTCATACAAACGTGAGGGACCTAGCTGGGTTGTGTGGAGGACAGCTAGCATGCGCAATCGTTTGGGGAAAACGGACATTGAGATGTAGGGAAAGGAGTCGCTCAGAGGAGCGGGCATCCAGGTTGGCATTCAGAGGAATGGCCAACCCTTTACGCGAGAGGCACCACGAGGACAAGCAAGTTAAGAAGAATGTGTAGCGCATAAAGATTGGGATGGTTGAGTTCAAGCTACGGCTCAACGTTGGCAAAAAACTTGACTGTTCTCAAGGCAAGTGGGGCGCTTGGTGAAAGATGAGACCGTGCAAAGTAGGAGGTGTTGCGCAATGACTGAAAGAGTTATGCAAAGCTTACAGAGGTGAGGGGAATTGCTAACTCGAAGGATTCAGTACTTATGCAAGGGCTTGTCCACAGACGATGGATTGCTCGTGGCCATCCCAAGGCGCGATTGGAACTCGGTGCCATGGAGCATCAGAACTTTCTCTTCGGCATGGAAAGGATACGTTTATAGATGGCTGAAATGTACAACAAGTTCAGCATGTTGCTAGACCTTGAAGGGTGCAGTGGGGACTGTATTGGTGAAGGGTCACAATCTAGCAAGTGCGTTTGCGGGGGCAGAACAAGGCACCAGTTGTTCAGCAAGACGGAGTAGTCCAAAGGGGATGATGGTCTCCGAAACTTTAAGTGGGAAGAATACAAAGAGGAAAGTTGCTCCAACTGGACAGATATCCAAGAGGGATTAGTCCTGGTTCTCTAGAGGGAGAATCATATGCAACGGACCGCACATATTGAGGAAGAGTTCTTCAAGGCAATATCTCCATAAAGCTCAATGGACCAAGCGAGCGACGAAGAGTCGTCGCATGATATCTAATGAGGTAAAGTATTGGTGGATGTATTTCGAGATCAAGTGGGGGAGCAATCAAAGGCAACATCATATGAACGCACACTTAGAGTCGATATGGAAATTGAACTCAACGGAGGACTGACCCGTGGAATGGTGGACGCGAGAGCCACTATCAACTCAATGCAAATCGAGGAGTGGAGCGACTTGGGTGGAACTTGGTGAAGTACCCAAGTCGCATGAAGGGAGTCGACACAGAAGATGGAACATGGAGCGGAGGCACGGAGCTTTCCTTGGATAAAGGTCAAGGGTATGAACTCTTGTAGAGGCAAAAGTGGTATCATGTCGTTCTATGGGTTCTTCATTCTAATGGGGTGGACTTATCTTGTATGGTGCCAAAGACAAAGGGAGCTTCGAGGCACATGCAAGTTACCTTACAGATGCATTTGACAAAGTAACTAAGGTGATTTAATTTACGGAGGAAAAGTTGGGATCAGGAGACCTTAGCACGGGGCAAGAGTACTCTTAAAGAATATGTCATAGTGTTGTCACTCAAGTTCTTAGGAACAAGTGGTGCATAGCGGAGATTGTGCTGGTAGGGGATAGAGGCCCAGGATCCAAACAATGGTGCACCAATTCTAGCGAAGTCAGGGGACTTCAGGAGCTACTAGGCGACGGACTGTCCTAGAGCTATGTTTCATCCAGGTGTGATCCAAGAGTGGGTGGACGAAAGTGAATTGCCAAGGGAGCGAACAAAAAATCGGAGATGGTGGAGGCCCTATGAGGTGTTGGCAGAGGCCACACATGGAGAAGTCGTAGTCTGAATTTATCACACGAGAATCTGTATGCAATGGAGATGTCACCAGGAGGTGACATGTTGCAGCAGATTGTAGTAGAATAGTTCGTGGTAATGCAACACATGCGGTCATATCCCGTGAGGGGCACGATCATGCGGAGGTATGATCAGGAGTTACTGGGAGCTCCACTTTGGTGTACGATACAACAAGAAAAAGGGCTATGGATTCAAGGAGTGAATGTCGTGGTACAGCAGAGGCAGGTCTTCGTGTGTGCATCAGAGCTTGCATTGGATGAAAGCCTTAGTCATCAGCATATAGGGCCTGTATACCACTGAGAAAGAAATCCAAGTGCAAGTACCAATGAGTCCCATAGAGGGGGACATGATCATATGAATGATCAGGAGCTGCTGGGAGCTCCACTTCGGTAAACAATGCAACGATAAGAAAGACTGTGGATTCAAGAGGTGAATGTCATGGTACTACAGAGGCGGGTCTTTCACATATGCGCATCGAAGCTTGCATCAGATGAAAGCCTTGGTCATCAACATATGAGGGCTGTGTACCACCGAAGGAGAAGTCAGATTGCAAGTACCAGTGAGTCCCATGGAGGGGACTTGATTATACAAAGGTATGATCGAGCGGCTGGAGAGTTGGACTGCTTCAGTGCTCACATTCGCTTAAGGGATCCCGACAAGTTAGAGGACAAGGTCGAGTAAGCGAATGTTGCTACCAAGGAAGCTAAGGAAAACAGAATCGGCGGGAGCCCTGCAACAAGATGGCGGAGGCCATGCATGAGGGTTGCGGTACGTCTTTCCATCGACCAAGGAGAAATGCTCGGAGGACACAGTGGTGTTGAAGCAGGTGGTCGAAAGGGGCGAGAAAGCGACGACGAGTCCAGTGGGGCTCAACTACCAAAAGCAAAGCGTCGGTTAGAAAGGAGGTGGACTCGGAGGAGCACCACAGTGCCGCAAAGGCGGATCTACCGATCGCGAAGGAAGGGATGCAGATGCAAGGCAATGGATAGTAGGGCCATGGGCTTGGCAGCACCATGGTACGCAAAGGCGGGACTTCTATGGAGTCATCGATCCCTTGCTCTCATAGAGGGAGAGCATTGATCGAAAAGGGGCCGAGGAGGTGGAGAATGTTGAGGCAAACTCCAAGTACCAAGGCAGCGCGGTAGGTCAGAGGCCAAGGAACTTCATAAGATCGGTGTCGATGGGCTTCTCATCAAGATAGCCGAAAGCGAGGGACTTCAGGTTGATATAGGAGTGCTCGATCAAGGAACGAAGTAGGCAGTACGTGGTACTGTACCTTTTCTACTCAGAGGAGTAGGTGATAAAGGTGATGGAGAAGATGGTACAATCCCAGAGGCGACCAGATCTATCAAAGACTTACTCTAAGTTGGGGTAAACTTTTTGCTCTTTTCGAGCGAAACTTTTTACATTCCAGAAGTTCAATGACAGTGGGAAGGTGAATCACAATAACTAACTCAATACAAGGAGTGTAAACACTTTAAGTGCTTCAAAAGTGTGAGCAAAGAGCAAGCGAATATTAGTAACCAGCTCAATGCATTAAGTACAAACTCGAAGAGGCTGGCAAAATCGAGTAACCTTTGCCTTCTCAACTCAGGAGAATAGGTGAAACTGAGTACCCCAATTCTCTTAACTCGAGAAGGTGAGCGAAGCCAAGTAGCCTTGTCTTCTCAACTACTAAGAGAATGGGTGAAGTCGAGTATCCCAGTTCTCTTACTTATCCCGCAGAGGAGCTGTGCATAAGTTCAGTGACCCTTCAAAGAAAGCTTATGGAAGACAATAGTTGTCAAATCCTCACCATTGATGATCAGTACTATGGAGAGCAGATTGTCCACTTCATTTTCCAATTGAATGCCAATCGAAAGCGGGAGTGATGCGAACCTACTTGGAAGTGACAACTAAACGTAGAAGAAGGATCAATGGGCAAACATTGTGAAGGAAGGACCTCAAAAACTTCAAAGTCTGTGAGACGATGCTCGTTAAAGTATCAACAAGCATCTATCCAGTTCAAGCAACACGAGCATACTGCGATACTGGCGCATAATAAGGCATATCTTTTCCTTCATTAGAAGGATCCGCGAGAGTCAACAAGGATCAGCACAACTCAGCCAACCCCACACCAGATTCAGTCATTGGTGAGTTGAAACAGCATGGCGGATCAGAGTTCGGCCACTCAACAACAGCGGTGGAGAGCGGTTGGGAACCAAAGGGGCATGTTGTAGCCAAAGCAGAAGATTGAAGATTCAGCAAAATGCGAGGAGATGCAGCATCTACAATGGCTTCAACGAGGACGTCGAAGGTATAAGTGGGGGATAATGTCACGAACAATAATATAAACAGGGTGTTCGATGAAATACTCATGTTTGTCCGTGTCCTTCGTTTGTTTACATACCTTGTACAGCAAGTAGCGGGCTTGCAGTAGGCTTAGCAGCCCTAGTTTGGTTTGCTTTGTGGTCGATTTTGGCTTGTAAATACGAGTGTGTCTTGTAAGTACTTGTGGGGACTTCGGTCTGTAATGGACTATTATCCTTTGTGTGCAACCTTTCTGAGTTTATAAGGTCCATGGGTGGAATTTGTATTAGCTTTATAAAATGTTTGCTTGAGCAGTTGTCTGTGGATCCCGTTGGAATTGCTTCTTCTGGCCCGTTTTCTCTTTTGTAGGTCTGGGTGACCCTAGGAGATCTCAGGGAAGGCTTACCTTTACGGATGGACACACATGGGTGCCGCGCAGCTTAGATAAAATCAGCTAAGCCCGTGACAGCGTGAGGAGAAAGGTCGAGGCGACGTCGCCCCTTTTCTTTTTTCTATTAATATTTTGAAATATTTAATATAATATTATAAAATATTTATATTATATTTTAATATATCGGGCGAAATGCACTAGGTGTACCACCTGGTACTAGTATCATACCGGTACCAACATAAACTCGGTACATCGTTACAAATCGAAAAGTGAAATCTTACTTTTAACTGCCACTGGCGTTTAAGTATAATTTCACTTTATCTTCAAAGAAGTTAAAAACTCTGTTATGCAAGGTTGCCAGCTAGTCAAATATATACTGATGCAACAAGACAAAGCATAACTCAAATGTTTAATAAAAAACTCACTCTTTCTCTGCTGTTGGAATCCCTTATCAGTTGCATAACTTTGTAATGTACCGAATGTGGACATTTGTCAGGATGAAATGCTGCCAAAAATATAAAGTGAGAAAACTAAGACATAGATCAACAGTAATCGATCTTAATTTCGTGTAGACCATGTACACATTTAAAGTCTAACAAAACCTATTTGCAGCTCTTATATTTGAAGTGATCCTTACCTAGTCATTGAAATAGTAGCTCTATGGCTTTCATTTCTTTCATAGGGACCATGATGGAAAAGTGACACCAGAAGAAGTAGCAGCTGCCGTGATATATTTGAAGGACACCATAGGGAAGGAAGGTGTGCAAGAACTCATCAGCAATGTTTCTAGATATAAAGGTCCAATTTCTTTAAACTGTTTCTGCAGCTTGTGAACCACATCCATACTATTTGCTAATCCTGCAGTTCTCTTTTGGAACAGAAGGGAAGATTCTTGTTGAAAACATTGTAAAACTGGCAGCTCAATCTGAAGATGCTGAAGAAGGTGAAGCAGCGGGCCAGTAGTTATACCGTTTTAGTATATTCCTTTTGGCATGAGAGCATGATGTTATGAGATGTCATTCATGCCTGTTTTTTGATGTCACAAGTCAAAGTATTGATTTTGTTCCGTGGTGCTGTCAAGTGCTGCTTATAACTATACTTTTTCCTACTATATGAGATCTTAGGATGAACAGCTTATACATGTATAGCAATTGACATATAGGGGAACTCTCAGTGTCTCTTCTTTCTAAATCATGCAAGTTCTCAGGAAAGACTTTTATACTGTACTTGGTTGTCTAAGAACCATACTAGAGTCAGTTGATTACGGCAGCTTATACTGCACTTTCAAAATTCTGTGCTTAAATATTAGCATCTGTGGGAATTTGCAATCAATTTTATTTTCAACATTGATATTAGCTTTTTCTTGGCCGTTAATTAACAGCCCAATGTCATACAACGCTGATGTTATCCATTGTTGTATTTTTAAAGGAATGTGTGATCATTTTAAGGTCATCTATTTGAAGGGAGAGCAATCTTTTAATTATGTTCATTGTTCAGCTTATTCTTGCTTGTGAACATGCAGTGAACTTCTTGCTACTGACATGCTAAACTAAGAGATAGAACATCATGACTTTTTTGTTGCAAACTCTTTAACCTGGTCATTCCAGCTTAAAGATTAAGAAGCTGTTCATTCCAGCAACAGTGATTCAGCAGCTTTAACCAGAGGACTAGATCAGAAATGATGTCCTAGAGAAAATAAAAGACTGAATTGCTGGTAAGCCTGTGCCTACCTCTCTCTTCTGGTATGAATAGGAACTATACTTGTTTCTAATTTGACCATGTCCATCATTGTTTTAATTTATGTTCTCAATTAGTTGTATGTATATCAGACATTGTTTTGAATAGCCTCTCCTAGTTTTTCTAAGATGAAATGTATCATGGTAGATCTCGTAAATTCTAGGCTAGTGATCTGGAAAATAGTCTGATATAAATGGAAGGTAAAGTGAATCTAGAATTTATGTAAACTGTTGTCATGAAAAATGTCCACAGCCATCTAAATTGCACGTCCTTGGAGATTGTGACTTGGCTTAGAACAGTGTGTTTATCTGTGTGCTAAGATTGTTAGATTAATCATCTCTAAGATATCTGTGGATGTATGCTGCAGCATTTAACTGTCTCGCCTGAACTAAACCACAGATATCTTTGTTAGAATGTTAGATTCCTTGGAGAACAGAAGCAGCAAGATAAAATATCCCTCTACTATGTGAGCTCAATTACATGTCTTTTATTCTGTCATTGAGTAAAACCAATGAAAAATATAAAATTAGATTGATATTATTATATTTTTAAAATATTTTTTTCTGAATGTTTTGTTGGAAGGAAAAAATTCCTGAGAAAATTTATGAAAAGCAGAGAGATGATCATTGTCACACCCATACCACATTTTAGCTTCTCGAGTGATCTCAGTTTTCTTTCTTATTGTCATGCCCACAACTTCCATTTACTCGTCAGCATGATAAGAAGACCTTCAATTTTATCAATTAATTTTCTCATGATTTTTTTTGCCATAAATTTGTTAGTTATCACTCGATGGAATTATTTTTATCACATAGTTTAGTACAATCGAGTAAAAAATTATAGTCAAATTGATTTTGATGCCCAATTTGAGTGCAAAATTCTGTTACCTAATTAATCAGTCAAACTCGGATTCGGATTTGGTATCCACGGGCCTTTTGTCTATCTAGGCTACATATTTGAGATGATCTTGGTGGGACCCTAGATGGTGGTGACACGCGGCGTCCATTTCAACGGCTAGAATCCTGTTCCCTGCCTTCGTTTGGCGTAGACTCCCAAACTGTGGGTCCAAAAGATCTCGCCGTCAGAATCTACCCACGACTTGAATCTTGACCAACGTATATACCAATAATATAACAGCTGTTTTGCTTATGAATCCTTCCCAACGTTTGAAAATAACATATTTACCGCTCAAAATTTTTACTATTACATATACATACCTTCTCAAAAAAATTCTTTTAATTTTTTTCAAATATTTAAAGTTATATATTCAATCTCATTAATTAACATCTGTTATGATTGCAATCGAATTCTAATATTAGAGTAACTGTTTACAATGACATTTGCAGGAATATACTTAAATTTATAATAAAAAAAACCAAAATCTTTAAATTTCGGTGCACGCACAGTGTCCCATCATCGCCGGCCATCGAACGAAGCAATCGTCCCTGTCACGAGGCGCAGACCCACAGGAATGTGGTCATCTTCGCCGACGGCTCGCGGCAATTCTCCGCCTAAAACCAACGGCCTCCCTCCGCTTTCATTCGAAACCCGGGAGCCGCCCAACACCGTGGGCGTTGTCCCCTCCTCGGCCCCCTCTTCCATCCCTCGTTCTCATCAATCACGACGCGGGTACCGCAGCGGGGAAGTACGCACGGGTGGGACACCTTATTTCAGATTCTCCGCCACTTCCCCCCTTCACCTGCCTCTCGTGACGGTGCACAATCTGACCGCACATCTCGCGCATCCGACGGCTGATGTGCCCCTCTCCTCTCGCAGGCACGTCGCCCACGCCAGCTTAAATGACGCCCCAAGCCTCGGTGAAGGCGCGCTTCGCTGACTGAGCGAGCTCAAGAAGAGAGGGAGGGGGAAGAGGACGCGATCGAATCTAGGTTTCATTCCTACTCCTTTTGATATTTCCGATCAATTTGATTTCGATCGCTGCCGGGTTTTTGGCCGCTGTGGAGTTGGAGACTATCGTGTGTTTCATTTACGTGTGATTTCGTCTAGGGATTCCTTGCGGGGATGGCGAACATCGACATCGAGGGCATCCTGAAGGAGCTGCCCACCGATGGGCTCTTGCCGAAGACGAAGATCGTGTGCACGCTCGGGCCGGCGTCCAGGTCGGTGCCGATGCTGGAGAAGCTGCTCAGGGCCGGCATGAACGTCGCCAGGTTCAATTTCTCGCACGGGACACACGAGTACCACCAGGAGACCCTGGAAAACCTCAGGGTCGCCATGCACAACACCCAGATCCTGTGCGCCGTCATGCTCGATACCAAGGTCATCTTCGTTTCTCTTGTAATCCTATTTGTGCTGATTTCCACCGGAACCTTGGAGTATATTGCACGAAAGGTCTCATTCGGTATCGTTAGGTGTTGTTGAATGAGATCTATACGGTATCAAATGCCCTAAAATTGATGGATGTTGCCAGATACTTCGATGCAAACCCGAGGTTGTCATGATGGATGTTGCAGCGTGTCCATCATGACAGCACTATGATGGAAGATGCCATCTTGCATCTGTTTCGGTCATATTGCTTAGATATTGCTATCAATGTCATGGGCAATGCCACCCTGCGTTGTAGGGATCTAGCATCACGATGCGTGTTGATTGAGTTTATTTAAGTCTCTCACCAGAGGTATTTAGTCTTCTATAATCTCCAGGCAAACGTCTCTGAGACAAGATTGTACTGTGTCTTGTTGCGCCCCGAACATTCTTACTGGTCTGTTTTTAATTGCTTATCTTACCTTTACTTCCCTGGAAGCATTGTGGGGAAACTCAGCTAACATTGGATCTTTTTGCAGTTGAGATTGCAAAGTAGGCAAGAAAAAAAATATTAGATTTTTTTATGTGCTCTTTTGTGTTAGCATTTTACATACTTAGTTTGTATGTTTAAGTTCACAAATGCATTTTACTTCTTACTTACCTTTTATATATATATATATATATATATATATATATATACAAAATCTCTTAACTTTGGGTTTTTCCCGTAGAGCACCCCAAGTTTGAAAAATTCTTGTAGTGCGCTCCTCGTTGTGTGAAGAGACCATTTATCCTTGTTACTCTAAAAAAATTTTATCGTAGACGTAGCCATAACCGTGCCTTTGCCCGTGCCTGGTTGCTCGGTTCGCTTGCCCTTCCACTAAGGCATAAGCGGCTAGGGGAGAGACAAGGATGGTCGATGTTGCCAACTCGATGTTGAGGTGCAAGTGACTAGGGGAGGGGAGCGGGGTTGCTAGCATTGCTTGTCAGTCGTGTGCAAAGGCGTAGGCGGCCAGGGGACGGGAGGGGGGCGATCAGTATTGCTAGCTTTCATGTGGAGGTGTAGGTGGCCAAGCAATCAGGGGCGGTTGTTGTTGCTTGCCAGCTTGCATGCGAAGGCACAGGCGACTAGCGAAGGGGTGGGGGGCAATCGGTGTTGCTTGCCATTCTACATGCAGAGGCATAGGCGGCTAGGGGAGGGGAGGGAGGCAATCGACGAGAGCTGCGGTTGACCGCGGTTGGTGAGCAAGGGCGAACAAGTGGGGCTACCAAGCGCAAGGCAATTAGACATTTGTTGAAGGGGGGTGGTCGGTAGGGCTAAGGTGCAGTTAGGCACGGGTGAAGGGCGACGATCAACAAGGGCAAAATGGACAATTATAGAAAAGGAGGTGCTCTATGGGGAAAACCCAAAGTTAGGGCTTTTTTTTTGGAAATTTGCCCATATGTACACACACGCGCATGCATGCGCGCACACACATATATATGTATGTATGTATGTATGTATGTATATGTGTATATATATGTGTGTGTGTGTATATATATATATACATATATATTTATATACATATTATATACATATATAAATAAATAAATATTATATATATATATATGTATATATATACTTACATATATATAAATACATACATGGGTTATACTATTTGTCATGCACATTGAAAAGATATCTGGAATCCTCTGCACTTGCTTGCTAAGTGCAAATCATTGAGCTTAGTTTAACTGTTACAAGTAAAATTTAGTTGCATGAGGTCTTCCTTGACAAAATAAACATGCTTCATCATTTCAATTGCTACCACTACTATACAAAAGCACCAAAATCTTGTGGGTGGTGCCCTATTGGAGACTTGAGGCAAATGATCTGTTCAAGGAGCCCTTTTTTGGTCAACCACCAATCAGGAGGAAAATATGCTTCCATAAGTGAGATTTAGAAGGACATTCAAATTAGGAGATACATCTGGATTTCAAACTGTCACATCAAGTAGCTTCACTCGAAACCTTTTTCTTCACACATGAGAGATCTGTTTTCTCATGTATCCACAGTATAGTAGTATACTTGTTCTACTGCTGTTGCCAAAAGTCCTATTGTCTGAAGTGATCCCTTGAATCCTCTAAAGAAACTGTATAGCTCATAATTTTTCAGCTTGACTGACCAAGCAAAACATAATTATTCCTGTCAGAGTTAGACACAGATCTAATGACTTGATTAGATCTAATCCTTTTAGTCTCCGTTAATGCTCAAGGGGCTACATGTTTCACTGCTTGTGGAACATTCTTTGAGAATTATGCTCATCATTGGGGTTAATGACACATTGCCAGGTTGAAATTGACTGTCGGATGTTCTAGTTGACATCTGTTTCGTTTCTGATTCCCATACCACCTATTATTTTCTTTACAATATCAGATTTGACTGATTGTTGCATTTAATTAGGTGGATGATCTATTTGATAAGTTAGTACTAACCTTGATCATAATCGAGTTATTAATGGAGCTAGTGATATTACAAAACCTTGTTTTACCATAATTTTCTTGATAAGCATAGTTTCGGGATTCCTCAGAAGTCTCAAACTTCTTTCCAGGGTTTAGTGATGCTATCTCTGTGCTGCCATCGTAGAGATCTGGCTCCATCTGGCTCTATGCCAATTAAATAGCTCTTGTTCATTGTCGAGCAGTGAGCATTTGTTTCTGTTCTCTCCCCATGCTTTCGTTTGCAATGAGGGTCTCCTATTAACTTCCAGTTAAGAGAACAAGGGGATTGAATTTTTCAAAATTGTTTTACTTTTAGATCTTTTTCCCAGAGGTCGACCTCTTGTCAGGGGCAGAGGTTTGTGTTGGCTAATGTAGAACTCCATGTCTACTTGGAGTTTGCTATAGAGTTATAATCGGATTAGGTTATAACAGAATTTGAGTAATGTTAGTCATCTCAGGAAAACGAATGCTAATGAATCAAATTATAGGCTTGAGGATTGAAATGAATGGAAAGGAAAGGATTATTTTTTTAATGTTCTTTCTGCAAGCTATATTATTTTTTGTTTTTCACTTCATTAATTAATCTGCATATTTCATACTAACTAGTTTGTGTTGTCGCAGGGGCCTGAGATTCGCACTGGCTTCCTGATAGACGGGAAACCCATCCAACTTACGGAGGGTCATGAAATCACAATCAGCACGGATTACAACATCAAGGGCGATGAAAACATGATTTCTATGAGTTATAAGAAGCTTCCTGTAGACTTGAAACCTGGAAACACCATATTGTGTTCAGATGGTACGATAACCATGACTGTGCTGTCATGTGACCAAGATGCTGGAACTGTAAGATGCCGTTGTGAGAATACTGCAAAGTTAGGTGAGAGGAAAAATGTCAATTTACCTGGTGTAGTGGTGGATCTCCCCACACTGACAGAGAAGGATAAGGAAGACATCCTAGGATGGGGTGTTCCCAACAAAATCGATATGATCGCCCTGTCCTTTGTCCGTAAAGGTTCAGATCTTGTTACTGTTAGAGAAGTTCTAGGGTCACACACAAAAAACATAAAGTTAATGTCAAAGGTTAGCATTTCAAACCCAGACTGTCTTCATATTTTTTATCATTCTGGTCTATTTTGCCTCATTATTTTCCAAAGCATTAATTGTTGACTTTAGTCATTCTTGCAAATGCATATGTATCCCTAGGCATTTAGGTGCGTGAACACCACACGGCAAACTTACAGATTTTTGTAGATTTCTTGCTTCTAGTGCTAGTTTTAATTGGCTTGCAATAAGAACTTGCAGTAGAAATTCTAATGATTTATTGGTGCAGAGAGTTGCTTAAGCATTATGTTGTTCGTTCTTAGGGAAGTCTTGGATTGATGATTTAGTGATCCCCTGAGCTCAATGCTGGAAGTTCTTGGCTTCATAATTTTCATGCTTAAAAATCACAATAATTCATATAATTGATGTTGCTATTGCTTCATGTAGGTGGAGAACCAGGAGGGTGTGATCAATTTTGATGATATACTGAGAGAGACAGATGCGTTCATGGTTGCCCGAGGTGATCTTGGGATGGAGATACCGATCGAGAAAATCTTCCTAGCCCAAAAGATGATGATTTACAAATGCAATCTTGCTGGCAAACCTGTTGTCACAGCCACTCAAATGCTGGAATCCATGATCAAATCCCCTCGTCCCACACGAGCCGAGGCTACCGATGTTGCAAATGCTGTTCTGGATGGCACAGACTGTGTCATGCTCAGCGGTGAAAGTGCGGCTGGTGCATACCCAGAGATTGCGGTAAAGATCATGGCTCGGATATGCATCGAGGCAGAATCGTCCCTTGACAACGATGCCATCTTTAAGGAGATGATAAAGTCTGCTCCTCTTCCTATGAGCCCATTGGAGAGCCTTGCATCATCGGCAGTCCGCACAGCTAACAAGGCCAAGGCCACGTTGATCGTTGTCTTGACCCGTGGTGGCACCACGGCCAAGCTGGTGGCCAAGTACCGGCCTAGAGTTCCGATCCTGTCTGTGGTGGTCCCAGTGCTGACGACAGACTCATTCGACTGGACTGTGAGCGACGAGAGTCCCGCAAGGCACAGCCTTATCTATCGGGGTCTTGTTCCGCTGCTGGCGGAGGGTTCAGCCAAGGCTACCGATTCCGAGTCCACAGAGATGATCCTGCAGGCAGCACTCAAGGCAGCAGTCGATAAACGACTCTGCAAACAAGGTGATTCCATCGTTGCACTACACCGCATCGGTGTTGCTTCTGTCATAAAGATCTGCATCGTGAAATAATTCATGCATAATGCGAGAGAATGGCTGCGGCTCGTCTTGCTGCAGATTTTTGCTGTGAATTTACTGCTTCTGAGTTTTGTCGTAACAACGATTAGCCCAAGCTCTGCCTGCTGTTTTCGGGCAAATTACTACTAGTCATAATGAGCTGGGAACCAGAGAGAACCCCTGTTTCCTTTCAGTTTTTGTTTTTTCCATGGATTTCATGCTTTAGACAAGCAGAGAGGCGGCTGATGCATTTCAAAACTTGTGATTTCTTGTTATTTGCAATACCAATCTGTTTGTTTCTATATACAGTTGGGATGAGGAAGATACTGGTAGGAATATGCAGCAGTTTAAGCCTTCATATCTACTTTGGTCCTCTTCTCTACCCAAAACCAACATGAGAAAGTTGGCCACCAAGATAACATTTGCAGAACAAAAACATAATTAGCAGATGCCAGACACAGCTGGAGATTTCTTTTTTCCATTTCCAGGCTGAGGAGGGGAAGCCTCCTCTTCACAAAGGCAAACCAAAATGTCAAAACCACAAAGCTCAACTCTTTAGCATAAAGGTGAACTAAAGGTTTATGACTAAAACCCTACACTCAGGTTCAGTATGGCATCTGCTCTTTTTTGGTCAAGAAGCAAAGGTTGGATTCACCACAACCCTTCAACCTACTCTGAAACTAGAGTTATCCAGCAGGGCAATGCTGTGGTGGTATGCAGAAACTTGCTTTGAGGAGGAATATTTACATTCAGTGAGTGGCAAAGAACTCAAAGTCGTGGTGTTCAACTCTAAGCTGCATCAACCAGGATTGTGCAGCATTGTAAAGGTTGTCCATCAACTCGGTATCTGAAGTGTCCGGGTTTCTCCATATGCGCCCCTCCTGCATTTTGTAGGTGGATAGACCAAATGGTGAAAGAGTAACAGAGTTGCTCCCTTTCTTTTGCTCCCACTTATTTGTTTTAGCTACCATGGGACAGTAGTCTTTTGCACTGTCCCCAGGTACAACATTATCTGCAGGAGTGCCACATAACAAGAAAAGCTGGTAAGACCAGCAACACTATTGAAATTGCTCAATAGGTTGACAAATGCAAACAAGTGACATGTATGAGACTCAATTTAACAAAAGCCCTATGCAAATTAAAGGACATCAAGCATGTTTGGGATTAAGATCCATCTTTAAAGTCAAAATTCATGTCTTCTAACAGAAGGACCAATCATAGATGATCCCGCTTCTACAATGTATAAGCATCAAACAAATAGATATAGTTAGCAAAAAAATAAAAAATTGTTTGGCTATAAAAACAATAACTAAGTTCTCTTAATTTAACAAAGAATGTGAATTTCTTTTTAATTAGCTCAATGGCAGCAGAAGGTCCCTATTGCTGAAATCCAAATGGTTGGGATATTACGATGTTGTTGTTGTTGTAAAATTTATTACCTACCTTGTGTCATAGAATCTATGAAGTCAGCAAGTATATAAAAAAGAATACTAGCTTATAAGGATGATTTAATTTAATGTTTTATGAGAAACATGTTGCTACACTAGATTTGCAGAAAAGCAATCAGAAGGTGTACGCATGTTGCTCTATTTAATAGAAGAAGGAAGAAAATTATTTCCAAAACAATGAACGTGTATCACAAGTGAATCACTTTTTGGAGCAGTCCAGTCTGGTTCGATTAAAAGAAAGGATGTTTAGTTTAAAAGACCCGATTCTTCAGGTCTCGTGATTTGTCTTCTTGACGTGGAGCACTGTCTTCCGATCACTGCTGCCCATCCACCTGTCTCTCTTCCTATACGTTTAATACTTACTATGTGTTATTTTTATCATGATATACTTGCAGATAAGCTAGCATTCTAGTGTATTTTTCTTATTTAAATAAAATGCCAGGAATGGTTGCTTGTTCACAAGGTGTTATTTTCCAAATGACCGACAACAATTATTAAAAACAATAAATTTATATAAGAAGTGCATGAAGTGCCTTGACCATCTCATGATTTCCAGAAAAATACAGACCTTGGAAAGATGCAGAGATAGTATGATAAGTCAGAAAGCATGCCGACAAGTCCTGAACATTTCGCATTGGAATGGGATAAATAGGGTACCTGATTTTGCAACATATACAGTATGAATTAGAATATTAAAATAGCCATCTCTTTGTGGTCCAAAAGAACAAACAGAAACGGAAGCATATATTTCTTAGCTTGATAACTCCAACCAGAAACTGCCAGATAAAATATGTTCATAGTGACTATTTCTCAACTAAAATGCAACAGATTGGCTTGAATGCTATGCGCTCATTATCCAATGGACTGAAGTAAATGCTATTGATAACTCAACCACGAGTTACGAATGATCCTGATAAACCAAGTTTTTCTATAGACTTCCAAGTACTCCAAATATCAAAGGAGATAGATGTGCATACCAGGCAACAGACATCCAGCTAGCAGGTGACATTTCCACACTTTTGAAGGACATCAAACCGGGAAAGTGTTGCGCCAGTTCATTTACCTATTTAGAAAAAAATTAGTTAAAATGAATACCTATAGTTATGTGGGTTAAACACAGTTCAGTTGCAACTTGACAAAGTGGAATCAGCCATGACACAACAAGAATCAGTAGCACACAAACTTTTACCTTGTCCACGAGGGGCATCCTTTTATAAGGGGAATCATACTCTACATACTGAAGGTAAATTTGACCCAGGATTTCCTTTCCTGGCAATGAACTGTCCTGGCTAATCATGGAATCTTCCGACCGTGCATCCCACGACTTCGACATCTTGTCACTCTCACTGTCATCACTAAAAGATTCACTCTCGCTCTCTTCCAGCAACATCCTGCATAATAAAATCAACAACAGCTCACATTATGGTTCCCCAAAATTTGCATCACAGAGCCATAATGGAATTTGCCACTGACCTCGAACAAGGAAGAGACTTATTGGTGTATATTTGGATAGCAGATAGGTATGGAACATAGTACTGGAGTACAGTCTCACGGTTGTTGAGAATGATTGGAACCGCAGCTCCATAAGCGCTCCACTCACTATACTGCTCCCAGAGGTCTCCTAGAGTGAAATACTCAGCCTTCTCCTTGCCCATAGGTTGCCAGAGGTTATTCAGATCACGCATGCATGTCTGTGTTGTTATATCAGAAGTTCCAAATTTCATCAAAATAATCAGTGGCAGTCAACCAAGGTTAACAAAAATAATAATAATAATAATAAAGAAACTGTTTCAGTAAAAAAATGAGAGTTGGAAAGAAGCAAACAAAAGTGCTACTAGATCTACGACAAGAACAAAAAAAAAAAAAAAAAACTACAAACCGAACTTAGAACCCAAAGCACCCAAAAATTAGAGTTTTAATTTCCTGATATCAACATTATTCTTATCTGCCAGTCTCTATCTTTTAGACTAAGAGTATCTATCAAAATGCCGGTTTGTATCACAATTTTAGCATACGAATAAAAAGTATGCTGGGGAGCAAGAAATAAAAAAGTAAAGCAGATTCAACCCATCAATGACGTCTTTATTTCAGTCAACCATGCAAATTTTCCATTTGCATGCATATAAAGAACCATTCAGATAAACCAAACCAACCCATTCAAATATGGAGACAGATAATATCCAAGATCAAATACTAAAGTAAGATAAAGGTTCATGACTTACGGGTTCAGAACAACGAAGATTGGAACTTTTCAATGCACCTGTTAATTTTTTCTACCATGACAATAGGACAACTCAAAAAGAACCAAATTTTGCAACCATTCAACATAATACTTCGCACGAATCAAAGCCAAGTGGATACAGAAAGCGCACCTTTGGAAGAGGATAAGCAGGCACCGAAGGCGTTATGTGAGCGAGGAAAGACTGCAGATTCGAGTGCTTTCGCCCACTAGTGCACATCCTTTTCCCTTTTATATACTCTACAAAGCTATCGAGCTTCCTTCTCACTCACCTCTCTACTTTTTGCCTCTATTGTGTTCTCCACAGATAAAGACCATAAGCGTTAAACGAGAAGAAGAAGAAGAAGAAGAAGAAAAGGAACACAGAACCAAACAAGAACAGGAATAGGAGCAGACTCAGCGGGAAGGAGATTTCTTTTTGTACATACATTCGATCTCTTCATCTCCCCATCTTTGACAACATAAAAGAAAAGAGAACCAAGAAGAAATCACCGTGCCATCATTCCTCCCCGCTCACCTTTATCCGGTAGCTGATCAAGAGGGCCAATTTGGAAGGTTTCCGCCTCAAACCCCGTCAATGCGCTCCACAATCCCGGAGATTGAGTTCATCCAAATCGATGCCCCGGCTGCACGCCGTACGGTCTCTCGAACCAACACCACCGAGAGAAGGGGATGGACACCAAGGAGAGTGAACGGAATCCACCACCAAGAGGAAGACTAAAAGATCGGATTCGCGCGAGGTGGATCGGCTCCCCTACTGCGATTGCTTCCTTTCTCTGCATCAATGACCGCCATTATTACCCGTGACGGGGAAGCCCAGCGGAGCGGCCGTTATCATAGCTCGTAACGCGGTCTGTATCGTGTCGTATCGGATCGGATCTACCTTTAGATGGTTTTAACGGTTTCTTCGGACCGTTCGATGCGCACGCGCCGCGTGGTTGCACTGCTTGTCCTTTTCATCTACCAGCTTCTACAGGTCAAGGAGTGGGACCCACGCGTTGTCCGAGGGCAGTTGCGGCGCGGGTGCGACTCGGGCGTGAGTTATTGTGGTGCGTTTTTGACATTTTAGCCCATCGACTTACTTCCGCGGCTGGCAAGAGACGAATTGGGGGGGGGGGGGGGGGGGGAGAAGAATGACCCACGTCCATTGAACGATGCTTTAAGATTCGTGCACGTAGGAATCCCGACGACTCCACTCTTCGTCAGAGAGTGTGTGTGTGTGTGTGTGTGTGTGTGTGTGTGGCAGAGAGAGAGAGAGAGAGAGAGAGAGAGAGAGAGAGAGAGAGAGTGTGTGTGTGTGTGTGGCAGAGAGAGAGAGAGAGAGAGAGAGAGAGAGGTGAGAGGCCAATGGGGGTGGGCACAGTGTAGGAACCACAAAGTAGACCAAAGGTGGGGGGGGGATCAGCTGAGGCACAACGACGCTTGTAGTCCACAGGAATACAAATAAGAGAAAGGTGTCTGTGGCTTCTACATGTTTATTGTGGTTCTCATGGGAATGAATGGCTCTACTAAGTTTGATAGAAAGTTAAGTTCATGAGTTTAACGTTGCCAGTAAAACAAATTTAATCGATGCAATTAATGGATGAGATAATACTTTTTCAAACTAATTATTTTAAACTACAATTAGTAGCGATTAACTTGAGTTTTTTTTTTTTTTTTGGTATGGATGTTATCTAAAGCAATATTAAATACTTAAAGAAACATGTATGAAATATCTAAATATTTGCACTTCTTTTTTAAACTTCGAAAGGATATGTATGTTAAAGCAAGTCTTAAATTATTTAAATTTTACACCTTAGATATAATATTATCTATTGATGTGAGTAGCTCTAATTCCGATTCTTGAATTTGAAAAATTAAAATCGAACCATACAGGGGAGTCAGTTTCAGAACTGCAAATGGAACCAGATTCTGGCTTCCACTCGAATAATCAATTTTTTTTTATTTTTCAATTTAAAATAAGAAAAATTATAATTTAAAATTAAACATCAATCCGTACCATCGATTTCGATTTTCAAAACCCAAGAATCATAATCGAACCTATTGCTGGATTTCGTGTCGTGGACGAGGAGTTAACACGATACGGTTCAGCTCGCGTACGTAGGATTGTCTGAACTGGATTATAAGACTTGGGAGGCTTGGTGGACTTACTAGGTTTCGCTCAACTACGATCCCTCGAGTCGGAGAGTCTGTTGCATCGACTTTTGGAACCGGCTAAGACCTACAAAATGGTCTTCATCGGGGGTGGGAGATTGACAGTTGAGACTCAGGAGATCCCGAGGCCTTTCCAAGTTAGCTCTTCGGGGGTGGAGATTGACAGTCGAGACTCAAGGGATCCCGAGGGTTTTGAGGAGAAGTAATCGGAAAAGTCCCCTTTCTGTGGACTACAACGGGGGCATTTATACTTGTAGAGCAGAGGAATGTCATACCAAAGTGTTTAATGGGTGCGGTGCCTTCAGTTGATCTGCGGGTACGACTTTGCGTTGGACGTTGCTTTTGTCGGTTCCCGGGTCTTGTTCGATGGGGTTGCCGACCGTGAGTATGACCCTATGAGCAAACGGTGTGGTCCTCGGCCTGACGTGTCTAGACAAAGGGTTATCGAGATGACTGTCGACATGATTCTCGGGTTGACGTGTCCGAGATTATTGAGTAGGCCCGTTATGTACCCTATCATAATCACTCATATAAATTTAGTTCGATTAGAAACCGACCCGATAAATCAAACAACTAAGCAAGTAGAAGACCACACTATTAAAACGCATATGTTGTTCCCGTTTCCTTTCTTCCTAACTGGACCGCTTGCTCTTTAATGCTGCTACCTTTCTTCTTCCCCTACTGGTGTGACCTCTTCTTCTTCGTTTCTGTTTCACGGTACAAGACTGAGCGGTCACCCACCCTAAGCTCGTCAAGAGTTTAAAGGAATTGAAGCCTAACAACACAAGCACTGGCCATATGTTTGTGCAAATAGGCCAAGGTTGTACACATTTAATGTGAAGTGGTTAAACTTGTTAGGCAATTAACACTACTGGGGTTTTCTTTGGTAGGTGATTTGTTTGGTGGGCTATTACACAATGCTTTCATTATTGGGTCACAGGAAGACGATGTTTGCAGAGGTTAATGGAATCCCATTTGTGAATGCATGCAACCAAGTAACATTAGGATGTTTTATTTGTTTGGCAGTCTTTGTATTTGATATCATGCATTTTGGAGTCTACATTGCATATACCTGAAATAAATCTTGCAATATATAGAATATGTCACTCTAAAGTTTGTTATCAAATATCAAATATGAAAGAACATATGAACAAGCAAAGTACACATCCATCACAATCGACATCAAATCAAATCTCAACATGAAGGCACAAATGGAGTGTGTCCTGGTCCGAGTTTTTTACTTGGAAGGAAGAAATTTGTTGTCTTGGCGACTACAGTTATGTTGATGTTATTGCTACAAAAGAATTATAAACAATAGAGATAGATCATTAAGAACAGCATTTCCACTTGTTCTTTGTGGTAAAACTTATGAATGATATAACCAAGTCACTAATCAGCCGCAGTCAAACACAGTTTACATTTTTCCCTGGCACAAGTTCAACAAGCAAGCGTCGGAAGAACTTTTCCGCTGACATGATAGTGGATGCCTTTAACCTTTGGTCACTTTGGCAACCACATGATAGAGGGACTGAGGTCTCTGCTTCAAAATTTTTGGAGAACTTTTCCCCTTCCTTTCAATTACTCAACTTGCGATACAAGAACATGGTACAAAGAAAATATGTTGTCCGTCCCTTAGACTCTTCACCATAACAAACCGATGGCCCCGGGCAACATTATCCAATCCTATGCAAACAAAAAAACTTTTACTAGGGCCAAATGTATCATGTAGCGAAAAGGACAGACTCGATGCAGCCAACTTTTGGAGAGGATAGCACACCTTCCACCCTTTTTCCAATTGATACTCTCTAAGCGACGTGGAACAATATGTTCTACTGCTGTCATACATATATATACTCCACATGTTGCAGCATAGACTCCACTAGTTCCGTAGATGTCAGAACACGGTTAGAATGCTTACGGGATATAACTGAATTTTTGTTGTGTTTAGCTTCAGCATCCATATCTGGGAAGGTCCCCAGTAAGCAGTTGAACAATCAGCTTCCAATGGGGAGGCAAGGGATATAAAGAATGACAAATCCACTGTACATGTGTATGTATATGTGAGTCATAACGCTTCCTGGAGGGCGAGATACAGTTCCTGTGCATCCTTTCCGATGGACCCTCCTCTTCTGTTAAAGGTAAAATCCAAAAAGTCTGGAGTAAAATGCCTTCTAGATAACTTTTTACAGATGGGAGATCTAATGTTAGTGAAAAAAGATGACAAGGAACCCTAAAGAATATGTTACCAACGTGTCACTTATCAATAAAGTATTTGGCCGTTGACATGCAGCTTGAGTTCCTTTTTTAATCCAAAATAGTGTTTGACATTTCAGAAGTAGTCAAGTCTTTCTTTAGATGGTAGCAAACATAAAATAGCGAGTTTATAGGTCACCTTATAAGGGAAGAAATATTATTCTTGATCTTCTCCAGTCCAATGAAGCACAAATTGCAACGTTCCAGCCTGCCATGGATAGAGAAAATTGTTGTAGAATCATATCGCTAGCGATTGGTGATAGAAGACTAGAAATTTGTAAATTCAAACAGACACAAACACCAAAGGAAAACCTCTTCTCTGCTTGAAGGTCAACACCAACAGATGGACCTGCCGACAACGTTGAACGGATTACAGGAACAAAGATTTCGACTAGCTTCAGCAACATTTCCAAGGAAACACCTAAATGCCTACAATGGAGAGCAAATAAGATAGGGTAGATGCTCAGCCAGAACAAGTAATCTGAAAGTTAATGAACAAGTAACTGAAGGTCAGTGATCAGAACATTTCACTTCAGCACAGTACACGTCATAAACATCTACTCTTACTATACAAGTTTTTGGAGTTAGGATCTGCGACAAAGACTTTAAAAAATGGAAGGTTAAAACGATAATTACAAAATCTTATAAAAGCTTCCCTTTTATCAAATAAGCCCCATAACCCCATATAGATAAAACAGAGAAAAAAAGGAAACTAAAATATAAAATTTGAAAAACAATACAAAGTAGAGAAGACAAGGTTAAGAAAGTGAATGAGTAGAAATTAAATACAGCATGGAATCAATCAACAAAATCAGCATGAAATCAAGGAATAAATTATCGACATTACCAACTGGTACCGGTCCAGAAGCGATACCGGCATAAACTTAAACAAGGTTGCAGATGTACTAGGGTGCCTTGAGAAAACCAAATTTAAGGCAGGATACCTTAAATAGAATATAATAAAAAACCAGGTAATTAAACACTGAAATGGCTCCCAGATAACATAATGCTAAGACTACTGGGTATACAAACAAGAGAATAAGCTAATCTCAAGCTAGACAACCGTGCAAGAAACTGATGGAAGCATACCTATCTATCTTACTTTCAAGAAGGCCAGTGAGGAGTGGCAGTAGAGATGCACATATATCCAGACTAATGATTTCACTTTTATCCTTCAGAGAACTCAATACATCAGCACAGACCTGCATTATTTCATTACAAAAGTTAGAGAAGATCTTTGTTATCTGAAAAGGCAACTATGTTTATGTCTCACAGCATGATCGGACATCTTCTCAATTGCATCAATGACACCCTTGACATCATTCCTTTCCCAAAGTTGGTAAACTACCTGCAAATTATACAAAAAGCATAGACACCATACACATGTTTAATTCAATGCCAATAAGTTCCTAAATTTTTAAATAGAATAATTGGAGAGGAAATTATGACACTTAAAGCAATGAAGAATCATTGCACAAATTGGTTATGTCAAATTGACATAACTGTCAGCAAATCCATGAAATTTTCTATGCATTTATCCTCTAATGTTTCACACTGCAAAAACAGGGAAGCAATAATATTTACTTAATTTAGCATCAGAGAAGAGCAAAAAGGAGCCGAGGTGTTGAATCAACAATATATGCAATCAATTGAACTTCTGATGGCAGGGAACAAAAATGTTTTATTGCATTTAATACCTAATTTCCAAAGTCAAACATGACCAGATAAGCATAAAACATAAAGAGGATGTACCATGTATTTATATGAACAAGCAAGACCCCAATACAATTGGAATGTGAAACTATAAAAGAACAAGATGGACATTGATGCATGAACATCTTTAGGCATTTGGGCTTTACAAGACATCAAGATACATATCAGGTACATATGGCGGCTGACAGGTGCATCCACAACTTTACTAATTCATATATAACCGCTAAGCATGAGCAAAGCAAACTATTTCAAGTGAGTTGGCCAAAGAACACTCTTCTGGAACAGCAGAATGCAAAATCAATGGGTGCTGATTGATGTTCCTGACTGTTTCTTTAAATAGGGACTTGCTTACGGGGACAGATGCCTCAAATTCACAGAAGTTATTGTATTATTTGGTTGTAGCCCAGTTCATTATCATGCACAGCCTGCTCTATGGAATCCCAAGACAAATCATTTTAACCAAGACAATTTTACATAAAAGTTTATCGCTGAAAGCTCAACTTTGGAATTGTTAGTTTCAGGTTTCATAATCCGTGGGAAGCTGATGAAGGTCAAAACTCACAAGTAATTCAGATAACAGCCTATAGTATTCATGGCGGCTTGCCAATCCATGAGCACAAGCATACTGTTAGCTAATTTGCTTTGGTAGGATACAGACTTTTCCATACAGGTTTCATGTAGTACAATATCAGATGTATCTATTAAATATCTAAAGCATAAACTAGAAGTATGAAGACAGAACACATTATCCACTTCTCAGATGATCATCACCAATACAACAGAATAGAGTAGTCCATATATATTCCTTGTGCAATTGTCATCCCTCACCTTGTTTTATTAAGGCAATAAAAGTGTGAGACTGACCATTGGATTTAGAGGACATGGCCTGGTTTGCTTTATATATTTTTGGTTAACAGTCAACTCAACCAGTTCTAGCTGTTCATGACAAATGTACCTAATTAAGTCACAAATGGGTGAGTGGCCATGGTGATCGTGCTGATGATAGCCAATGTCACTGGCCTGTTAAGCTATTTATTCTTAATGAAGTGTCTGGTGATCGAGCTTGTTTTCGTTGAAACCTCCCCACTTTTATATCATTCAACAATGTTCATATGAAAGTCACAACCAAAAGTCCATAAATTTCTAAAGCAATCCAAGTGAAATTGTAATGAAATACACATTCAACGTATGAAATTCTATTACATACAGATGAACTGTATTTGTTTCAATCATGAGTGACAATTTGGTGGAAAGTTCATAATTCAACTTGATCAAATCTGCATTGTAAATATCGTTTGTCACTATTATGCCATTAGCCTCTGCATTCAACAAAACTGTGAAGTATAATAACAAGACAACAATTTTACCTGTAATTTGGTCAATCTAGACTGTGCCAGGTTTAAGAATTGGTCATGTTTTTTCAGTAAAACAGCAATAGCATCCTCATCAGAAGCAGGTACAGTTTCCTTTTCAGCAAATCGATTGCAACCTCTCTATTCGATACAATCAAGACAATACTTAATCAAGTCATTTTTAGAAAAGAAAAAAAGAGATGAGTAGAACAGTAGACATGTAAATACAGAACAATTTATGTTGAAATTTCTGGAAATAATAAAGAAAATAAAAGGAAGAATTATAAAGCAGCATATCATTGAAGTACTTCAGAAACAGCACAAATAAGCCATGTTTTGGATCCTTAACCCCCAAAATAGGAACTTTCACAAGGATAGAGCAAATGTGCTCAAGTTAAAGGATAAGAATCCTGTAAAATACTATGTGATTCATGAACAAAAACACATTTAAGTTTTCGCTGGAAAAAAGCTAAGTTACTACCTGCAGAAACCAGCTGATACAGGATTTAAGAAGTTCAGATGCATGATGAACACTTTACAATGTATAAAAACAGGCCAAGTTGAAAATTTACCTTTAAGAAGTTCAGATGCATGATGAACACTTTACCATATATAAAAACAGGTCAAGTCGAAAATTTACCAAAGAATATGTAGAGCTAGAAGTAGCACCAGTCTCAGAGGAGTTGCTTAATCTTGGCTGATCGTAAGTTGGAGTTGGAGAATGTTCCCTCCTTTCCCAGTTTGCAACTAGTGACCTTGTTCTTCCTACAAGTGATGGGAAAATTAGATAGTACACAAACTTTACCACCCAAAACATGATTTAGAATAGGCAGGAATTATGTACCTCCTTTTGGAACATCAAAAGAGCATGCTTCCTTTGGCTTATGGACTCTAATGCTATCTAAGATATAACAAAAGAACTATTGTAAGTGCCATTTGAAATATCCAAGTTACTCAAATGAATTCAGTAAAATGACTGATTCATTGTAGTACAGTGAAATATCAGTATATAGCAAAATGAGGGCCTCTTGCTGCTCATAATCAAATAAAAGATAATTAATGGATGAAACATAGGCCAAAACCTCCAGCAGAATATTTTGTAAATACACCGAAAAGATTGAAATGTAGCAGAATAATCTACGTCAACCAGATTCCTGAATTGGTTGAGTTACTCACACCCAAGACACATCAACATTCATATGGAGACTTATTTTTGTTTCTTTTCTCAAGAGTACAACAGTTTTCATAAGAAGAATCCCAGTAACTATAGCTGATCACACTCTTCTAGGTTTGGCTAATTATATCCTATGGATTAACCATATGTGCTTGGTTTGGTTTGGGTCACATAGTCCAAAAAATAACTGTTCAGTTAGTTTATATCAAATGAGCCAAACATTACCAAATACACTTCTAATATCAAATGTGCCTAGGCCTGTCTCAAGCAAAATTTAAAAGTACGGCAAGGTTTACACTTCTTAAGCACTGTGCTTTCACCATACCTCTATACAAATGCTAGTATTTCTCTGCCACAAGTTTCCTTCAGTACTTATCTCCATGCTCTCATATTAGTCCTTGAATAGAGGAGTGTTATTTCAATAATTATCACATCTCCAGGGGAGAAAAGGAACATAAATTCTGTGAGTTGCTTTAGAATATATGAGAATTAGCAACATCCATCAAGGGACTTCAGAACTTGAGAAAAACAAGAAATCAAGCAAAAAAGTATGCAGTAGAAACTTGACAACATAAGATATCCAGTGTAGCATATTAAGACTAAAAATTAAAGCTTCTTGAAACAGGTAACTACAAATTTATGGACCAACACTTACAATTTTCCTGATCATAATTTGCACTTGACTCTCTGAATAGATTTGCTTCTGGCCTCCCTGTCGCAACACGTTTAACATCATCCAGGTTAGTTTCTCCACCAGTCACTCGCTGAGTTACAGCATTGCCAGAAGAAATAGCAGTTTGGTCCATGGGTTCATTTTGTTCAGTGGATCTACTGCCCACAAACCCAGACTGAACTGACATATCTGCCCTTTCTGAATTTTCGTTGATGTTTGATACTTTCCGAAAATTAGCAGATTTTGATTGGATATCATATGGTATTGTTCTTCCGATCCCATCATTAATAGAATCAGTGGACAGCTCCAATCTGGGGCTAGTTCTAGGGACAATGACAGGTATTATATCACATTTTTTTATGGTTGGAAGATTAGTTGTAGCCTGAGCTTTTGATGCACTTCTTTTTACAGTGGTAGCAACAGTTGCCAGTGCTGGTGCTGTAGTAGTTGTTTTTGTGCCGGCACTTGTTGCAATCCTTTGAGGAGTACCAGGGACATCTGCAGTTGATTAAACTTTATAGCATAAGAAAATTGTAAATTCGTTGTATTTTCTCGTGCTTCAAACATATTCAGGAAGGGAGCTGTACAATTTAAGGTGACTAAAAGAAAGAAAGATCAGTAACCTACATACTACTGGTTTTGTCTCCTTAGCATTTGGTTCTGAACTTGATAGCCTCCCCATACTAGACTTGACATTATTATCAGCTTGCATAGACACATTACCACTTGATGCAGACTTTGGTCCTGAGTGACCATTTAAATTAGCAGCACTAGCAACTGCATATGGCTCGATGCACTGTAATTCATGATGTCAGGTTACCGGTGTCAAATTATATATAATCATATACAGTATTCAATACTTCTACAAAAAGGATAAACAACTTGAAAATTAAGAGTGAGGAGTTAGAACACACAGAGAGGTCCACAACCCATACGCCAACACAGCTTTGATTGTAAGAACACCCAAGAAGTTTTCCCTCATGGATATTCATATCTGATAATCTAGACCATCCCACATCCACAGCATCATGGCATCTTATTGGTTCCCAAGAAAAAACCTGGATACAACTAAGGTTAGCATCTATATATCTTTTCATGAAAAAAACGAAGCAATTGAATTTACCTTCAAACTTTCATGCAATCCACAAAGCAAAGCTCTCCCATCAGGATTAAATGTCATAGAACGCACACCAGAAGTCTGGAGTCAACCTTATATAATAAGCAGCTTATTGAACCAAATAAAGATTTAAAACTGTATAGAACATGGCACACAAACATAGTAGATAACCAAGTGGTTTGCAGATGAACTGGGTATCGGTTGGTTAAATGACAACAGGTTAGAGCCAAAAAGAGAAGGCTAGCATGGAATGTGGAAACAATTAATAAGATGTCTATTATAATTTATAACTAGCATCATAGCCTTTGGATAGAGCAGAAAAGAGAAGGCTATTAAAGAATGCAGAAACAATTAAGAAAACATCATCATAGCTTGTAAGCAGCTTCAAAACCAAGCAGTCCAGTCCACAACATATGTTCCAGTGCAGGAGGGTCTGGGCTCGAATCCCACCTTCATCACTTACCCTTTGTTAAAAAACATTGCACGGCCTGGGCTCGAATCCCACCCTTGTGGCTTACCCTTTATTTAAAAAAAATAGGGCCTGAGAGGCTCAATATATGCAGTGTTGCCTCTAGGACAAAAAAAACTATTTTCATGACCCAGATCCTATTTTCTTAGGTCAAGCAACCTTACCTTGATGATAAAGCTTGTTCTCGAGACATATCTAAGAAAATGTTAAAACAATAATGGTTCAGAGAAGACATCCAAGAAATGCAAGAGTAACTACCACAAAGAGGGAATCTTGCTACTACGTGTTGGTGGAAATTCTGAGGTAGACTAGCAAAAAGATAGCCTACACTCGGCTGTTTGGGAAAATGCACAAGCACAATTGTTGCCTTATTTTCCAGGCAAACAAGTTAAAATCAAGCCCTAACTCAATTGAGCCAAAATTGTACTTGATTGGTCTTTTTCTACCCGGTCAACAAATAGCCCTGACATCTCAAAACTCCCTGTCCATCATTACATCCCTAAGAGGTAAAACCTGTTTAATTAATTGGCAATGTGAATATCAAGGTTTTACGTACCGATCCATCCCGGTCTACCGACATTTTGTCGGTACCATTATGGTACCAGTACCGGGCGGTATGCACAGTACAGACCATCCAGTATATTAAATATTTTATAATATTTTTATAATATAATATTAAATATATATTAAAAAAAGCAAATAAATGGATGACGTCGCCTCGATCTCTCTCCCCGCAAGGGAGACGTTCCATCTCCCCGCGCGGGGAGAAAAGTCGCCCGCGGGCGAGGTACTTTTCCTCTTCTTCTTTCTTCTTCTTCTCCTTTTCTTCTTCTTCCTCTTCCCTTTTCTTCCTCAATCAACCACCAACGATCGATTTCTTCTTCAATCGACCGCCGACGCCTGGTAGCAGCCGATCCGCATACCAGTCAGCTGTCGAACCGGTATGTACTAGGCGGTACGTTACACACCTTGAGTACAAATCAGATGAGGCCTAATTACAAGAAAAGTAGACAGTTTTAAATAAATATTATATGGAATTTCAACCAAACAATTTGGGGGTGGGTGGGAGAGGGAGGGGAGGAACACAAGACAGTTTCAATGAAATGAACATAAAGAATACCTCAGGTCCAGCAGATCCTATTAACTCGAAAGTTTCAAGATCCCAGAACTTAACAGTTCTATCAGCTGAACCTATAAAATAATCATTTAATATTCAGACAACTGAAAGCATAGACAATAACATAATATACTTATAATTCAATTCTAACTTGGATTATATCATGCAATCTTTCATCCATGAGCAAAAGAAGTGTTAGCAAATTGTAGAAAGGTATACAGTCGGCACATGAGAAAAAAAAAAAGAAAGCAAGAACCAACAAAATCTGCAAAAGTGATTGTCATAAACTTCATAAGGTATGTAGACAGACAATAATCTCAAAAACCATGATAGGTAGCATGTAGCTGGTAAATCAAGAAAAATAAAGCCTATACTCTGCAGTCTATGACTAATTTCCAAAAAAATTACAAAACTGCAATATATTAATGTTCACAACATGACAACCTGCTAGCCCAAACAACTTATGTGGAGTGGGCTTAACCT
Organism: Ensete glaucum; assembly: GCA_021527575.1. Lineage (NCBI taxonomy): Eukaryota > Viridiplantae > Streptophyta > Magnoliopsida > Zingiberales > Musaceae > Ensete > Ensete glaucum. Next base: position 11,191,895 of record CM038553.1, read on the forward strand.
TGTAGCAGCGAATTTGCCAATTATTCCGAGCAAATTCACAAGGACATTTGGAATATCAGAAACTCACTGAATCTAATCTATCACATATGAAGAGAAAATCATATTAAAATGCTGAATATTTCATTCATCATGGAACAATGCAACACATGGTTTCTTTCTCCCTTACCGCTCAGCTAAAGGCCCTTTTCAATTTCAAGTCAATACAAAAGCTAAAGTACCACAACAATATTTCTAAATTATAAAAAAAATCTTAAGTTAATCATGTGTTTTTACTTCATCAAGTGATTCTCCAAATAATCCTTTAGAGCCAAATTAATACTTAATCAATTAAAAATGCTCAACTGTTCTTAAATCTTATAATTTAAAACATAATCATTCAAAACTACTTCATAAAGAACTCCAAGAACTACAAAGTTGATCCCACTACTTTACTCTTTTTTCCAAATTAATATCTTACTTTCAATATTTTTCTATTCTCAAATGAATATTGATTTAAATTAATTCTCACAGCTACCTTTTCCTACTTTTCAAACCTTTTCTCAAATGTCAAATTCTGGTGATATTCTTAATTGCACACATGGCAAAACACATGTTGATGTGTAGACAAGGCAATAATGTACAAAATCCTTTTTACAATTTTGAGAACTCTTTCCCTTTATGAATGCATTGTAAAGAATGAAGTAAAAATTGATTTATAACTCAACCAACTAAAACATATAAATAAGGATGCTGCAGTTATTGAAAAAAGTAACCCTGAACAAACCATTTGGGTCATGTTTCCTTTACTATTTCTTTTCCAATGAAACAGTAAACGGAAAAACAAGTTGTTCCTCCAAGGAGATATTCAACTTAGAGCCCTGTTTTTGAGTTACCAGCCCTTATTGAACTTTACCAACTCATGAAAAAGAAGATCCAGCCCTGAAAGCTTTTTCTTCCTGTGCTCTTCTTTTTCTGCATCTTTTATCTCCATTAGTCTATTCTTTTTCGTTTACAATTTACTTCTTGTTTTCCTTACAGATGGCACAATAAGTGTACTGCTGAATCTGTAGAGTACTTTACATCGCCTATTCTCCAATATTAGATTGATCCATTCCAACAGAAATCACAAAGTTTTTGGTCTCAATTAGTGCAACTTTCTTTTGCTAACTTCCTACCTAATTGAGCACCAATTCATCAGATCTAAACTTACTACCTCCAATAACCATAAATTTTCAGTTACAGCTGTAATGAATTTATATCAATAACTAAAAGTCTTCACTTTTTTCATGTCTTTGATATTTATTTTTTTCCATTAATTGTTCTGACATGAGGTTTACAGCCTTTAGTTTTTTTTTATTTAACGTACCCAATATTTTCATTGAATGCAAGAAGGCACATGATGATCTCAATTAATGGGAGATTCCTTATCAAGAGACAACATTAGCTTACCCCATGTGGAATACAGAGCTGTATTGGGCATTTGAAAAGGCAAATAGAGTTTTAAAAGCTAGTTATAAGAGCAGAAAAGAAGAAAAATTGATCATTATTGGAAGTTGGGAGATCATAGAAAAGTGCAGAAGTACCAAATGAGAAAGTACCAAAGACCTCTTATCTGATGCATCACAAATATTTTTCTTCGCTAACTTCGATTAGCCAGAAGCTCCAAAATCAGAGCTGACAAGTGACAACAAGAACAAGCTATCCAACCAAAACAAGATTCACAGCTTTCTGAAAAGCCACAAAATCAGAAAAACTAAGCCATTGAAAGCTCACACCACATGTTTGAAAACCCATTTCTTCCAAAACATCTAAATCAAGATCATGCAAATACTATCCACATCAATACAACAACAACAACAAGACCGTAAGTACCAACTATTTGGGGTCGGCTACATGAATCTTTTGCAACCATTGAGAGAACAAATTGCAAGTCCAGCTCAATAATCATCAAATAAGTCACAGCAAAAAACATCAGATTATGAAGCTCCAATTTCATAGGGACAATTAAGAAAGTAGAGGCATAATGTAATTCAAAGCTAATTATTATTATGGCATAAAAATTGGTTTGCCAGCACATAACTTATATTTGCATTTCATTACACTCTGTGATGAAGAATGAAAGAAGTTGAAGAGATAGAATAATCAAACCATACGCCAAGCGTTCCAGCTTAAACTCATTTGAATATTCTTTTGCATGCAATACATGTTCAAAATTCTGCAGTTTCTTCATAGCTATAATTGGCACTAATGCTAACCTGTTGCCAGTAGAAACTCATGAGGATGAAAATCAATGCACCGAATCTGACCCTCATGGAACTTGAAATCATGTAAAAGTTTTCCAGCAGTAAGATCCCAAAGCTGTTGACAAGAGTTTAGAAGTCAAGGTACATTAGAATCCAGTACAATCTGGTTATGTGTATGTAAACAGATAACATCAATTGTAATAAGTAAGAAAAAGGGATCAAACTTGTCCGGCGTGCTATAATCTACTGCAAACCAAACTTGACCACGTTATTAGAAATTTTGAAACAGGGAGGAAGAAAGTATAACTAAATGTTTTCATTAATGCAATCAAACATGAAAACTAATGAAGTAGAGACAAAACCTTCACAATGTTGTCTTCCCCACCAGAAACAACCCACCGCCCATCAGGGGTGAACTTAATAGCATTAACCCCTCGAGTATGACCTTTGTATGTATGGATGCATCCTTTTCTTCTGATATCCCAGATCTTTAGATTTGTATCTAGTGACCCAGAAGCAAAGAACTCACCAAAAGGGTGAAAGTCAACAGCTATACAATTTGACCTGTGCCCAGTTAGAGTGCGAACTACTGCACAAAGCAAAAAGAAGAGAGCCAACTATATGAAGCAGTTTGTTTTCTTTCTGTGATCATCAAAATACTGCTTAAACAAAATAAGGTGTCCTACCCTTTGCCTCTTCCAAGTCCCACAATTTTATTGAGCCACTAGCTGCACCAGCAGCCACCAATACCTCCGACGAATCAAAACTTACCGACTCAACTGCACTCATATGGCCAGACAGACTCTGCACATTATCGAAAAGTTACACAACACAGTTACAACCAGACCACCAGAAGAAGAACACCTATCACCACAGCACAGTAGATGAGATTTACTCACCAATATGGCGTTGGGCTTCCCAATAGCCCAAAGGTTGACCTTGTGATCCTCTCCTCCGGTGACAAGAACCCTCGAAGTCCTCCTCCCAATCTTTAGGGAATTGACATTGGACGAATGTGCTACAAATTCCTCTAGGTTCACTCTTGTCAAGACTAGCAAATCTCATTGCAAGATTACAGGGATCCAAAACTTGAAGACAGAGTAAGATCAAAAGATCACGTCCTTTACAAAACTATAACCAGTTAACCAGATCAAATAACCGATATTGGACCAAACTGGTTAAGCTAAATCATATTCAAAAATTGAGAAAACTGAAAAAGGTGCTTTTCTTGATACCAAAGGACTTTTCCTCGTCACCAGCCAAAAAGAAAACCCAGAACTTGGATTCAACAGAAAGTGAGCAACAAAAAGGATACGTAGCTTGTACGCACGCTTGGTGGTCGCCATGACGCTGGCGTCGAAGAAACAACGAGCAGACACGTTCTTCTGCCTCTCGGACAGATCAAACAATCCGCGAACTGCGCACCGAAATCAACCCCGCACATTCATAGATAGGGCCGCTCCAACCCGCGGCAGATCTCGAGCGGCCAAGACTCCCCAACATCTCCTTCTTCGACGAATCGCCCACGACGGACCCGCACGCCCTCGGAAAGGCCACTCCGCCACAGGCCACTAGCGACCTCCGCAGCCGCCCGAGCCACCTCTCGCGACCGCCGCGGCGGGATAAGCCTCCGAAGAAGGGATCAAAAACTAAACTTGCGGGCGCCGGAGGGTCGAAATGGGGAGGGAGGGAGGGAGGGAAGAAGAAACGGAGCTTTCTTAAAAGAAAGGGTTGTGCGTGCGCTGTGATTTGATTTGGGTCAAAAAGAACAAAGAAAACATAAAAGAGAGTAATAAACCTACCTCAATAAACCTTCTCCTCCCCAATTCCAATTCCAATTCCACATCGCCTCTCTCTCTCTCTCCCGCAAAAGAGAAAACACTTTCTGAAAATGTAAAAACAATTTTCTGCTACTAGAAAATGTTTTCCCTCCTCCCTCCTCAATAAATTGGTACAGTTGTACTGCTTCTTTAAGCCATTTGTTTTATGTTCCCCAAAGGCTTTTGGAGTTGAGGTTGGAGGATGTGTCATTTCATGTGGATTTGGCCACATTTTGTCTGATTTGCCATGGCAGGAAGGACAATTGGAGAGCTGAATTGAAGTTGATCTGATCAACCCAATTGTATCTTTGGCTAAATCTTTAAGGTAATAACATTGGAGAGTCAAATAATATTTAGTTTGTGTATAGGAACTATCATATTAGTTTAAAATGGTCTTTTAATTATATTAAATGACATAAAAAGATGTTCTTATGAGATTTATTTATCAATGGTGCAACCATACTGCTTAGCAAGCTTGTTATGTAATATGTGAATAAAAAAAATTAAATTTAAGAAGCAACTAGTTTGTAGAACAACATATAATAGTCATCTTTGACCAATTTATAGGTAGATAATTTGTATAGGAAGTGAGAAATTTGGTCAACTAGTTGGTCAATTCTATCATTGGACCATCAAGGGTTCTATAGATTGATTGCATTTATGCTGTCATTGTTGTGGCTTCAATTCCACATGTTTAGAAAAGGATACAAAATGATCCATCAGCTTAAACATCTTCAAAACCATCACCTTTTTTTTTTTTTTTCTTCCCCTTCTATAAACAAAATATTTTAGCAGTGGACTTGTGGAGGCCTATTGGCAGGCACTGAATGGAACAATGGCAATCATCATTTTCCTTAGCAAAACATAGAAGGGCCTTAATTTCTTGATGTTGAGACAAGAAAATGTGGTAGGTGCAAAAGTTTGAAGGGTCCTCAATGAGCTTAAGAGAATCCTCCATGATGTGGACTTGCAAAGGTGCAAACAAGTTTGCATATGGGAATGAATCACTATGAAACAAAGAGGAAGAAGAAGATTAGGTTACACAATGGGTCACCTCTTGTTGTTGGGGGGAGTGGCCATCACCAAACCATGGTACCTTGTTGTTTGGAGCTCACTTCAATCTTCCCTCTTCCATTTCATCCTTCTCATGCAAATATTTGTCAGTGATCATGTTTCAACAAATGATACAGCAAAGCAAAGTATTAATCTTTCTGTGGAGTGAGAGAAGCTATGAACTGCCTCCTCATGTTTCCTTGGGATGAAAGGGACCAAATGATATGGATTGGGGGTGACAAGAAAGGGAGAAGTAATCATCATGGCCAGCATTATTGATCCTCCAAACCGAAGTTTAAAGTTGTGTTGCAAGGTAGAATGTTCTGTACTTGAAATCTGATATCAACGAATGGCAAGAAGGTCTGCAGCTTGTCAGGCATCTGAGTCTTCTCCCCCGGGAATTCTTCATCTTCTTTCTCTCCCACTTGGAGGACAAACATGATCACATCTAAATGACAAAGAATCTAAAGCTCGAATGCATGGTTTTAACCACCAGTCCTCCTCTCGTTACTTCACCTAATGGGGGATTCAGGTGTCATCACAAGGTTTCTTGTGTTCGAGTAAGTACAGCAACTCAGACAAGTAACCTGTTGTTGCACTGCCAGTCTCAGGTCTATTCTAACCATTTTTTGCAGTCCAAGTTTCCGAGATCTTGTGGAGTTGGTGAAACTGCAGTTGATTTATGGTGTGGTTATGTTTGTCTGCTCTTAACCATTAAACCTCATCTAATTGAGGTTACTTTGAAATCTCACTTTTGTACACACCTTTATACTTATCATTCACACTATATATATATATATATATATATATATATATATATATATATATATATATATATATATATATATATATATATATATATATATATATATATATATAGGAGGATTTTTGAAGAAAAAATTTATTTTTTTTAGAAATTCTCCTGGATCATTTTTTTTCATAAATGATCATTTTACCTCTGGACCCGTAGGAACCGTCTTTGACTTTGCATTGCATAACTTCCTGCATTGCCCCTATGTCACCTTCACTATTGCTTCCCCTTTTTTCTGTTTCATCATACCTATCGTTAACCCTGTGTAACGAGTGATGATGACAACCTCATTGAACCATCCCGTATGTGCAAGGGCCATGGGTGAGGATGGTGAGAGTCATCCCCGCGCTCATCCTTCCTCACACGAGGATGAGATAGGCTCGTCTGAGTTCCGCTAAGGTTGACGACATATACGACGATACAGAGAGAACGAGAGACGATGGTGGAAGTGACTCAAGGGCAGTGTAGAGCGGAGGCCACGACACTAGGATTTTTTTTTTTTCACGATGGTAGGGGTAAATTAGTTTTTTTTTTTCACAGTGTTCTATACAATGTTTTCAAAGATAATTTTTTTTTTCAAAATTCACGCTATATGTATAAAGCTGTGAAAAATTAGGATTTGGCAGTTTGACATCTGCACTCCTGCAGTTTTCTTTTCGTACAATAACAATCACTACCCCTTTGCACATATCTCACAGTGACGTATAGAAAGCTATGAAAAAAGCTGAGCTGTGGTGGTTCTGCTGCTGTCACTCATTCTTCTCATCACCATTTTGAAGTTGTCATCGGTGCAATGACACCTGATGAGCTCCTGCAGCATTCTTTCCATGCCAGAACAAACCCTAGGTTGTGAAGCAGTTGATGGATTGGATTCTGGGTTCTTCTCATCGCCACTCTTAAAAAATGTGATGTTAAAGCTGTGTGGGTGAGCAGCTCAAGAACCGGACAATGATAGCCAGGAAGAAAGCTTTTAGAACAGTATGACTGATGATTTGATACGTGCAATGCGACATGGCAACCACCATTCACCTTCGGTAAAGCAGCAGCCATGTCTCCATGACCACAAATACAAACCAAAACAAAACAAAGAAGGAAGGAGATGAAATAAATTTGAAGAGGAGGAGAAGAATATGAAGACATGGCTTGACTTGAAGGTTGATGGGCTTTATCACAGACTTGGCAATTTGTCATTTATAACGTGATTATTGTAGTGTCACATGAGATGGATGAAACGACAAAATTGAATGAAATCAATGAACCATCATGTGTATCATGTTAACAATTCATATGGCAATCAGCATGGAATACGATACATCAAAGTCAATTTAAGACTGTGTACGTTGGTTCTTGCTGCGACGACGACGACGACGACGAGAGTTGTGTGTGTCGAGTCATTCTTATTTTTCTTTTGATAAACACTGAGGTAAACTTTATTAAGATTGCATAATAGAAAGTTTATACATACTGTTGTGAGATAACTAATTAGTAGTATCGACAAAAGTGAGCGTCAATTGGCGGTTGATGTTCTTTGTTAGAGAGCAATAAATTCATTTCTCACGCTCATTCATCAGCAAATTTAATTAATGCTGAAAGAGGAAAGAGAAGAGATTGGACACACACACACAAAAAAAAAAAGTATGATATTAGAAAAAATAGAGAGAGAGAGAGAGAGAGAGAGAGAGAGAGAGAGACTATATGAAATGCTAATTACATGTAATTTAATTTATCTCTAAACTTAAAAAATTTATATTAGAATTTTTATATCTTTATGAAAATAAAACATCTAACTCTATTTACTCTAACATTATTAGTTTTACCAATAAAATTATTAAAATAATAAATAAAATAGATAATTTTAATATCTCAGTTATATTTTCGGTGATGAGGAATGACGATATTATTGGGGGTCATAAATGACTATTATATATAAGGAGAGACAACGATGATGAGAGGTGAGACAAAGAGACAAGAGGAAAAAGACGATGTAGATGTCGATGCTCTACATCTATGTTGCTGCTCATCAACTGCATTAGCGTCGATGCAGATTCTGAGCGATAAAAGAGTCGCTCGACGTTTGCATCGACATCAATGAAGATGTAAATGCAAATACAAAGTGATGTCACTCTATATCTGCATCGATAATGATGCGAGGAAGAGCGACATCGCTCTATATTTGTGTCGGTGCTGACATAGTTGCCGAGCAACATTGATGCAGACGTAGAGCGTCGACATCTTTGTCATCCTTTTTCTCCTCTTCCTTTGCCTCACTTATTGTCATTACTCTCCTTATTCATCCACAATAATCACCCGTGACCCCCCAACGATATCATCATCTGTCACTATTAAACCGTAACTGAGATGTTAGAATTATATTTTTATCTAATATTTTTGTACTTTCATCGGTAAAACCAACGATGATGGTAAAATAAATGGGATTAGCTATTTTAATTTCATAACTATAAGAATCCTAATAAATTTTTCTAATTCTAATAAGTAGGATGCTAAAGAAATATAAATAATTAGCCTACTTTTGAAGGATAAAGTAATAGAAACTTATCCTCGATCTCATAAACTCAACAGAGCAATAGAATCAAGTCCATATATTTATGCATATATACATACCGTTCCACATAGAATCTAAATCCATATATTTATCCACACATACTACCGTTCCAACAAATGTCACGAGTCTGATTGCGATATCAAGTACATCCACTATCAAAATAAAATGTCAAATATGGTTAAGTCTCACATTACAAATGAGCCACCTATCTGCACTAAAGAGGGATCTATACAAATGAATCTTGATATCAATAATTCTTGAAATCTCCAAGTTTCTTTTGTTGTTAATTAGGGTTGAGGCTACGAAGTTTAAACCCTTCATATTTCAATTTGAATTTGGTAAAGCTGACAACAAGACTTAACTCAAACCTAATTTAAAAATATAATCTACATATACATAGACTATAGAAATGTATTAATCAGCATTAGTACAACAACTAGAAAAAGAAAATATATCTGTGAAAGCCATATACATCCCTGACTATAGATTATGAATAACAAATAAAGTGGATTTTGTTAGCTGACTAAGTCTACCGCAACTCTATAACTGAACGAGCCAATCTCGTTCATTAATTGAGGGAAGTCCGAAATCTTTTGACTAAGTCTACCGCCAAATCTGTAACTGAACGAGTAAATCTCGTTCATTAGTTGAGGAAAATCTTCATTAGTTGAGGAAAATCTTTCCTCATCCCTGTATAAATAGACGATGCATTTATCAATAATATCAAGTTTTTATTCTCTCATTTCCATTTCTAACATGGTATCAGAGCCATAAGAGAAATTATTCTCTCTGTCAAACGACAGAAAAATAGTTGTCATTACATGCTGCCTCCTCTACTACTACCTCATTACCGAGGCAACGCTACTTGCTGGATCTTTCAAATCTACTATCACCTGCAAATCCCGATCCACAGCTTTATAGCTCACGCAGAGCGCTTCTCCTCGTGTCGACGTCGCTACCACCGTTCTCGCCTTCGGTGTTTGTATTCCAACAAGAAGGCGGATTCCATCTGACACTGCACCTATTGGACTACCATTGGATATTCTCATTCGCCACTCACTCCGTATCTACTAGGTGTTTTCTACACTATTCGGTTCGTTTTGTTAGCCACCTTGATCTATGCTACTACCTACAACTTTATAACCATTAATTGCTTTTCTTTTCTTTTCTTCTTTTCTTTTCTTGGTCACCGGTTATGTTCTTCAACTCTGCAATGGCTTTTGTGATTTCCTAATGTCTTTCTCATCCACTTCTGATGTCCATACTCTTTTTCCTACTAATAATTTTGTTTTATCGTCCGGTCTTATTTCCATTAATGCTGCATCTTTAATCCCCTTTAAGTTATCTAAAAATGGTAATTATGCCTCTTGGCGTGCTCAATTCTCTAACCTCTTGTTTGGTTATGATTTATTGGGCTATGTTGACTCACTTAGTTGTCCACCATAATTCATGTCCCAGGAGACCCTAGCCCAGTACCTAATTCTGCCTACAAGTTATGGCTTCGGCAGGATCGACTAATTCTCCAAGCCATTCAGGCCTCTGTTGCTGGATCCATCGCTCCGCTTGTGACCTCCTACCACTTGGAGCATGGAACAAGTTAGACTACCTGAACCGCTCTCGGACTCGCATGCTTGGACTCCTCTCCAATCTTATGACTCTCAAGCAAGAGGGAAGTTGTATTGCTGATTATTTACAAAATATCAAAGTCATTATCGATGACCTGGCTTTGATATGTCATCTTCTTACTGATGAAGAGATACTGGTTCACACGCTCAATGGCTTAAATCCTGAGTACAAAGAACTTACTGCTGCTCTTCAGGCACGTGACTCTCCTATCCTCTTTGAAGAACTTTATGACAAGCTGACGGATTATGAAGCTTACTTAAAGCGGGACACCAAGCTATCGGGACCTTTGTCAGAACCTCCCATCACAGCTCAGTTCACCCAAAAACTTAAAAAGCCCAGCTATAACTACCACAACAATACTTCAAAAGGTGTAGTCACCCAACCTCCCACTACTATGAGTTTTCATCCATCACTTCTTCCTCCATATCCTTCGTCCGTCAATTCTCGTCCAAATGTTTCCTTTTCACCTCATCGCCCCCCACCTATGTCTCGCAACTTGTCATCAATTGTGTGACAAAATCGGTCCACGCCAAAGTTTGTCGATCGCGTCTTCCAAAGACCATCTACTTGGCCTCAAGCAAATATCCGCTTCTTAAGGTCCGTCTAATTGTGGATTGTGGATTCGGGTGCTTCCCACCATATCACCTCTGATCTCCAGAATTTATCACTCCATAATGGCTATGGCGGCCATGAAGACGTCATCGTTGGTGATGGTAATCGAATCCCTATTACTCATGTTGGTTCTAAGACATTACATTCTAACGACTCTTCTTTTATACTTCATAATGTTTTGTGTGCCCCTCACATCAAGAGAAATCTTATTTCTGTCTCTCAATTTTGTCAACAAAATCATACTTCTATTGAGTTCTTTCCTGATTATTTTCTTGTTAAGGACTTGAGCACGGGGGCATCTCTAGTTCACGGCCCGAATAAAGACAACATCTACGAATGGTCGTCTACCGTGTTTCTCACCCAAACACTTCCACGCAGCTCCAATGATATATGGCATCGTCGTCTTGGTCATCCTCAAACTCTATTCAACAAAATTGCTTTCTCGTTATTCTATTCTGTTTTAAATCCGATGTTCTTACTCAATGCTCTTAGTAATAAAAGTCATGAATTACCTTTTAGTACTTCCTCTCTTTCTTGATCTAAGCCGTTTGAGGTTATTTATACTGATGTTTGGGGTCCTGCATCGGTTGTTTCCTTTGACAAGTTTAGATTCTATGTTTGACAGAATGTAATGGCAACTATTTTTCTGTCGTTTGACAGAGAGAATAATTTCTCTTATGGCTCTAACATGGTATCAGAGCTTGATATTCACCTCCGCCATCAGAATAGATGGTTTTAATAGTAGTTTGAAAATAGTTCTCAACTAAGTTCTTAAATTTAGAGAATACAACAACGACATCAGATTTTTGACGAAGAGGATAGAACCATGTATACTTAGAAAATAATCTACGAAGACAACATAGAATCTAAACTTGTCAAAGGAAACAACCGATGCAGACCCCAAACATCAGTATAAATAACCTCAAACGGCTTAGAGCAAGAAAGAGAGGAAGTACTAAAAGGTAATTGATGACTTTTATTACTAAGACAGGCATTACAGTGAGTAAGAACATTGCTGAATTTAAAAACAGGAATAGAATAACGAGAAAGCAATTTTTGTTTAATAGAGTTTGAGGGATGACCAAGATGTCATGTCTCTAATATCGAGCTATAGTTCTTTTTCTCGAACTCATTTGGATCTCCAACTTGCTTAAGGAGCTTCACGTTTCTTCTTCTACTATACATTATTTATTGTGATAACCTTGGTGCAACTTACCTCTGTGCGAACCTGGTTTTTCACTCTCGCATGAAGCATGTGGCTATCGACTTTCATTTTGTGCGGGATCAAGTTGCTCGTCAGCAGCTTCGTGTTTCTCATGTTCACACGGCTGATCAACTTGTTGACTCCCTCACAAAGTCTTTAGCTCGCAAGCCCTTTTTATTGCATCGGTCCAAGATCAGCATCCTTGACAGAAGCTCGATCTTGCGGGGGCATGTTAGCTGACTAAGTCTACCGCCAACTCTATAACTGAACAAGCCAATCTTGTTCATTAGTTGAGGGAAATCCTCATTAGTTTAGGGAAATCTTTTGACTAAGTCTACCGCTAAATCTGTAACTGAACGAGTAAATCTCGTTCATTAGTTGAGGAAAATCTTTATTAGTTGAGGGAAATCTTTCCTCATCCCTGTATAAATAGACGATGCATTTATCAATAATATCAAGTTTTTATTCTCTCATTTCCATTTCTAACATATTTTTGGTTTCCCACTTTATAAAATGACTAAATTATAGAAAATTCCACCAATTGGATCTTAGATATATTGGATGATCATCCTAGACAAAAGATTGTAAATTGATATCTATTGAAGCTCACATAATCCTAGAAAAGGCAATCATGTAGTCCTTGAAATCTATTGATAACCCACACAAGATATCAAACAAACATTTCACATGAACGGTTCTATTGGGTTTGCTAAAGGACTAAATTACAAAAAATTCCACCAATTAGACCTTAGATCTATTGGATGATCATCCTAGACAAAAGATTGTAAAGTAATATCTATTGCAGCTCACATAATCCCAAAAAAGGCATTCATGTACTCCATGAAACCTGTTATCCCACACAAGATATGTAGCAAACAACCATTTCACATGAATGGTTCTTTTGGGTTTGTTAAAGATAGATTGTACATTAAATATCTCCTAACTGATCTAATAAACTTGATTGGTAAAACAGATGATATTCTTGAGAACTTCAAATACAGCACTCTGCTGCACATTATATCCAAATCAGAATCATGATCATGCAAGATCAAGCCAGCTGTGATCACATTTTCATCAGTTATGAGACGGTAATAAATGTTTTTCTCAATACAACATGGAGTGTTTTGTAAAGAAGGTGCCTAGGATCGAACACATTCCCATGATAACATCGTTCTGCTTCCAAGTGTCAAACTGTTCTACAACATTTCCAGCAGGCAATGCTGTTCAAAAAAATTGATGAAGAAGAAACAACACAGCAATGTAGTTTGTGAGAATAAGTCATTCAGCATATAATCAAAAGCCATTAAAATCATCACATAGGCTGTTATACTGCTTCCACAAGGTCTAGTATATTATATTTGAAGACAATGGCCAACCTACATCCGTTCTTGTAATGCGACTGATGTAAGCTAGACAGTTATTACCTACCACATGCTAAACAAAGCCAATGCAATGGGCACTTGGGACAATATCAGTCCCAAATATATGTTAGAAAGAAGTAAATAGTTCAATTGTAAACTGTTTCCGGCACAAGCAAAATATGCCCATTTTACAACTGAACTATGAAGATCACAACTAAGTTCACAAAAATACCCGATAGGAGGATGATTGTAAGTCATAAGTTAGCTGTTTATTCTGCGATCCATAAGTGATGACTGACTTTCAGCACTACCAAAAAGTATTTTTTGTTGAATTGGTCCATTAGGAGTTGACAAATTATAAGAACGATACATGGGAAATTCACACAATCCAATTGCTACTCTGCACCTGAAAATACAACATAAAATGACAATGTATTAATTAGTATGCATACAGGTGCAAATATATGTATATAACAATTGTATACTGCATCATCAACATAGTTACGAGCAAGAAAGAAAAATGATAATGTCTTTTCATCTATCTTTTAAAAAGTCTGAACCTTAATCATAACTGTCGCCATTAACTAAATTTCAAAAAAATTATTTATCTGGTCCTTGGCTAGGCATGCCTTACTTAGACCATATAAAAGGGCAAGTCCTGGCATATGAATGCACTAGAGGAAAGCATGCTTTTCTAGTATCACCATCAACTTATTTAACTTTTATTAACAAGTTTCTTCTATTGATATATCACAAAGTTAGGTGCCCTAGGATCTATCTCAGACTAAAAAGGGGTTAAAACCAGGGGCATGCACTTCCAAAAGTCTTAAGGCACTATTGGAACAAGAAGACTGATGCGATAAGTTGAAAGCAAGGAACTTGATTTGGCCTGGACCAGTCCATACTAATTAGTATTTATTGGTCCAGGCATGTGCCTGTTCATGGACTGCCCCATTTCAGATGGTCTGCTCCAGTTTGATTAGTAAAAGAAAAAAAAATCTTTTAGTTTAAGAGACCCGATCATTTAGTTAATACCCAAATCTTGACTTCTGTTGTCTCTAACTTCACAACTAGAAACAGACCATTCCATGGTCAACACAATTTGTTTGGTCTCATGAAACCATACCATTTAAGTTCACAATATGATTTTCTGCAAAGTAAACCAACCCTGCATCTTAAATGGCACAAATCACTACTATTCTCTACTACTTTGTACCTTGTGACAGAAGAGAAATACCACTAACTAATGTAGAGATCTATAAGCAGGAATCAGGATATTGTAGTTGATACAACTAATATGATGAGGCCAAAGATGCTTATTTTGACCATATTATGTTAAGCTAAGTATCATAGCATAAACCTAAGTTAATTGCTCCATTCTCAATCACTGCCATACCAAAATCCACTATCTTACTTGAGCATCTCTGATAGGAGAGTCGTGAGTTCACCTAGAGCAGAACAATAGATTCCTTTTCACCAACTTATTATTCTCATGTTTTGAATTGATGCACCATTCATAAATGGAATAAAATGGCACTAAAATGTATGACAAAAGGGTTCATATTACTAAAGGAAATCAAATATCTAGAAGTCTCAAGAATTGAAGGCACGAATAGAGTCGGAATTTTTTGTTACTGGCACATCTTATGTCCATAACCAATTTTGTAATATGCTCCTATTTTAATCTGATAAAAAAATGGGCATACCCAGTACACGAGGCATACCATTTTAATCTGATCTAAATGGTAAAAGTAAGTCTACATCTTTGCGGATATTATAATGTAACAATTCTAGATTTGTTATTTTCAGACACAATAACCTTGTCGTTGGAAATAAGCAAGTCAAAGAGAACTGAAGTTAGGAAAGACAACTACGAGAGTTCAAATAATAAACAGTCACTGGTGAAGGAAGCATACTCAAACATTTGGAGGAATCAATTTAGCTCTAGATCTAATTTGTACCTGGAGAAATGTCAATGAAATATGAAACTAATAAGACTTTGTAAACAGTTGGTTTAAGCAGGAAGATACCTTACATTATACTTTATACTCATGGACATGCATCCACTTTGTAGAAGACCACTTATTTCCCACGATCACAGGGCATCCACCTGCAAGAATCAATCAATATTTGGACAGCAGTATAAGACTGGTAGAACTTCTTACAAATTAGAAACTAAATTGTAACCAACAAAGAAAATTTTAGTCAATTGGAGCAACTTTGATGATGAAACAGCAACATCAATCAAAGCAAAACACAGGTTAAGCTAGTCTTTTACAACCCACATATTTATTTTTTTCGTTGGTTAAAACTCCATCTTAAATTTAATTTTCTAACTAGGAAAGGGAAGCAACTAACCATGTAAACTTAATGGGTCTAGAGTGGCATCAGGCTTCATGCTCCAGAAGAGCAGTGCATCTCCCATCTTTGGTCTAACAGAAATGCCTTTCTTTCCACACTCTGATAACTCATTGTACTGTGGTAGTGAACTGCTGTTTATTTTTGCATTTGGAAAAATTGTCTCACCACCTTCTTCAACATCCGAACTACCATTCACAGAACAAATCAACAAAATACAGGATGATATAATATTTTGCTTCTAAGAAACTTGAAGCAGCCATAAAACAATCTTAAAGATATCTGAGATGTACATGATGGTGATACGTACAGATACATTAGGAGAGTAGCCATCCGCTGACCTCCGTTCTTAGTGTTATATTCATCAAGGAAATAGTCAAAATGAGGTTCGTATTTTTGTCCAACTTCATAATGCAGCACTTGAAGCCCCTCTCCATTTTCTATAAAAAGGAAATTAGATAAACGATACAAAATATGAAGAAAAAGGCTAAGAAAATGATGACAAATATGAAGTGCAAAACAAGATAAAGGTGTAAGTATAGAATAAATATTGTTCAATAAAAGTCATGCATAAAACAAATTGATTAGCATCTAAATAAGTATTTAATAACTGAAGGCTTGAAGTCTTATGTGACAGGATATATGCTCATTGATAGGTGAAGAGTGACATGTCAAATACAATACCACCACGTGATGACACATGGCAAATGGTCCAACAGGCAAATTGTCCAATGGGCCAGTGATCCGACAGTCTAATGAGCCAACCGCCAAAGAACACGAGGATCACACATGGCTGACAGGTGGCAGTCGGATCACGAGACATGTACTCACCATAGGGTGATACGTGGCTGAATAGTAGACCGTCTAAACTCATGATTGGTGCTCAACCTATGTGGGTGTCTAAGTTCGGTGAACATCACACGAAGTCTCTGTTCGAAAACATTGAACGTTCCCCTCTTACCCCTAGTGATTCTGAGCATAACCGTCCTCAAAGTCACCTATACATAGGACTCCCAATCCTAGGTACACTCCCACAAACACTACTTTACTTCAGTATTAGTCGACCAATCTAATTGGATCGAACCCAAGAACTGACTTGATCATCAAAGGGGTATTTGTCAGGAACGCTCCCGACCTAGTTTTGTAGGTTGGACCCTCTACAAACAATAACATGGAATGAGATTGACTTGGAACGGACCTTGTGTCATGAACGGTCCTCGCTCAACCACAACATCTTCGCTCAACGGACCGTTCGTCGCTTTTGCTTGCTTGTATAGATGTTTGGCAGCCTGTTTTGCCTTGATTTTATGTGTTTTTGCCTAAGAAATGTGAGCGAAAATAGTTTGTAACGCTGCAGAACGACCGCTCGCTGCGTGGAGCCAAACAACCTAAAACAGCTCCGTTTTGGGTCATTTTCGCGTGCTGCGATGACCGCTCTGAGAGGCCCAAAATGTCAGCCATCTCGGCCCCTTGGAACCCCCCGAGTGGCACAGGGCTAGCTGGGGCTTCGGTTATATGTCGGGCATGAGTATTCATCAAAAGTTGAACTCGTCTTGCATCCGACACCTTGGGAACTGTCGTTTATAGACTTGCGACCGTTCACACAACCCTCTACAGTCCTATTTCACTCTCTTTCTATCTTTTCTCTGTTGCACTTAAGGTGTTCGACGAATTGCTTGTAAAGTTTTCCTCTTTGCGAAACATCGGGACTTGTCCGTTTTCAAGCTAATCAACTTCTTTTTTGCAGGTCCTTCGGGACTGGCACGAGGTTATAAGTGGGTTAACCCTTCACGGACAAATAATACTTCGGCGTTTCATAACTTAGACAATCCCAGCGAAGTCCAGAACATTGGGCAAGGTTGCTTCACGACTTAGGCAATTTCAACTAAGACTTCAAGTTTGCCGCTAGGGTGCCACACGACTCGAGCAAATTTAGCTAAGTCAGTGACGTTGTGGTATCAGAGCGCGCAAGCAATTCGAACAAGCAGCGAAGAAGATTCGTAATCTTACCATAGCAAAACACTATAACGAATCGAGCAAGATAGGGCAAGTCGGACCCTTGCCCCAGGCAACCGCAGGCGGGCTGCAAGTGCAAACTCGCTCGCAAGCTGTTGGAGTCACTCATGAGAAGCGCGACAGCGAACAAGACAAGCGTGAAGTTGGGTATTCTCTGTGAGCGGAGGAGGTGCAACCTAGTGCGCCAACCGGGAAAAGGAGCCACAAGGAGAGACAACGGCGGAAACCTGCCTCGATGTTCTTGAAACGAGCTTAGAGGAACTCTAATAAGGCCAATGAAGGCTCTTTGGGGTAGAGAGCTCGTAAGAAGAAGCTGAATCTCGACTCAACAGCCCTGGTCGACTGATTAACGGAGAACACCAAATACTCTGTATAACAACTACATGAAGTTGTGACGGAACTCACGGCTAAGGTGACGTTGCTCATAAGGACTCTTAATACGGGAGGGAACAATACCAGCGCTGCACCGCCACAAAGTTTCAGGGCACCCGAACCGCATTGCTACAGAGGTGCCATAGATGCCAAAGAGCTCGAAAATTTCATGTTCGACATGGAACGGTATTTTCGTGCTACAAGGCCCGATTCTAAAGAAACCAAAGTTTTAATAGCAACAATGTATCTAAATGGGGATGCAACGCTCTGGTGGTGAACCCGTTGAGAAGAGATCCAGCAAGGCCGATGCCGAGTAGATACATAGGAAGACTTGAAGCAAGAATTGAGAACTCAGTTCTTGCCCGAGAACACAGAGTTTGTGGCAAGAAAGAAACTGAGACAACTCCGCCAAAGTACATCAATTCGAGACTATGTGAAGCAATTTTCAGCAATAATGTTAGATATACAGGACATGTCCGAGAATGACAAGCTATTCAGCTTCCTCGATGGCTTGAAGCCATGGGCACAACAAGATATACATCGGAGGACTTAGGAAAGAAGAAACAATCCTCGGGAAATCATCCAACAAAATACTCTCGAGCGAAGGAGTCTGGGGGCGAACAAAAGAAGAACTTTCAAATGGACCAAGCTCAAAAGACAAAGCCCCGAAATCTGACGGATGCTTCTTGTGCGGAGGACCGCACATGGTGAGGGAGTGCCCGCAAAAGCAGGCACTCAATGCTTTAACTGCATCAATACACCCCCACAAGTCGGACAAGAGCAAAGTCGTCGCCCTTATGAGCAGTTCCGAATCCAGCAGCGACGATAAAGAGTCGCAAGGATCCCGAATAGAAGCAATGCGTTTGTTGAATACATTGCGGGGTCAAGTCGGGGAGAACATAAAGGCAAAGCCACTGAAGGTAGGGAGCAACGAGTTGATGTATGTAGACATTAAACTAAATGGCTGAACAACCCGGGCAATGGTGGACATGGGCGCTACTCACAATTTTATTGTCGATCGAGAAGCTAAGTGACTTGGACTAATCTTGGAGAAGAACCCAAGTCGTATGAAGGCTGTGAACTCGAAGGCAAAGTAGATCTCCGGACTAGCAAAGGGGGTCCCCATCAAGATTGGAATATGGAGCGGGAGCACAAACATGATGGCAGTGCCCTTGGACGACTTTCAAGTGATTCTCGGAATGGAATTCATGCACGTAGTGAAGTTGGTGCTAATGTCGTTCCTGAATTCATTATGTCTAATAGGAGGCGACAACCCCTGCGTGGTTCCAGTTTCTCGAGAAGGAACCAAGGATCCATAATAAATATTGGTATTATAATTGAAGAAGGGGGTACAAAAAGGTGAATCAACCTTTGTAGCTATCATAAAGCTAGAGACACTTGATGGGGAGGCCATTCAAGTACCTGCCATAGTTGAGAACATCCTGAAGGAGTTCTCAGATGTGATGCCGACGGGGTTGCCGAAGACTCTACCACCACGCAGAAGCGTGGATCATCGTATTGAGCTGGAGATGGGAGTTAAGCCTCCAGCGAGACCACCATACCACATGGCCCCTCCAGAGTTGGCATAACTCAGAAAGCAGTTAGACGAATTGCTGAGCGGTGATCTCATCCGCAGTTCAAAAGCACCATTCGAAGCTCCAGTCCTCTTCCAAAAGAAACAAGATGGGAGCCTCCGATTATGTGTCGATTATAGAGCCCTAAATAAAGTGACGGTGAAGAACAAATATCCCATATCGCTCATTGCGGATTTGTTCGATCAACTGGGCAAGGCCAAGTATTTCTCCAAATTCGACCTTCGGTCGGGGTATTGACAGGTGCGTACTACAAAAGACGACGAAGTGAAAACTACCTGTATGACCAGGTATAGAGCGTTTGAGTCTATACTGATGCCTTTTGGCTTAACCAACGGTCTAGCCACATTCTGCACTCTAATGCACCAACTTTTCAAGGAGTATCTGGACAAGTTTGTGGTCGTCTACTTAGACGATATCATCGTCTACAGTTAAACGCTTAAGGAGCATGTTGAGCACCTTCGAATAATTTTCAAAGTTCTCAGGGAGAACACCTTGTTTGTGAAGAGAGAGAAGTGCTACTTTGCTCAGACGAAAATTCTATTCTTAAGGCATCGAATCGACAATGGTTCTATCCAAATGGACAAGTCTAAGGTGCAAACTGTGGCGGACTGGTGAACACTAAAGAAGGTATCAGAGTTGAGATCCTTCCTTGGATTCGCCAACTATTATCGGCGCTTCATAGTTGGATTTGAAGCACACAACTCCACTGACGGAGTTGCCAAAGAAGGAGTAGTCTTAGAGATGGTTGGACAAATGTGAAGCGACATTCCAAGACCTAAAGACTGTTGTGTTGGAGGAACCAGTACTCAGATTACCAGACTATGGGAAGTCTTTTGAAGTCCATACAGATGCTTCCGACTTCGCTATTGGGGGAGTACTTATGCAAGAGGGTCACCAGTGGCCTACAAGAGTCGCAAGCTCAACGAGACTGAGCAACGATATCCTGTGCATGAGAAGGAGATGACAATGGTGGTCTACTGTCTACGAGTGTGACGACACTACCTTCAGGGAGCACCATTCGTACTAAGGATAGACAATGTCGCATTGAGTTACTTCCAAACTCAAAAGAAACTCTCCCCAAAACAAGCACGATAGCAGGACTTCTTGGCCAAGTTCGACATAGTAATGAAGTACAAGCCCGAAAAGGCAAATGTCGTGGCCAATGCATTAGGCCGCAAAGTGGAATTCGTGAATGTTATACAGTTGGAGGGCGGAGGCCAAGGAAGTCAGTTGCACTCAAACTTCCTTTCTAGGATCAGGGATGGACTATATAGTGATTCTCAGGTAGTAACCCTGATGCAACTCATTAAAGAGGGAAAGATACGACGATTTTGGGCCCATGAGGGGCTCATCTATATCAAAGGGAATAGAGTTTATGTTCCACGAGCAGATAAATTGAGGCGCGAATTCTTGAAAGAGTGTCATGATTCCCTTTGGGTCGGACATCCAGGCATTCATCGAACCATAGCTCTCGTGAAGAGGGCCTTCTATTGGCCGGAGATAGGGACCGATGTGGAGGATTATATTCGAACATGCCTTACTTGCTAACAAGATAAGGTAGAGCAACGGAAGCCGATGGGACTTTTGAAGCAATTGCCCATACCAGAAAAGCCATGGGAGCGCATCTCCTTGGACTTTATATCAAGCTTGCCAATAGTAGGGGGACTCGGATCGATGCTCGTGATGGTCGATCGGTTTTCAAAGTATGCAACATTCATTGTTGCACCCCTACACTGTTCAGCTATCTGACAGATGGATAGGAATCTTTGGCAAGCTACACCAAGTGGTTTAATGATGAAGTAAAGCTAGTAGCTAACCCAAGCTCATCCATCCTAATTAATGCTTATATTGGTGGCCTCCAACCCTCAATGTTTTTCTACTCAGTCATTACACAGCCTCTGGTCACATTCCCTGAGTTGCTACAAGAAGCTAATCGACATATCATAGCTGAGTTTATGATCGCCAAAAGGAGCCTGGAGCCTAAGAAAACGGCAAAAGAATAAAAGGGCCTGCAACCAAACAATTTAGAGTGACCGCACAATGATAGATCGAGAGGCGATCGAGTTCCCCCCTCCTGTCAGGAATTTAACATCTTTGAAACTACTATCCCTAGGAAGGAACTGAGACTAAATCATGATATAATTTTATACTCAAGACTAAAAAAAAAAATTATGTTGATAAAAGAAATATATACACTATGATCAAAGGTTTGTACATCAAAAGAAACACCCCGTCATAAAAAAAAAAAGAACAAAAAGCAAAAACTATCGATCGCGACACATAATCGACTTCAACCACTTCAACTGTTCAACATCGTTCGCCTCGAGGGGAGGAAGATTGATAGGGAGTGGTTGAATGAGTTACGATGTAGGTATCCTGGCGGCTTCGATGACACACAGTCTACAGGCTAAATATGTACTTCGACGATGCATAGCCTATGAGCCGAACATGCATTTCAATGATGCACAAAGGCCGAACGTGCATCTCGACGACACATGATCGAAAAGATGATGAACAAACCCACCATCAAAGTCAACAACATAAGCCAGAGCACTTCTTGGCTTAATAACTCTACGATCCATCGACCCAGAAGCGAGGGGGCTAGTGATAGATGAAGAGTGACATGTTGGATACAACACCACCACGTGATGACTCATGTCTAACAGTCTAATAGCCTGATGGGCCGATGGTCCAACAGGCCAACTATCTGATGGTTCGACGAGTCGGTAGGCTAACAGGCCAACCGCCAAAGAACATGAGGATTACATGTGGCAGTCGGACAACAAGACACGTACTCACCACAGTGTGATACGTGGCCGAACGACAAACCATTCAAACCTGTCATTGGCATGGACAACCTATGCAAGCATCAGGTTTGGCAAATATCACACCAAGTTTCTGCCTGAAAACACCGTACTATCACGGACAATAATGTAAACAAGGTGTTCGATGAAATGCTCATGTTTGTCCGTGTACTTCGGTTTGTGTACATACCTAGTACAGCAAGTAGCGGGCTTGAAATAGGCTTAGAAGCCCTATTTTGGTTTGCTTTGTGGCCAATTTTGGCTTATAAATACGAGTATATTTTCTAAGCACTTGTGGGGACTTCGGTCTGTAATGGACCATTATCCTTTGTGTGCAACCTCTCTGAATTTGTAATGTCCATGGGTGTAATTTGTATCTTGCTTTATAAAGTGTTTGCTTGAGCAGTTGCTTGTGGATCCCGTGGGAATTGCTTCTTCTGGCCCGTTTTCTCTTTTGTAAGTCTAAGGGACTCTAGGAGATCTCGGGAGGGCGACATTCATGGACGGACACGATGGTGCCGCACGGCCAGCAAAATCAGCTAAGCCCGTGACAATGTGGTATCAAAGGTGACAAGCATACGCAAAACACTCGTCATATAAACGTGGGGACCTAGTTGGGTTGGAGGAGGACCAAAGACGCAACCGCTTAGGGGAAAAGACATCGAGATATAGGAAATGAGTCGCGAGGAGCAGACATCCAGTTGGCATTCGGAGGAATGACCAACCTTTCGCGAGAGAGACACCACGAGGACAAGCAAGCGAAGAAGAATGCGTAGCGATAAAGATTGATGGTGAGTTCGAGCTACGGCCGACGCAACCAAACTTGATGGTGCTCAAGGCAAGCGGGTGCTTGGTGAGAGATGAGATCGCAAAGTGGGAGGTGTTGCGTAATGACCGAAAGAGTTATGCAAAACTCACAGAGGTGAGGGAATTGCTAACTCAAGGATTCGATTTGCAAGGGCTTCTACATGGACAACGAGTGTTCATAGCCATCCCAAGGCGTGATCGAACTCGCCATGGAGCATCGTAACTTTCTCTCGACATGGAAAGGATACATCCAGGCATCGAAATGTGCAATAAGTTCAGATATTGCTAGACCTTGAAGGGTGCAGTGGAGACTGTATTGGCGAAGGGTCGCAATCTAGCAAGTGCATTTGCGGAGGCAGAACAAGGCACAAGTTGTTTAGTAAGACAGAGTAGTCCAAATGGGATGGTGGTCTCCGAAACTTCCAGTGGGAAGTATGTAAAGTGAAAAGTTGCTCCAACAGGACAGATATCTAGGAGGGATAAGTCCTAGTTCTCTAGAGGGAGAATCGTGTGCAACGAACCGCATATATTGAGGAAGAGTTTCTCAAGGTAATATCTCCATAAAGCTCAACGGACCGAGCAAGTGACATGGGATCATCGCATGATCTCGAATGAGGGAATACATTGGTGGATGCATTTCGAGATCAAGTGGGGGAGCAATCCAAGGCAACATCATATGAAGGTACACTTAGAGTCGATGCAGAAATCGAACTCAACGGAGGGCTGACCCGTGGAATGGTGGACGCGAGGGCCACTACCAACTCAATGCAAATTGAGGAACAGAGCGACTTGGGTGGAATTGGGTAAAGTATACCAAGCCGCATGAAGGGAGTCGACATAGAAGATGGAACATGGAGCGGAGGCACGGAGCTTTCCTTAGATAGAGGTCAAGGGCATGAACTCTTGTAGAGGTAAGAGTGGGATCATGTCATTCCATGGATTCTTCATTCTGATGGGACAGACTTATCTTGCATGGTGTCAAAGATGAAGGGAGCTTCGAGGCACATGTAAGCTACCTCAAAGATGCATTTGATGGAGTAACTACGGTGATTCAACTTGCGGAGGCAAAGTTGGGATCAGGAGACCTTAGCACGAGGCAAGAAGACGCAGAGGCGGGTACTCTTGAAGAATATGCTATAGTGTTGCCATTCGAGTTGTTAGGAATAAGTGGTGCATAGCAGATTGTCTTTGGTAGGGGATGAGGCCCAAGATCCGCATAATGGTGCACCAATTCTAGCGAAGTCATGGGGACTTGGCTACTAGCGACGGACTATCCTAGAGCTATGCTTCCAAGTGTGACCCAAGAGTGGGTGGACGAAGGTGAATGCCAAGGAGCGAACCAAAATTGGAGATGGCGGAGGCCCTACGATGTGTTGGCAGAGGCCACATGAGAAGTCGAGTCAGTTCATCACACGAGAATCAGATGATGGAGATGTCACCACGAGGTGACATGGTGCACGGATCGTGGTGGAATAGTTCGTTAATACAACACACGCGATCGAGTCCGTGAGGGACAAGATCACGCGAGGTATGATCGAGTTACCGAGCTCCATTTTGGTGTATATAATAAGAAGGACTATGGATTCAAGGAGTGAATGTCGAGTACCGCAGAGGGTCTTCGTGCATCAAGTCAGCATTGGATGAAAGCCTTAGTCATCGATATGGGGTTGTGTACCACCGAGGAAGAAGCCCTAGTAAACCGGAGTCCCATGGAGGGGACGTGATCATGAATAATCGAGTCATTGAGCGCACTGAACAATGCAACAACAAGAAGGGTTGTGGGTTCAAGGGGTGAATGTCATGGTACCGCAGAGGCGGGTCTTCCGTGTGTGTGCATCGAAGCTTGCATCAGATGAAAGCCTTGGTCATCATCATATGGGAGCTGTGTACCACCGAGGGAGAAGTCGATCAGTACCAGAGTTCCATGGAGGGACTTGATTATACAAAGGTATGATCGAGCTGGAGAGTTCAACTACTTGGCTCACATTCGCTAAGGGAGAAGTCAAAGGACAAGGCCGAGTAACGTTGCTACCAAAGAAGCTAAGGAGAACAGACCGGCGTGAGCCCCGCAACAAGATGTCGGAGGCCATGCGAAGTGCCTTTCCATCGACTGTGGAGAACTACTAGGAGGACACAGAGGTGTCGGTGGTCGAAAGGGGCGAGGAAGCACGACGAGTCCAGGGGCCTCGCCACCCAAAAGCAAAGCGTTTAGAAAGGAGGTGGACTGAGGAGAACCACAGGTGCAGGCGGATCTACCGATCGAAGGAAGAGATGAAGAGACAGGTAGTGGATAGTAGTGTTATGGGCTGGCAAAGACCACGGTACCGCAGAGGCGGACTTCCGTGGAGTCATCGATCCCTTGCTCGTTGAGGGAGAGCATTGTCATAAAGGGCCGAGGAGGTGGAGAAAGGCAAACTCTAAGTACCAAGACGGCGAAGGGCGAGGCCAAAAACTTCATAAGACCGATATCGATAGGCTTCTCATCAAGATAGTCGGCGAGGGACTTGGGTTGATGCAGAGTGCTCGACCAAGGAACAAGTAGGCGATGCGGTACTATACCTTTTACTCGGAGGAGTAGGCGAAGGTGATGGAGAAGACAGACAATCCCGAGGCGACGGATCTATCAAAGACTTACTCCAAGTTGGGGTAAACTTTTTGCTCTTTTCGAGCGAAACTTGCATTCTGAAGTTCAATGGCGGTGGGAAGGCGAATCACGAGCTAACTCAACGCAAGGAGTGCAAACACTTCAAGTGCTTGAGTGAGCAAAGAGCGAATGTTAGTAACCACCAACGCATGAAGTACAAACTCGAGGAGGGTGAAATCGAGTAACCTTTGCCTTCTCAACTCGGAGAATGGGCTAAACCGAGTTCCCCAATTCTCTTAACTCAAGGAGGTGAGCGAAGCCAAGTAACCTTGCCTTCTCAACTATTAAGAGAATGGGTGAAGTCAAGTATCCCAGTTCTCTTACTTATCCAACAGAGGAGCTCTGCATAGGTTCAATGACCCTTCAAAGAAAGCTTATGGAAGACAATGGTTGTCAAATCACAATTGGTGATCAGTACTACTGAGAGTAGATTATCCGCTTCATTTTCTAATTGAATGCCAATTGAAAGTGAGAGTGATGCGAACCTACTTGGAAGTGACAACTAAACATGGAGGAAGGATCAATGGGCAAACATTGTGGAGGAAGGACCTCAAAACCTTAAAGTCTGCGAGGCGATGCCCGTCAAAGTTCCAACAAGCATCCACCCAGTTCAAGCAACATGAGTATACTGCGATACTAGCGCATGATAAGGCAGGTCTTTTCCTTCATCAGAAGGATCCACGAGAACTAACAAGGATCAGCACAACTCAGCTAACCCCACACCGTATTGGTGAGTTGAAGCGATGGCGGATCGAGTTCGACTACTCAACAACGGTGGAGAGTCACTGGAGCCAAAGGCGGCGCAAAGCGTAAGATTGAAGATTCGAGAATGCGAGGAGATGCAACGTCTACAGTGGCTTCGACGAGGACGTCGAAGGAATAAGTGAGGGAGAATATCACGGACAACAATATAAACAAGGTGTTCGATGAAATGCTCATGTTTGTCCGTATAGTTCGGTTTGTGTACATACCTTGTACAGCAAGTAGCGGGCTTGAAATAGGCTTAGAAGCCCTATTTTGGTTTGTTTTGTGGCCAATTTTGGCTTATAAATACGAGTGTGTTTTCTAAGCACTTGTGGGGACTTCGGTCTGTAATAGACCATTATCCTTTATGTGCGACCTTTCTGAGTTTGTAATGTCCGTGGGTGTAATTTGTATCTGGCTTTATAAAGTGTTTGCTTGAGCAGTGGCTTGTGGATTCCGTGGGAATTGTTTCTTCTGGTCCGTTTTCTCTTTTGTAAGTCTAAGGGACTCTAAGAGATCTCGGGGAGGGCTGACCTTTACGGACGGACACGCATGGGTGCCGCATGGCTTAGGCAAAATCAGCTAAGCCCGTGACAGTATGTTCCCATCTTGCCGTCGACGATTCCAGACATAACCTTCCTCAGAGTCACCTATAAAAGGAACCCCAGGTAGGCTCCCAAAGACACTACTTCACTTCAGTATTAAGTATTAACCAACCAGCCCAACTGGACCGACCTAGTTTTGATTCGACACTCTGTGAACAGTGACTTAGAGTGAGACTGACTTGGAATGAAACTAGGTTAGATCCGAATCACTATCCCAACTCAGACAACCAGAATCTACACTAACACTACTCAAACTACACAAGGATTTGCTAGAAACTTTAGATGAACATTAGCTCTTAATAAGCAATACATCCTTTGCACCAACAAAAACGAAAATGATAACGTTTGTGTAGAAAAAGTTATTCAAACAAATGTTATATGTAGTTATCTTAACACTGCACATATACAGCCATCATTGTAACTGAACTATTTATCATCATTCTTCGTTCCAACTGCTTTATATATTATATCCAAACTTCTAGATGCAAAAGTAAAACATTATATTTCTAGAGTAGTTATTCAGGACCCTGAGAAAAAGGAAATAATTCTGTTGTAAAATCTACTACCTGGTCGAAATTAAATCAATATCATGATTAAACTAGTTCTTGGTCTCAAATTGTCCACTATTCTTCCACTTGTTTGCTTCTTTATATACTCATTTATTCTCTTTCCATCATTTCATCAAGATACTTAAATTCTGACAGATTTAGTTGTAATATCATAAGAAACTTGAGTCAGCTAATCCCTGTCTTGTCCATTAGTGGTTCCCCAAATGAAGAATTCCTTTCATTTGTCTTGATCTACAAATTAAAAATTTTGGTGCATCTATCATAAAGAAGAACAATGTACAAAATCAAACAACATGTCAGCATTCAAGTTCTAACACGTTCAGGAAACCAGTAGCATACCAATTGGGATAAAGGTATAATCTGATATCCTTTTCTCAATAGCCCTGATTATTTGATTCTGTCCCCTTGGAAGAAACATGCCTGTGCTTGTTCGGACCCTAAATAATCAAGATGCAGAACACTCACAACTGTTGTTAAGGTTGAAATTCTCCAACTGTAAACAAAACATCAAAAAACAAACACCGAAATATGCTTACCTGCTGTCTTTACTCTTACCAGTAGTACTATCAACAACCGATGACTTCTGCATATGAGGTTTCGCGAGCTCAATAAGATACTCACATTCTTCCTTCGACTGAAAACAAAAAAACGAAGATTGCTTTGCAAGTTTATTATGAAGTATGAACAGACATCAGCATCACAGCAAATTCTCAAAATTGTACGAGATAACTCAAGGAGATGATATGAAGCTCTAAAAGTCATTCAACATTGAACAAAATCTTGTTACTTCTAGATAAACAGAAATATAATCTACATAATGAAGGCTTCACTAGTAACAAAACATTTAAATCTTCTGATCGGTTATTACTGCAAATGGTGCTTCAGATCTAATTCATGTTATAACTGTAGGAATTTAAACATTCAGTTGATTAGCAAACAAATTAATATAACTCTACATATAGGTGGAAAGTTGTCATAGTTACTCTTTCCTTCTCTCTTTCCCCACTTTCACCCTCCTTCACGGGCTTCCCTCTCTCTCCACATTCTCATAAAGGGGGCTCTCTCGCCCTCTCCTTAGGAGTCCAAGGCCTCATTAGTCACATTAACAAGATCTGCAACTCCAATAACCCTAGGGAGCAGACTGATCGCTTAGGAGGAGCTCAGAAAATATATGAAAAACTTGAATTCTGTAGTTCTCTCAGTAGCAGAGTTCAACCTTGTGGTCATGATAATGGTGATCCTCAAGAAAATCTCAACTGAAGAACTAATCCAATGTTGTCGCAGATGATTTCTAAACCACTGCCAGTTTCCTAACCTGACATATGACAATGGACCCAAGATAACTCATCAAGCTTCCACTCTGCTCACTCTCCCCCTACATCTTTTCTTTCCCCTTCTCTGTCTACTTCCAGACCAGATCAAATTTCCAATGCTGATCTAGATTGGATGTGCATTTTAGCTAAGCTGATCCATTTACTCGAATTTGATCCCATCTGGGTTGGATATGGCACAACAAAAAATTGGGTACAAATTAAATTAGTTTACAGCTTTTAGCTTTAGACAAGGAGACAGTATTGTGAAAAGCAATATATCTTCTTCACAGAGAGCTTAAGAAAGGCTACTAATGAAGAATCAACAGCCTGAGTTAAAATAATATGATGAATTTTTGCATTGTGGTCTTAGTTTCAAACTCTACATGCAATTTCTCCTAGAATCAAGAATGTGATTTCAGTGTGCTCACCATAGCTATTGTCGGTGTAACCAAACCTACCAGATTGAATGGACAATTTTTTCTTTAATTTCTAGTTTCATATGATTTTGAATAATAACATATCACTCGATATCACGTTCATGACAAGTAACATCATCGTAAATCAACCAAATGTTTCCTGTACAAACTACAAACCAAAAGATAAATTGGCTTCCATAAGACCTAAACATAGAAGGGAACAGATCCACATAGATCGAACTAAAATTCACAAATAGATCAAGAGATCAAAGAAACGACACAAAGTTCAAAAAAAAAAAAAAAACTTTCCACATTAAAGAAAGACAAGAATGAATGAAAGAATGAAGGCTGACCAGGAAATTGTGGTAGACAAATGCTCGGGGCTCCCACGAGATGACCTCTGTCCACTGTTGCCCTCGTTGCCCCAAACCATCCCTGCACCAGCGAAAACTCATCCGCCGATCCACAAAACGACAATAACGACAAAACGAGAGAGATGAGACTCACGCGTCGCGGAGGGACCTAGCATGGTGGCGGAGGCCGGCTTCGGACTCTGGGCCGGACTCGGAGCCGACGGGGAGGGAGAAAATGCCGAGGGCGAGGAGGAGGAGGACGACGAGGGAAAGCATGAGGAGCATCAGCAGGGCGAGCGCGTAGGGCGAGGACGATTTCCGGCTTAGGAACACGCGGGGGCACGGCCGGCCCCCCGCCCTCGCCATCAGCCGCCGAGAAGACGGCGCCATTCGCGTCAACATCCGTTCCGCTCGCTGTCGCTCTCGCTTTCCTCCAGAGGGAGGCCAAACAATGGCGAAATCGAGATGGGGGGGAAGAGCAAAAGGTGGAGGATTCAGCGGTGATCGCGACGAGGGGTTGGTTTGGTCGCGGCTTTTCGGTGCGTCGAGGTCGTCGGACATCCTGCAGCGAATCGGCAATGGTTTTTAAGCAGCTCAGTCGGCGATGATTGGGTTCCGGATCGCAAGGGGGAAGGAGGTAGGCTCACCTGTCCCGACCGAGCCACCGAACAAAATATCAATGGCCAGGAATGAGTTCCTCGTAGTGGGTCCCATTCTAGGAACTAGTAAAAAGGGGCCTTTCCCTGTTTCGCGACTCGGGTGAAACGCAGGTGCGGCAAGGCAAGTCGGGGGCTTTCCGTGCGTTTGGTTGGTCGTGCCACGTTTGGCCGTTAAACTGTCGAGCGAGCACGACTGACTCACCCGAGAAAATACTCGGGCTACGTGCGGCTATCTCACACACTTCCACCGCTGGGGCCCCCGCGCTTGGCCCCACATGAAGGTGAAATCAGCACTTAAATTTCAGAGATGACAAAATGGTCTGGTTGAACAGCTTTTTAAAAAAAAAAAATTAAATCAATCAAAAATATATAAATTATTTATATAAAAATATCTATATTATTGATAAGTCAATATTTTTTGTTATTAATGTGAGTACGAATACTTATGATAAATTATTCATTTAGACGAGCTCACATGATTTTATCCTTTCACGATAAGTCCAAAAAAAATACATTCAAATATTTTCAGGTAAATATGATGTTTCAATGTCCCTTATTAGGAGAGCCGAGAGTTAATAGCTTTTTGATTCTCCTACTTCTTAATTAATATGAGATTAAATATTTTTTTCAGTGGTTCTCGATAGAGAACCAAGGGCTCATGTCCCTTCTTCTAATGTCATTTTTATAAGTCAATATTTTATCTTCATTGGTGTAACTACAAAGACTCATGAGAAATCGTATGCTTTGAGTGAACTTATACGATATTACCCTTTCGGGATGAGCTTTAAAAGACACCCTGAGAGTAACGATGATGGTATAAACTTATGAGCTCTTGATTTTTTTACTCTTCAACTAATGTGAGACTAAATGTCATCATCAGTGTGTTTTCAGTAGGAGAGTCGAGGTCTCATGACTTCCATTATAGCGCTAAGGGGGCATTGATAAGAATATTTAGTCTAACATTAATTGAGGAGTTGAAGAACCAAATACTTATAAACCTTTAGCATCATTCTTATCCTTAGAGGTATCTCTTGTGACTGATAATGTAAGAACAAAATTATTTGGGATTACCTAAAGTAAATAATTTCTCATTTTGATGAAATGTTAACTTATCATGTATACAATCAAGAGGTTAATAGTTTGAACCTTATACTTCTCAGCATGTTACTTGATGTTCGAATGGAACTAATAAGATCTTTTTAATAAATGATGGTTGTCCCTTTTATACCTCAAAAAATAGGGGTGTTGGGGTCAATACAAATATGAGTTTTTGGGGGATTTAATGGCTCCTTTATCACTTATATTTTGTCATTATTATCTAGCTTCATATACTTAACTCGTATTGCCTTATTGATTATCTAATAACATTCATACCATTGAGATATATGAGAAATAAGGATATTATAAGAAAAGTTCATCAATTAAATGTTAATTTTGATGAAAAGTGAATTGAGGGTAAAACACTTACTAAGGTCAAATTAATGGAATCACAAATATCAAAGTGGGCCTCTTCGATTTTGTCCATAGATATATGAGAGAAAGATCGATCCAAAATTTAATATGTAATTGTAAATATAAAAATATTTCTATAACCAGATTTAAAAAATATATTTTATTTTTATTATTGAAACATACTAAGCCCCAGAGACAAGTTCATCAAGCAATAATAATAGCATGTTAGAAATTAGCAAAAAAAAATATTTTTTGTATCTACCATTCCAAAATTGAAGGGTAAGAAAGACAAAAGGGTGGTTCGAACAATGTTAGTCAAACCGTGTGGTATCCGATTATTATTCCTAGAAATATGAAGTCAGTCAACTACATGGCAAAATTAGCAAGGATGAAAAATATATTTATAAATTTTTTGCATCAACTAAGAATTATAAAAAATGACAGGTTAATATCTTGACAAGATGCAAGGAGTTCAATGATCTTGAACTAAATATTTTTTTCTAATTCATTTGAGGATGCTAACTTTTAAAAACGGACAAATAAGAGTGTCACAATTTAAATAAAATCAACTATATTTATAATATATGGTATCAAAACGTGATAAATACTATTAGAAACATTTGATATGCAAACATAGGAGACCTAATAGGCTACATGAAAAACAATCAATATGCACGATCATTTAAGAATAATGGGCATAGAGACAGAGGTAAGGGAGTCACTCAGAGGAGTAGACATATAAGATTGATATTCAAAGGAAAGACCAGACCTTTACGCAAGAGCCACTACGAGGACAAACGACCTAAGAAGAATATATAGCATACAAAAGTTGAAATGACTAAATTCAATCTATGACTCGATATTCACAACTAAACTTGATAGTGCTTAAGATAAACAGGGCGCTTGGCAAAATATGAGATTGTCTAGAGAGAGATGGATTGCTTGATGACTGAAAGAATTTTGTTAAGCTCATAAAAGTTAGAGAATTGCTAACTTAAAGAATTTGATACTTATGCAAATGCTTACACGTGGATGACAAACTATTTGTGATCATTCCAAAGTGATCGAAACTCAGTGCTATAAAGCATAAAAATATTCTCTTTGACATAAGAAGGATATATCCTTAAAATGTTGAAGTGTGCAGTAAGTTTGACATTACTAGAACTTGAGAGGTGTAGTAGGGGGCTATATTAGTGAAGTAACATAATCTAGCAAGTGTATTCAGGATAACAGAATAGTATATAGTTTATTCAGTAAGATGAATTAATCCAAGGGAATGATGGTCTCCGAAACTTCTAGAGAAAGGATGCAAAGAGACAAGTTACTTCAATTGGATAAATATCTAAGAGAGATCATTCTTGGTTCTCTAAAGGGAGAATTATGTACAATAGTTCATAAAGCTTAATAAATCATGTTGAAAGGGATATATTAAAAGAAGGATTGTTATACTAGTCCGAACCACATATCGAGCTCAGCTTGGTACGATATGATACTTGGAATCGAGCAATATGTACCGGGCATATCGCTCAATATAATATAATATAATATAAATAAGAAAATGGGTGATGTCTCTTTATTCTTTCTCCCCGTGTGGGGAGACATTTCTTCTCCCCGCATGAGGAGAAGAAATCGCTCGTGGGCGATAGATCGGGCGAAGAAATCTCTATGTCTCTTCTTCTTCTCTCTCTTTTTCTTTCTCCCTTCCTTATTGATACTGTTTGAAATCAGTCGATGACGGTCGAAATTGATCGTTATCGCTCGAGAATGACTAGCGATGATCGAAATTGATTGTTATCGATCAATTTTGCATGGTAACAAGCAGAAACAACCACTACTTGGCGACACCACCTAGTAGCGGGTGGTCCGCATAGCGATCAACTAGCGGATCGATATGTACCGCTCAATAGTGAGCAGTCTGCATATCGATCAACTAGCAGATCAATATATACCACTCGGTGTGGAAAACCATGCCTCAAAATAATAGTTCCACAAAGCTTAATGGATTAGGCTAGCGATAGGGATTCATCATATGATCTTGCACATGGTAATATATTGGTGAATTCATTATGAGATCAAGTGGGAAATTGACCCTAGATAACACTAAATGAATACACACTTTGAGTCAATATATGATATTAGATATAATGGAGGCTATCCCATGGAATAGTGGGTGCAAGGGCCGCTATTAATTTAATACAAATTGAGGAGCAGAACAACTTAAGTGAAATTTGTTAAAGTACTCAAATTGCATAAAGTGAGTCAACATAGAAGATGAAACATGGAGCAAAGGTATGAAGGTTTCTTTAGACAAAAGTCAAGGATATAAACTCTTGTAGAAGTAAGAAAAAGATGATATCATTCCATAGGTCCCTCGTTTTAATGGAGGAGACCTATCTTATATGGAGCCATCGTTAAAAAGGGAGCTTTGAGATACATGCACCTTATCTTGACGAAGTAAGACTAATGTGACTTAATCTATAGAGATAGAGTTGTGGTTAAAAGACCTTGACATGGGACAAGTGGATATGAAAGCAGGTGCTTTTGAAGAATATGTTATGGTGCAATCATTCGATTTGCTACAAAGGAAGCTATGCATAATGAATATTTTATAAGGGCCAGGATCCAAATAATGATACATTAATGTTGATAAAGTCTATAGACTTTAAGGGCTACTGGGCGATGGACTATTATAGAGCTATGCTTCATTTGTGTGTGACCTGAGAGTGAGTGGACAAAAGTTGATTTATAAAGGAGCGAATACAAACAAAGATGCCCAGAGCCTTTTAATGTGCTAGTATAAGCCACACATAAAGAAATCATAATTCAAGTTCATCATATAAATATCATAATGCAATGGAGATATTAATAAAGATGCAATATGATGTAGTGGATCATGGTGCAGGAGAAGTCTCAGGAGCGACTTGATCCTAAGGACGTATGATGGGGAGCTACTTTGTGCTAGGATCAATTGGCACTAAGAGGGGGGGGGGGGTGAATTAGTGGAAGAATGAAAGTGCATGATTAAAAACCTTTGCTTTCATAAATTAAAGAGTGAACAACGGAAGCTTCTCTTAATAAAACCAATTGGTAACTAACTTAAAGAAGTTGAGAGATTGAAACTTAAAATCTAACTATCAAGTGTTTAAGAATAATTAAGAGCAAAATTAAAGCAATTAAATCACAATCATAGTTATAGTGGTTCAGCCTTAACTAGCCTATGTCCACTCCTCGAGTTCTCTTCTCCGAAGGCCACCGACGTTCATTATCGATCTTCTTTGGGTGAAGACCAAACCCTTATAACCTTTGAATTTACAAGAGAGACAAGATTATAACACTCAGATCATTCCCTTACCCCTTTTATTTTTCTTATAATTTTCACACATAATTTATTATAAAATTTCTAGCCAAAAATTATTATTTAAAATATAAGAAAGCTTTAGATATTTATAGGCCCTAAATGACTTCAGAATTTAGAGCCAAAATTCAAACGTATCCAGAAAATCTGAGTATGGGTGGTTCACCCGCCGACGTTGATGGTTAAACTACCCAAAGCTTCCATGAATCCAGGGTATGGATGGTTTAGCTATCGACCTGGCGATTTAGCCATCATCAGCCACTTGATGACCTAGGCAACAATGATACAAATGCTGCTCACCGGCCGTTCAGCCATCGAGAATCCCGGAAAAGTGATTCCCTTCACTTTTCCAATCTTGACTTGAACATTATATTGATCAATTCTCTAGTCAACCAATTGAGCTTATCCTGAGCTCAATCAATCCCCTTTTGTGGACTCGATTACCCCTTTAAGTTAATTTAGATTTTTTCTAAATCACACTTAATTCACACTCAAACTTAACATACGATTTAAGGATTACAACCATACATGACCACCAAGCTTAATTAACGACCTCACTCCCGCAATCTGACAACCTCTAGGATCCCTGTGGTGAGCCTCATGGTCTTCCTCCGACAATCTCCCAGCGTGTTCCTAGCAATCTTCCCGATACCTTCGGCGAAGTCCTAGCGAACTCCCGACGAGCTCCCACCGCATCGTCCAAAACTTAGTTTAATGCCTAAGTTTGATCATGGGTCCATGTTTGGTCTGTAACTCCTTTTCACCATCATGGTTAAACCTTAATGGTGCTAACTATAATTTAATTAATTATAATCATGACTAATAAATCTACTTAAAAACCTTCCCAACTCTCGGTAAACTTTTCGATTATCCTCGACAATCTTCCGATGAGTTTCGATATTCTTCTGACGAACTCCCTTGTGCTATCCTAGCAAGCTCCCAACATACTCTAAGCAAGTTCCCAACCGCATCATCCTCATTCGGGTAAACTTTTCGATTATCCTCGACAATCTTTCGATGAGTTTCAATCTTCTTCTGGCGAACTCCCCTGTGCTATCCTAGCAAGCTCTCGACACACTCCAAGCGAGTTCCCAACCGCATCATCCTCACTCCAGCCCAATGCTTGGACTTGTCATTGGCCAAACCTCTGATTGTAATTTTCTCTCTGTCGTAGTTAATCTTGCATCAATCAACTCTAATAACATTGTTAGATCAAATACCCATCAATTGATTTCATCATTAAAATATGAGATTTAACAATCTTCCCATTTTTGATGATGATAATTAATTGATGACCGGAGTTAATCTTAACTCTCTCTAAATTCATGCCAAAATAAAGAAAACTTAAATTCAAGAGAATAACACACTCTTGAATTCAAGTATCTTAAAGCAATCAATATTTCAAGCAAATAAAAATTTGCATCAAGTCATCAAAGCATGTGCATCAATATCGATATGTCATCAATGTCTATTTGTCCTTTGTCATCAACAAAAAGTTGAAATGTATAGTTTACGAGTTAAAAGCACATGGTGACATTACTTCCCCTTAGTAAAATAGAATATGCATTATAAAATTTTCTTCCCCTTTTGAATAATGAGGAGAGAAACAAGGAAGGAGTTGTGAAAGATTATATTATTAAAAAGAGTTCTTAATAATTTTTTTAAAAAATATTAAAATATGCTCAGAAGTCCAAGAGATTTAAAGACTACTTATGTATTTAAAATCATCTCTTGTAAATTTTAAATGTAGCAATTCATCAACTTTATGCACTTTTTCTCTATTTTTGTAAATAATAAGATAAAAACATAGAGAGAGTTTTTTAAAATATTATCATAAAAAACTTAATCTCACGAAATCTAGATTAGCAATTCATATATTTTCATGATTTATTATTCCTAGCTCTCAACCTTAATATTGTAGATATAAAATTTGAAAAAAATATGTAGAATATGAGCTCAACAATCCTTCTCATGTAAATTTCAAGAAAACATAGCAAATAAATCTAAAAAATAGCAAATCATCATCTTCATATAGATTTTCTCTCTTTTTTTAAACAAAAAGATAGAATCAAGGAGGGGTTTCTGAAAAGCATCTTATCACAAAAACAATCAATTTTATAGATGTAAATTCTGAAATCAAGAGCTACCTATGCAATTTAGTTCATCTTATGCAAACTTCAAGTAAGATAGCAAATCAATCAAATCATGTATTTTGAAGATTATCTCATATAAATTTTGATAATAAGTATCAAGAATTCCAAAGAAAACATGATAGTAAATTAAGCTCAAATTGTAAATCAATTATTTTACATGCATTTAGAAAGTTCTAATTTTCTTGTAAGTAATTGTTCCTCATTCAATGTTAGAAGATTTTTTTATATCTAAATTTTCTTATAACTAATCATCATCAACAAAAAATATAATAATTTAATTTTTATATTGCATTCATGTTTTAAATATAACCATTAGTACAAAGAAATCAAGTCATGAATAATCAAATCATAAGTATCAAAAGCATGATTTTTTTAATAAACCTCTTTTTAGATAATAAAAATTTTAGGAGATCAATTTTATAAGCAAAATATTAATTCATGAAGATTGCAAAGTATGATTTTGTAAAATGAGATATGAAAATATAGCATCTCAATTTATTTATATGATTTCAAATAATCAATATCATTATTTAGATTCATGCTATAGTTCCAAAAAGATAAACTTATGAATGTTAGAAGATTTTTTTATATCTAAATTTTCTTCTAACTAGTACAAAGAAATCAAGCCATGAATAATCAAATCATAAGTATCAAAAGCATGATTTTTTAATAAACCTCTTTTTAGATAATAAAAATTTTAGGAGATCAATTTTATAAGCAAAATATTAATTCATGAAGATTGCCAAGTATGATTTTGTAAAATGAGATATGAAAATATAGGATCTCAATTTATTTATATGATTTCAAATAATCAATATCATTATTTAGATCCATGCTATAGTTCCAAAAAGATAAACTTATGAACGTTAGAAGATTTTTTTATATCTAAATTTTCTTCTAACTAATCATCATCAACAAAAAATATAATAATTTAATGTTTATATTGCATCCATGTTTTAAATATAACCATGAGTACAAAGAAATTAAGTCATGAATAATCAAATCATAAGTATCAAAAGCATGATTTTTTTAATAAACCTCTTTTTAGATAACAAAAATTTTAGGAGATCAATTTTATAAGCAAAATATTAATTCATGAAGATTGCCAAGTATGATTTTGTAAAATGAGATATGAAAATATAGGATCTCAATTTATTTATATGATTTCAAATAATCAATATCATTATTTAGATTCATGCTATAGTTCCAAAAAGATAAACTAACGTTAGAAGATTTTTTTATATCTAAATTTTCTTCTAACTAATCATCATCAACAAAAAATATAATAATTTAATTTTTATATTACATCCATGTTTTAAATATAACCATGAGTACAAAGAAATCAAGTCATGAATAATCAAATCATAAGTATCAAAAGCATTATTTTTTTAATAAACCTCTTTTTAGATAATAAAAATTTTAGGAGATCAATTTTATAAGCAAAATATTAATTCATGAAGATTGCCAAGTATGATTTTGTACAATGAGATATGAAAATATAGGATCTCAATTTATTTCTATGATTTCAAATAATCAATATCATTATTTAGATTCATGCTATAGTTCCAAAAAGATAAACTTATGATTCATTTATAAACTTCTTCCAACTTGATTTATATAAAGATTTCAAGTTTCAATTTCTAAACTTATCAAAATCATAATAATAACTTATTCAAATTTAAATCATCAAAATTGATATTTTAAAAAAATCATAAATAGATTCGTCAATCTCTTATTAAAATCTTATTAAGATAAAGATTGAGAAATTTTCAAAAGAAATTATTACAAATATTACAATAAAATATTTTCAAACATGATCTTTGGTTTATCTTTAATCCAATCATGTTTATTTGTTAAGTGTGTCTAACTCTTTTTAGACTTTAGTGAAAAGAGTTGTTATACACTTGTCATATGTATTTCAAATATATATATATATATATATATATATATATATATATATATATATATATATATATATTTAAAAGACCTAAAATGAGAAATATAAAAAATTTTATTTAAAGCTTCAATTTAAGAACTATCATCCTATCATAACCCATTGTAACATACAACTATCATCGTAACATTTAAACTTAGTCAATAATAATATAATATTTTAATTATCAAATTATTGTTGTTTAAGAGATTCAATAATAATGTTATCATTTTATCTCTTGTTGAAGGGTTGATAAGATAAAAATATTTCTAAGAGGAATTATCCTATTTTTAAGTTATTTCTAACTTATGAAATTTATTTCAAGAAGCAATGACATTTAAAGTCAAAATCAAAATTTCATCAAGATCATTATAATAAAAATATTTTCAAACAAAAACTTCAATTT
Source organism: Ensete glaucum (assembly GCA_021527575.1). Classification (NCBI taxonomy): domain Eukaryota; kingdom Viridiplantae; phylum Streptophyta; class Magnoliopsida; order Zingiberales; family Musaceae; genus Ensete; species Ensete glaucum. Next base: position 11,231,721 of record CM038553.1, read on the forward strand.
ATTTCAATTCTAATGATTTTCAGACTTAATGTAGTGAGTTACCATGTTCATTTTATTCTCATTAAATATATTTTAATTTTTAAAAAATACTAGATAATGAAGCATAATTTTTCTTTTCCCTTTTTATAATGTTATATACTCAAATTCTATTATTCAACAATATTCATTTAATCATACAACCCATATTTTAAATTACTTCTTCAACATCATCAAGGTCATTACAATAACTCATCAAAATGTTAAAATATCTTCAAGTAAAAACTCAAACAATCTCAATTCCAACATTTAGATGAGTTAATTCTTTAAACATAGTACAAGTAGTTAGCAAACACATTTTAAATTTTTTATTTATTTTAAGTCTCAATTCAAGAATAATTTAATATTCAATCATACAAGATATTTCAAATATAATATTCAAATCAATCATTAAAGGTATTTTAAAATATCATGGTTTATTTAGAAAGATCTTTAGTCATAAACATGATAAAAAAAAAACTTTAGACTCATATAAAAAGGTTTTTGTTTGGATAAATATTTTTTTGGGAGTCAAGAGGGTTGTTATATATATATAATACCTTTTAAATCATATAAACTAATATATCATCAACAAACACTAATTTTCATAAATTTTAACATAAATATTTTTCATTAACAATAACTAATATTCATTAGTTCTAATTCATTTTCATACTAGCATACTCTAACTATGCATTATCAATCAATATTATGATAAGATAAATTCAAATGAGTAAATCACTTTCAAGTGAAGTCATTACTGTAAGATATTCTTCAACCTAAATCTAATGTTTTTTTTATGTTGCAAGATTCTATCAAGTTATCAAGAAGTTTTTCCTTTAAAGAAAAAATAATTTTGTATATGACTTTTAAGTTCAAATTTAATATTTAATCATTTAATTTCAAGACAACTTACACAAATACAAGCACACAAATCAATACATTAATCTTTCTTCTTTCTAATTTTTAGCATGCAACAAAAGGGTTACACACCATCATAATGTAGATTTATTTTTATTTTTAATAATTTATCTTGTTAGTATTTAGGCTAGTGAGCTTATTAGATCTCAAGTTATATGTCTTGTGCATCTAAAACATTATTTAATACTCTTAGTTTTAGTTTGGAGATAAACTTATAAGAAAAATATTTTTGATTTAGGTACCCATTTTATATTGGGTCCTTCATAAAGAATTTTATCTTTCTTTTCTAATTATTTTTTATTGTATAAAGTTCTTTTGGGAACCCAAACTAATTGGTGTAAACTACATTTTCTAAATAGACATTTGTTTACCTTATATTTTTTATAAAAAATACATTTGATTTTCGGTGACAAATTTAAGATAGGTCCTTTAACAAAAATGGTTGATTTTTATTAAATGCTACCAATAAAACCTATGCTATTTGTTCCATTAATGTGACCCTTATTGGTAAGGATCATATTTAGGGATTTGTTTTAAATTTTAAATTTTTCTAGTGTTGTGTTAATTAAGTTATTTTCTTATTTAACATTATCTAGCATTTCATATTTAGAAAAATGGGTTATGTGCTACTAATGAATCATATATTTTATCAAATCTATCAACTAACAAATCATGTTCATTTTTAAGCAACTTATAAGATTTGTTAATTTTTCTAAGTTCATTAACAATTCATGAAACATATTAAATAACTTCAAAAAAAATACTTAATAAATCACTAACCTCATCTTATATTATCATTAGAGCATAGTTAGCAACTTCTTTGGATTGGTCTTCTTAATCCGATGAGCTTGAGTCATCTCAAGTTATCGTAAGTGTTTTCTTCTTGTGTGGCACATTCTTCTTCAATTGAGGATATTTATTTTTGAAATATCATGATTTTTTGTATTTATAGCATATGACATTGTCCTTATTCGGTTTATTTTTATTTTTATAAATTTTTAAAAAAATTTAAACAATAGTGTAATATCATGATCCACATTACTTAAGGTTTCACTCGATGGATCATTTGCCGTTCGAAGTGCTACATCCTTCTTATTTTTTGGAAGGGGTTCATCAAGCTCTTCATGAGCTTTACAATTTAATTCATATGTCATTAATGATCCAATAGGTTCTTCAAGAGGCAAGTTATTTAAATCTTTAGCCTCTTATATAGCGATTACTTTAGGATCCCAATTTTTAGGAAGTGGTCTTAAAATTTTACTAATAAGTACAAAATTAGAAAAATATTTTCCAAGAGCTTTAAGTCCATTAACGACATCCATGAAACGGGTATCCATGTCTTCAGTAGACTCACTTGGCTTCATTATAAATAATTTATAGTTATGAATGAAAATGTTAATCTTAGATTCTTTTACTCTACTAGTCTCCTCGTGTGTGATTTCTAGTATATGCCAAATATTAAAAGTTAATTCACAAATGAAAACACAATTAAACTCGTTTTTATCAAGAGCACAAAATAAGGCATTCATAGCCTTTGCATTCAAAGAAAAATTCTTCCTTTCCAAATCATTCTAATCATTCATTAGTTTGAAAGATTTTTCAAATTTATTTTCTATAATGTACCATAAATCAATATCCAAAGAAATGAGAAAAATACGTATTCTTATCTTTCAATATGTGTAATCAATCCCATTGAACATTGGAGGATATGAAATAAAATGTTCCTCATTTATACTTAATAAAGTCATTTACTCAAGTAGGTGTTTAGTCTAAAGAGTAAGACCTTGCTCTAATACCAATTGGGGAGGGGGGGGTGGTTTGAGGGGTGAATTAGTACAAGAATGAAAGTGATTGATTAAAAACCTTCAATTTTATAAATTAACGAGTGAACAACAAAAGCTTCTCTTAATAAAACTTATCATAAACTGATTTAAGGAAGTTTAGAGATTGAAACTTTGGATCCAACTATCAAGTATTTAAGAGCAATTAAGAGTAAAATGAAATCAATTAAAGCAAACTCACAATTATAATGGTTTAGGCTTAATTGGCCTATATCCACTCCCCGAGTCCTCTTCTCCGAAGCTCACTAGTGTCAAATACTGATCTTCTTTGGGTGAAGACCAAACCCTTACAATCTTTCAACTTATTAGAGAGACAAGATTATAACTCTTGGATCACTCTCTTACTCCTTTTCTTTTTCTTATAATTTTTACACATAATTTATCATAGAATTTTTAGCTCAAAATTATTGTTTAAAATATAAAAAAACTTTGGGTATTTATAGGCCCTAAATGGATTCAGAATTTGAAGCCAAAATTTAAACGTATCCAATAAATCTGGGTACAGATGATTCACCCACTAGCGTCGACGGTTAAACCGCTGAAAGCTTTCCTAAATCTAGGATATGAGTGGTTCAGCCATCGTAAGCTACCCGAAGACCTGGGTAGCGGTGGTACAACTATCGCTCACTAGCGGTTCAGTCACCGAGAATCTCAAAAAAGTGATTCCCTTCACTTTTCTAAGTTTGACTTAAACCTTATGTTGACCAATTCTCGGGTCAATCAATTGAACTCAACCTAAGCTCAATTAATCTTCTTTTGTCGACCTAGTTGCCTCTTTGAGTTTATTTAGATTTCTTCTAAATTACATTCAATTCAGACTCAAACTTAACTTATAACCTAAGGATTATAACCATATATGACCACCGAGCTTAATTAATAACCTCACTCTCGCAATCCGACAACCTTCGACATTCCGTACAGTGAGTCTCATAGTCTTCCTTCGACGATCTCTTAGTATATTTCTAGCGATCTTCTCGATACCTTCGACGAAGTCCTAGCTAACTCTCGTTAAGCTCTCACCACATTATCCAAACCTTGGCCCGATGCCTAAGCTTGATTTTGGGTTCATTGTCTAGTTTGTAACTCCTTCTTACTGTCATGGTTAAACCTTGACGATGTTAACTATGATTTAATTAATTATAATCATGATCGATAATTTGAAAACATTTCCAACTCCCGGCAAGTTTTTCGGCTACCCTCGACAATCTTCTAGCAAGTCTCGAACTTTTCAGATAAACTCCCTTGCGCTATCCTGGCAAGCTCCCGATACCCTCAGCAAGCTCCCAACGTACTCCAGGCGAGTTGCCAACCGCATTGTCCTCACTCCGGCCCAATGCTTGGACTTGACATTGGCTAAACCTCTGATTGTAATTTCTTCTCTATCGTAATTAATCTTACATCAATCAACTCTAATAATCTTGTTAGATCAAACACTTATTAATGGATTTCATCATTAAAATCCAAGATTCAACACTTTGAGCTCCACTTTAGTAGACAATATGGTAGCATGTAGAGATATATGATGGTTATAGGGTAGCAAGCCAATCACGTGAGTGATGACATATGTGATACGCTGTATAATCTTTTTATATTATGATTATTATTAATATTTTCTCATATTATATATATTGTCAACTGCATATATATTGTAATATCCTTGGATCCGTGCAATAAAAATCGGATCGTGATGAGATCACGATGAGACCGATTCACCTTTAAACACAAACCCTAAATAATCTCGATTATAGGTTATTTGAGAGGGATATCGAGATAACTGGACAGATTGGTGTACTATATTCTCATTCATACGATAGAGGCAGTTAGTCTCATAACCACTCGTATGGGGACACTAAGGTACAATGCATGTGTTCATTAGATAATGAGTTTACCAATTAATCTACTATAGAATGTTTGATGGTTAATAATACCTAACTTCAAATAGCAATTCTATAGTCTCAGTTATGTATCTGGTCCTTAGACTTAAGATATAAATAATATTTTATTTGACTACTCATTTCTTCGACACCGAACTTATAGGTAATAGAAGTTTTAAATATGGTATAATCGATTATCAAGATTAATAGTCAAGCTTACGAAAACAATTAAGTGTCAATATACGATCATCCACTCTTGTTATCACGAGAGGAATATCCCGTGTGCTATCACTCAAGCAAATACCTAGGCAGGGTCGTTCGGATTTAGAGAGGAATATATGAAATAATCTGATTAGAGCGAGACTCAGATAAATTTCGTATGAGGCATGATAGTATCATGCTAATAGACGGTCTTTGAAATATTAAATAGATGAGGAACTATAAATACACAATAACTGAGGATTGACTAGTCTAATGGATTAGATCCCCTGTACCGTTTGGGGACTATGACATAGTAGCTTAGTATATCTATAGTCGATAAGTTGAGTGAATTGTTATGAGATAATAATTTACTCAGTCAAAAAGAGTTCTAACAGACAAAACTCATAGCCAACTCAATATTAGGCCTAGAGAGTGATACACATATAGTGGATGATTATAGCAAGTAGAGGAATGAATATGAGTTATTCAATAAACATATATTATTATTAGATGAGATCCAACATTATAGGAAAAATTAAGGTTATTGAATAAAGATCCAATAATCTAAGAGATGAGGATAATTGGATAGAGATCCAATACCCACTAAAGTGGTGCATAGAAGCTGTGAAAAAGGTATGCAAAAGTTATGAGATTTTGGCTACGATTTGAGGAGCATTGCTGCATCGATCCACCATATGAATAACACTATAAATGAGGACATTTAACCTCATTAATTATTTTCCATTGGATTTAAAAGTTTCAGGGATATACGATCTCCTTAGGTAATAAATCTCACATGATTTACAGTTTTTAGTTTTGCGATTTTTCGCGCATCAATTATTGTACGATAATATGATAAATGTGGGAAACTTTTTGTTTTATTTTTTCATTGCACATGCGATGCTCTCAAGATTAACAACATAGATTCAAGGATTTAAAGTCATAGACCATAAACGCGAGTCTTTTGTGCATGTATTAAATTTTATATTAGATGAAAGTCATAGTCATCAGCATATGTGGTCTGTATACCACTAAGGGAATTCCATATGTAAGTACTAGAGAGTCTCGTGAAGATGACTTAATTATATAGAGATATGATCGAAGCAGCTAGAGAGTTGGACAACTTTAGAGCTCATATTCTCTTGAAAGAGCTTAACAAGTCAAAGAATAAAGTTGAGTGAGCCATCATTGCTACAAAAGATGCTAAGGATAACAGAATCGAGCGAGCCATGGAATATGATGGTAGAGGCCATTCATAAAAGTTATACTTTTTCCATCAATCAAAAAGAACTATTTGAAAAATACAAATGTGTTATAGTAGGTGGATAAGATAGGTGAGGAAGTGGCAATAAGTCTAAAGAAACTTAACTATCTAAAATCAAATATAGATTAAGATGGAAGTAAACATAATGGAGTGTCACACCACACACTATAGAGATGGATCTACTAATTAAAAAGAAAAGAATATAGATGTGAGATGATATATAGTAGGGCATGACAGTTTCATGGTAAGATATGAAAGAGGAATTTTCGTGAAGTAAACATATCTTGCTTTCATAGAGAGAGAGCATATGATAATGAAAAATGGCCAAAGAGGTGAAGAATACAAAGACAAAACTTCAATTACTAAGACAAGTTTGAAAGATAGGTTAACGAGCTTCGTAAGATTAGTGTCAATAGATATCTCATTAAGATAGTCAAAAGTGAAGGATTTTATGTTAATGAAAGAGTGCTCGATCGATGAATATAGTAGGTAGTATGTAGTGTTATACAATTTCTACTTAGAGGAGTAGACGATGAAAATGATGGAGAAGACATCATAATCTCATAAGTGACCAAAACTATCAAAGACTTACTCTAAGTTAAGACGAAATTTACTCTTTTCTATTTTATATTCTAATAGTTCGATGACAATTATGATGTGAATTCCAATAGCTAATTTAATGCAAGAAGTGTGACAAAGAACAAACGTATGCTAGCAACTAACTTGATATATAAAGTATAGCCCTTGAGGAGATAGACAAAGTAATATTTTCCTTCTCAACTTTTAAGAGAATAAACCTGATTATCTTATTTATCTACATGAGCTCTACATGTTTAAAGATACTTAAAAAAATTTAATGAAAAATAATAATTGTTAAATTCTTATACTAATAAGTAATCGATAGAGTAGATTATCTATTTTATGTTTCGATAGAATATTTATTGAAAGAAAAAGTGATGTCTCTTTGAAGTGACAACTAAATAGGAGATGAATTAATAGACAAATTTTCGTTTAAAAGTTTTAAAGTCATATATATATATAGAAATATAAAATATATAAAAACACAAAAGAAAAAATATATATCAATCGGGTCGGATCCAAAACGGATCGGGTTCGGATGTCGATTCAGATCGTCTCTTGATACGAATCCATGATGGAAGTAGAGTCGCCTCTCTGATTACGAAGCCGACGAAGGAAGAGGGCATACATAACCCTAATCCAATCCTTTTTTTCTTTTCTTTGTTTCTCCTCGATTTCTGATCTTTTGGGAGGGCGAAGATGCCGCAGGTTCGGATCGTCGCGAAAAACTTCATGGACCTGGTGGCGGCTTTGCCTGCCATGAAGCTGGACAAACTGTATGAGAGCACTTTCATCTGCGAAGCCGTTCTCAGGTGAATCTTCTTCCATTCCCTTTCTTGTCTATTATTTCGTGTAGATCCTTTGATTCGATCACAAAGGCGCTATTGTCGATTCCTTGCGTTTTCTGTTCAATCTATGGCAGTTCACCAGAAATTGAGCAGGTGTAGTTGGTTCGGAGAGTGACCAGTTGGAGCTCTTCAATTTGTCTTCACAGGAACAAGACCCTTGATGTTTGGTGGTTAATTTGGCTATGAATGACTTGCTTGGTTTTTTGAGTGTTGGCATTAGAATCAACAAGTCTAATAATCATTTATATGCAACCACCAACATCAGGAATTCAACCTTAAGTGGTTCATGTAGTTTGACCTGCGCTGTGAATTTTTTGTGGATCAATAGTTCACACTGACTGACTTGTATTTTACCTTGACATGTTATATTTGCATTCATAGTTGTCATTATATGGTGCTTGAATGTTATGAATTCTAGGTCTTTTTGTTATATTGTTTACTTTGTTTTAATCTATTTTCACCCACTTTATCATTTCTATTATCTTATGCATTTGCTGCTCTTTTAAAGCAGCCAATATATTTGGTTGCTTTAACTCTCATTTGTGGAGCTATGTGGCATTTAATGACTGAAACAACAGTATGCTTAGTCTAATTTGTAATTTTCAATCTTTAGATCTCTGCCACCGATGGCTAAGAGGTATGTCTTGCAAATGCTGTACATTGACACCCTAATAACAGCCAAGTCGATGGAAGAATGGTTGCTTCCAGATGGGCTTTCCAAACACAAACTGGCTATTGATAGGTTGCTTCAGCTGAGGGTTTTCCTTGAAGTTACTGATAGGTATAGTGCTTTATATTCTTGAAACTGCTTTTGTGGATACTCATAACCCTATTTGGCTGTGTTCTACTTCCTCCATGGTACCACTTCTGAAGGCCATGATGTGCCATCATCATTTTTTACATTTAAAAATCATGCATGGAGATGTGTTATTATGTCTTCTCCTATTCATCTTTCTGTACAAGAGCTTATACTATTTATGCAATCTCAATTTTCTGTATTCCTGATTAAGTTTCAATTGCTATAGTTTGTTCGAACTCAGTCTTCAGGTTCATATTTGTTAAAAGTTGTTCTTCTCTTTTGTGAAGAATCTTAATGCATCCTTTTGATCTGATAAATGTGATGGATACACTATCATATGCAGTATTAGATAATCTATAGTTTTTATACCTGATTCTTTCCAAACCTTTTTACTTGTAGATCTGATTATTGTTTTCTTTTCTTAATGTAAATTCTTTAGCAAGTTCCTCCCTGCAGAATTGGCTCACAAAAATACATCGTATTTGCCATTCTCTTCCTGTCCCTTAACTTGATTGTTGTATCCTCTGCTTCTACACGCTACTGTACTGTTTAAGTTGGGGAAGGCAAAATTTCTTTGGCATTCTTCTCATACTCTATATGCACAAGATAGAAATTGCTATAACCGTTCCAGCTTGTGCTCCTATGTTTTTGTGTTATTGCTTGGATTTTCACTTTGTGGTATGATGTGCTATAGCTTTGTTACAAAATTTAAATTATTGGATGATTGTAAAATTGACACAAAATCTACATCTGTGTACTATTTGTATTATAACTGGTTGCAGAAAGAAGGAGACAAGTTACAAGATAAACCCGAAGTTCCAAAGCAATATCCAAAAGTACTTGGTGAACGGGTATGTATTGATATGTGTGTTTTGGTTCCATATCAATTACCAACTAAAATGAAATTACATCAATCTGACTTATGGCCTTGAGTGTATTACAATCTAATCAAGTACATAGAAATGTCTTTGTATGTTGCAATTGAAGTCAAGCTGATGTGTTGTATGCTTTTAAATTAATATAACCTTTCTCTGCCCAATTCCATATCTTACTATCAAAAGGGTACAATGTCAACAAGGACCATTGGATTGTGAAGTTGAAGAGCATTGTGCTTCTGGGGTGTTCCACTTCTATCATTAGGATTTGAAGATGGTATTTGCAATTTTGCACAAGCAACTTCTCCTTCACACACTTGCCCAAGCACAGCTGTGATGGTCTAGATGATCCTAGCTATGCAGTAGTCAATGTAGTTTGAGTAGGTGTTGATGATGATGACCAAAGTCACCAATCTAATGTTATTGGCCTCATATACAAGGCTGGTCTAGTTATTGTGGTGGCCAGCTTAGTTATAGTAGTGGCTGGCCTAGCGGAGGATTGAGACATGATGTTTTGATTGGAGTTAAATGTTCTCCTTTTGGAAGTATAAGGGTTAAAAAAACTGCACATATCAATCACTCACAGCATTAGTTATAAAACTGTCTTGAGCATAGTCATGTATGAAGGCACTCCAATCAATTATTAAATTCTTTTGTGCTCTACAACATGGCAAATGTGTGTCCAGATTCCAACAATTGCTCATTATGACTTTTAATCATGTTCGTTTTCACATGACAGCGGTATGTATATTGGCAAAATAAATCTGGCTTTTATTTCATATATCTAAGTCAAGGCACAAAATAGGTTTATTATTTTTGTTTCGTAATTGCAGTGGGACTTTACCCAGAGAGCCGATGCCTTTGAGCATCACAGTCAGATTGCCAACTTTGGAGGATCTAGAGACCTATGCCTCTGAGCAATGGGAGGTTGCTCCTTAAGATTCTATTGATTTACCATCTCGTTAGTTATTTTATGCTTATAAGTTATAACTATACAAGGTTGCTTCAGTGGTTTCTTCTTTTTTGGTGGCAAACAGTGCTTCTTGTTGCAGCTTATAAATTCAGCTCAGGCAGAAAAGTTGACGAGCTTCAGTTCTTCTATGATTAAGGTTTTCCAGCGAGGACTTTTGAGTGCCAGGTTTTCTACATCTGCAATTATTCTGTTGGGATGTTAACACTTGCTATATCCTAATTGCAAAAAATCGATCTGTACTTGCTGTAATGATATATAAAGATTTTGAAGTTCTGATCTGCCGGATATGCAGGGAAAATGAAGCTCCGAAGTTAACTGAGAATGGCTTCCAGTTCCTTGTGGGCATTTTTCTAAATCTTATTACTCTTTTAACATTTCAAATTTCAAATTCTTATAGCTGATCATTTCCTCTAAACAGCTGATGGATACAAATGCCCAGCTTTGGTATATAATAAGAGAATACATTTCAACAGCTGAGGTATTTGTTAACATACTATACTTTTTTCTCCATTTCTGCTCTAATTGGCTTTTATTCTTAAAAAATTCTGTGACAAGACTGATTTTTTTATTCCTTTTTGAAATAATGCAGGATCGTGGAGTTGATCCCACAGATCTAATATCATTCCTTCTTGAGCTAAGCTTTCATACCCTTGGTGAGGTATAACAATCAATATATTTCTGAAACACTCTATAAATCTATATAGACCTAGTAAAATTAATTATGTCTATCTATGGCACAAAAACAGTCTTGTATTAATCATGGATACATCTTGTGATGTGAAGAATTATTTTGGCGTATGTAAGAGCTTAACTTTCCATCTAGAAACAAATTAAACAAGCATATAATCTGTATATAGTAGTGAATAGTGATAATAAAAGATGATTTTAAAAGATGTTTCTTTTTCATTTATAATGGAATAAGAAGTGATTTAATATCAATTAAAATGCATTTACAATTTATTTTGTATGCTTACTTTACGAAGAAAAATCTGCAGTTCTAGCAAACTGATCAATGGTCAACCTGAATACATCACTACATAGCACATCCGTGATTCCACAGAACAACTAATGCTACCTTCCACATATTGCAAACCACATTACATTTTTCTTGCTCCCTCTCCATGATCTGGAACGTCTCTTGTTCCAGGCATCTATGTTTCAGTTGACTCTGACTGCTTCTCAGGAGGTTACAACTGAATACTAATGCCCCAAGAATTTTAATAATCACGTCTGATGAACTGCAATCTGGTTTAACCACTTGTGGTGGCTTCAAGCCAATTCTTATGAGTTCTAAGAAAAAAGTGACTTCAGTGCCTAACCTTGCTGATCAGTCTCAATTTAACCTCATTTCTTTTAGTGATCCCAGAGTCAATTTCTAGTTTCTGTGCTTGAATCAAGTTAGAGGGACATGATCCCTTTTATTTTTGTCCGCTCCAAACCACTTTAGCAGAAAAATAGAAAATCTCTCTATCAAGGTGACTGGCTTTCCTAGTTGGCAACCCAAAAGACAAGAAGCAAATGAGTTAAGGAGAAACATGGCTATCCATGAATTGAGGACACCTTTTGATCAGTCTATACACACAAATTATCTCAATTTGATCCCAGTATGCAAGAGATCCCAATTTAAATTTGAGGTCCCATGTCAAGCCACTCACTCTTTGTAATTTTTACTTTTCAAACTAAAAACCTTTTCAGAAACTGTATGATTGAACTTTTGAAAAGCACTCTTCCTTCTGTACATATGCATTCTTGAGGTTCTAGTGTGTGTCCTAAGATCGTCCCATGTAGAACATTTCAAACAGGATTTCATGAAAAAGGTAATAAAGGATCATTATGTTTTCACCAAATTAATTTAAAACCTTAAGTTCAAGGTTTTATGTCAACCTGTTGGATTTGTATATTATCACCGAGTAGTGTATTGACCTATACCCTGTAGTGTCCGGAAAAAAATATTAAAAAAGAAAAAAATGAAAAGATGGTCCAATCAGTATGGTCCATTCTTGGTGTTTGATTGGGCTGGCAAAAACCAATTGGACCATATGATTTGAAAGTTACGTACAACCAGAATGGCCTACTTGGTTGGACTTGTGAAAAACCAGCTGGCTGATACAATTCGACTGGTATTTTAAGCATTGTTTTTGTTTTCCATTTACAATATCAGATAATTCATTAGAGGGCAAAACAAACTTTCTGCTAGTAAGGCTCATATAAATTGACCCTCCAGACCCTGCACTGTCAAAAACATCATGCACTTGGCTATTCCCACCTAGCAGGTAAATGATCCCTTATCAATCTCCTTAGATGATGACCAAAATATGTATGAACCTATCCCAATCAAGGTTTTTATCTCTGTTTCATAGATTTTCTCACTTTTTATGCTGTTCTTTCCAATTTTTGTTATCTGATCTTTTATTCATCTTGTATGCGACTATTCCAAGTGCTTCGTAGAAAAGTGGGCATGTGCCTTTAATATGTTTTGTTTGGCCTTGTTATCTGGGATTAAGTCTACTTGAGGAACCCACAATTCATGTAATATCTTGGAAAATTAATTATTTTAGAGATTGCTATTTCTTTGTTAATTGAATTTGAAACATATCTTTGACAATATCAGATGCACAACTAAGGTTTGCAGGATCATAATTTATTTCGGGCTTGGTTATAAGATTAAGAATTATAAATTGTCTGGATAGGCAGAAGTGGATTGTTTTTCTTTGTCTTTTAAAGGACTTATTCTGCTGGGATCTGTTGAATTTGAGTGCCAAAAAAAGATTGTATTAGCTGGAACCAATCAGAATCTACCTGACTTTTCTTGAGTTGACTTGTTTCCTAAAAGGTCAGCAATTGGATTTAGCTGATAGCCTGAGACTGGTTCAAATTGGTCAACCCTGTAATCCTTGCAACTTTTATGGATAGTTATTTGACTAATATGCACATTTATGTAACTCTGATTGGTGACCTTTTATTCAACCATGTACATTGCCTTGCAGGATTTTTTTTTATTAGGTAGTTTATTCCTAATCATCTCTTAAATCATTTTCTAGCTTGGAGTTTCTTTTATCTATGTTATTACATCATGCTGAGAATCTTAAAAGGCTTGTTGTAGTTGTTGTTATCCAAGCATTTGTTTTTCAAGATCAATGTTTGATATACCAGTAATTATATTTGTATACATACAAATATATGATATATATTTTTCACCACAGTTCAAAATGCATTACTAACTTTGTGTACTAGATAGCACTCTTGATTTCTATGGAGATTCAGTGACAACTTAACTTTAGTTCCTCGTATATCTTTTCTTGCTCTTAATCCTGTGACTTTCTTGTCGCTTTTAACTCAATGATTAGGTAAACTGATGCTTATATCTTTGTGTTGCAGGCTTACAACTTGAATACTTTGACTGATGTTCAACGAATTGCTATTAAAGACCTTGCAGATCTGGGACTAGTCAAACTTCAACAGGTGAATACAAAATTATCTGCTCCTTCCCTTCCCTTGTGATGATAATTCAAGTCGTTAATGGCTTGATACATTATATAATAATATCCTACTTTGTGATATGGCAGGGCAGGAAAGAGAGCTGGTTCATACCTACTAAATTGGCTACTAATCTTTCAGCAAGCCTCACAGATTCGTCATCAAGCAAGGAGGTTTGTCTTTTGGTAGCTATATTAGATGCCTATGAACTAACAGAAATGTTTTCACTTTGTCAAGTGTTCGGTAACACTATTTATTTAGATTTTTCAGACAGCAAAGTTTTGTAGTGATTCTAATTTTGTTTCTTCCTCTTCCTATACTTTCTACCATATATTCTACAAAGGTATCCTTTTCATTTAAAATAAAACATTTACAACCAAAAACTTTAAAATACGCAATGTTGGGTCTTTTATTGTTCCACAATTTGTAAGAAGTTTTAGATAATAGAGATCTTATGATGATCCTGTTCATGACATAGCATGCAGTGTTCGAGTAGACTATGTTCATTAAACATGATTCTTGCCATCTCTTGTAAACTCTTATTCTTTCTCTCAACAACTTCATTTTGTTGTGGATTTCTTGGAGTAGAGAAATTATGGTCATACCTATCGAATCATGAAATTCTTGAAAATCATGATTTTTAAATTCACCACTATGAACACTACGAATAGAAGAAATCATAAAGTCTTTTTCATTTTGAACTTGTTTATAAAACTTCATAAAATATTTAAAACAATCACTTTTATGTGCCAAGAAGTATGTTCAAGTATATCTACTATAACCATCAACAATCACAAAAGCATATTTACTATCTCCTAGACTTGTGGTAGGTCTAAATAAATCTATATAAATTAATTATATTGGTCTAGAGGTAATCACTTGATTTTTAGATTTAAAGCTACTTTTTATTTGTTTCCTAGTTGACATGCATCATAAATTTTATCTTTGACAAATTTAATTCTAGGCATTTCTCTTACAAGTTTCTTAGTTCCGATTTGTGAGATTAATTTCATACTTGCATGATCTAATCTTCTATGCCAAAGCGATGCATTATTGTTTAAATCGAAAAATAAGTTTCGTCATGAAAATCATTAAGATCAATATATAAACATTATTGTTTCTTAAGGCAATCATAGACTTATTTTATATGGTATATCTATGATGCAAGCATTAGATTCAAATTTAATATTATATCCTTTATCACACAATTGACTAATGCTTAATAAGTTATGTTTTAAATAATATACTAACAGAACATCTTCAATCAAAAATTTGATTTGTTACCAAAATTTTCAATGCAAGGCACCAGCGCCAAAATATTAAAAATATATAATATAATTAGTAAATATAATTATTTAAATAAAAATATCATATTTAATTAAGCAGTATACTTTTAACAATATATTGTTTACTGTTAACTATATTGTAATATGGACAATATACTGTATATGTAATAAATATTAACAAGTATACTACTATCGTTAATATTTAATATATATTATCTTAATGACTCATTAACGATACTATTAATATTTAATATACATTATACAGTATACTGTATACAATATATTGTTAAGTGTTAACAGTATATTAACAATATACTATTATACTGTTAACAGTATAAGATATTGTTAATAATTAGTTATAATAATTAGTCAACTTAATAGCATCCTGTTAAGTGCTAATATCTTGATGAATCGAGACGACAGCGACTGCGAGAGGAGTGGCGGCAAGCGGCGGCGATGATGGCGGAAAGCTGCGAGCGGAAGCGACATCGAGATGGTGTCGGTGGCGTAATCCAAGCGAATGAAGCGGGCTCTCGGGCACTCGGGCGAGGCGATGTGGCGAGCGATGGCGGCAGAGCGATGGCAATGACAACAAATAAGGCAGCGGCGAGATGCTAATCCCGATTCGAGATTAGGATTAGGGTTGAGTAAGGGAAATATATAGCTACGTTAGTTGGTTCGATTGAACCAACTAATGCGACCGATCAAACCAGAGCTAAAAGCCCGGTTCGGTCGATTGATTAAACCGGCGCTCGAATCGCCGTAGCTCGGGCGAGCACCAGCGCCTCTTTGAGCGTCTGCTGGGTGTTGATCGAGGCGCGGCCTCGCCTGCTCTAGGCGGCGCTGAGTGCCTATTTAAAACGTTGGGCACCCTTGCGGCTAACTTGTTGACTTAGCTGGAATTGTCTAAGACACGAAGCAACCTTTGCCCAATGTTCTGGACTTAGTTGGGTTTGACTAAATCAAGAAATGCCGAAGTGTATTTGCCCGCAAAGGGTTAGCCCAATTGCAACCTCGTGCGGGTCCCGAAGGACCTGCAAAAAGAGAAGTTGACTAGTTTTGAAGACGAGCGACGGATAAGTCCTGACGTCTCGCAAAGAGGGCAGCTCTTACAAGCAATTCGTCGAACACCTTGAGTGCAACAGAAAAAGAGAGAAAGAGTGAAATAGGGCTTTAGAGGGCTGTAAGAACGATCGCAAGTCCACAAACGACGGTTCCCAAGGGTGTCGGACGCAAAACACTTCAATTTCTTTTGAGTGCTCACGCCCGACTACTATCCTGAAGCCCCATCCCCCACCGGTTCTAGAGGTGAGATGGTGACGGTTTACTTCCTCAACCATCGCGAAATGACCCAAAACCGGGTAGTTTTGGGGCGGTTTAACCAGCAATGACGATCGCTCAACGACTGACGGTTCGCTGCAATTCCTAGGCAAAATCACACAAATTCAAGGCAAAACAGGCTGCCCAACATTTGTACAAGCAACAAAAAGCGACGACGACCATTCATGACATTCTCCCCCACTTAACTTGTCGACGCCCTCGTCGACGCTTGTTGATAGGCTTTAACGCAGGCTTCTTCATGTCGTAGGGTGTCTTCTGGCCCCCAACTGGCTTCTGTCTGAGGAAGCTTTTGCCACTTCACCAACTACTCAGTTTGCCTGCTCCGTTGGGTAGCTTAGTCTTGCGATCCGCTAGAATAGTCTCAACTCGCTTTTCGTAGGAGGCTCTGATTGGGGGTAGTCGAGTTGAAATATTTTGTGAGGCGTATTGCAGATCTGAATGGTAGGCTTTCAAGTTGCTTGCATGAAAGATATTGTGTATTTTGAACCATGTTGGAAGTTGCAACTTGTAGGAGACGTTGCCTACTCGGCTGATGATTGGGAAAGACCCTTAATACTTGCGTACCAATCCTTTGTGCACTTTGTGCCTAAAGAACTGGAGTGATGCTGGTTGGAGCTTTACCAACACCAAGTCACCAACTTTAAATTCCTGGGATCGCCTTCCCAAGTCTGCCCACTTCTTCATATTTTTGACCGCCTTCTCTTTGTAGGCCCGAGCAATATTTGCATTTCGATGCCATTCTTTTGCAAAGTGATATGCTGATGGACTATTTCCCGTATATCCAACGGCCAATGTGTGAGGAGTCGACAGTTGTTGTGCTGTGATAATCTCGAAGGGGCTCTTGTTGGATACAGAGCTCCACTGCAAGTTGTAGGAGAATTGAGCTATGTCCAACAACTTCACTCAATCTCGTTGGTTAGCACTCACATAGTGCCGGAGGTACTGTTCTAACAGCGAGTTAATTCTTTCTGTTTGACCATCCGTCTAGGGGTGGAGGCTTGTGGAGAAGTATAACTTCAATCCTAACAGCATGAATAACTCAGTCCAGAATCGTCCCAAGAACCGAGAATCTCGATCACTAATGATATTGCGTGGAACTCCCTAATACTTCACCACATTCTTCATCATCAACTTGGCCACCTCTTCTGTTGAACAATGTAGGGGTGCAGCAATAAACGTTGCATACTTTGAAAACTGATTGATAACTACAAGTATCGATCCAAGTCTCCCTACTACGGGCAAGCTTGATATGAAGTCCAAGGAAACGCTCTCCCATGGCCTTTCTGGTGCCGGCAGTGGCTCCAAAAGTCCCACTGGCTTTCGTTGCTCTACCTTATCTTGTTGGCATGTAAGACATGTACGAATATAATCCTCCACATCTGTCCCCATCTTTGGCCAATAGAATGCCCTCTCCACGAGAGCCATTGTCCGATGAATACCTAGATATCCTGCCCAAAGGGAATCGTGACACTCTCTCAAGAGTTCACGCCTCAAGTTGTCCGCTCGCGGAACATAAAGTCTATTCCCTTTAATGTAGAGGAGTCCCTCCTGGACCCAAAATCGTCGCGCCTTGCCCTCTTTGATGAGTTGCATCAGGGTTACCGCTGAGGATCACCGCATACCCATCCCTGATCCCGGAAAGAAAGTTGGAGTGCAATCGACTTACTTGGCCTTCGCCTTCCAACTGTATAGCATTCACCAGTTTCACTTTTCGGCTCGATGCATCGGCCACGACATTTGTCTTTCCGGGCTTGTACTCCATTACCATGTCGAACTCGGCTAAGAAGTCCTGCCATCGTGCCTGTTTCAGGGAGAGTTTCTTTTGGGTCTAGAAGTAACTCAATGCGGCATTGCCCATCCTTAGCACGAATGGTGCTCCCAAAAGGTAGTGTCGCCAGACTCGTAGACAGTGGACCATCGCTGTCATCTCTTTCTCATGCACTGGATATCGCTGCTCGGTCTCATTGAGCTTGCGACTCTCATAGGCCACTGGATGATCCTCTTGCATAAGTACTCCCCCAATAGCGAAGTCAAAAGCATCTGTGTGGACTTCAAAAGGCTTCCCGTAGTTTGGTAATTTGAGTACTGGTTCCTCCAACACAGCAGTCTTTAGATCTTGGAAAGCCGTTTCACACTTGTCCGACCGTCTCCAAGACTGCTCCTTTAGCAACTTCGTCAGTGGAGCTGCGCGCTTTGAATATCCAGAAATGAAATGTCGATAATAGTTGACGAAACCAAGGAAGGATCTCAACTCAGGTACCTTCTTTGGTGTTCGCCATTCTGCCCTAGCTTGCACCTTTGACTCGTCCATCCGAATGGAACCACTGCCGATTCGATGCCCCAAGAATAGAATTTCTGTCTCCGCAAAGTAGCACGCCTCCCTCTTCACAAACAAGGTGTTTTCCCTGAGAACTCTGAAGATTGTCCGAAGGTGCTCAACGTGCTCCTTGAGCGTCTAGCTGTAGACGATGATATCGTCTAGGTAGACGACCACAAACTTGTCCAAATACTCTTTGAAAAGCTGGTTCATCAGAGTACAAAATATGGCCGGAGTGTTGGTTAAACCAAAAGACATCACCAGAAACTCGAACGCTCCATACCTGGTTACACAGGTAGTCTTCGCCTCATCACCTTCTGCAATGCGCACTTGCTAATATCCCGACCAAAGGTCGAGTTTGGAGAAATACTTAGCCTTGCCTAGTTGATCGAACAAATACGCGATGAGCAGAATAGGATATTTGTTCTTCATCGTCACTTTGTTCGGGGCTCGATAGTCGACACATAATTGGAGGCTCCCATCTTGTTTCTTCTGAAAGAGAACTGGAGCTCCGAATGGTGCCTTTGAATTGCGGATGAGACCATCGCTTAGCAGTTCATCTAACTGCTTCCTTAGTTCTGCTAACTCAGGAGGGGCCATGCGGTAGGGTGGTCTCGCTGGAGGCTTAACTCTCGGCTCCAACTCATGTTATGATCCACGCCTGGTGGTAGAGTCTTTGCAACTCGGGTGGCATGACGTCATGAACTCCTTGAACGTTTGCCACCACGAGGTTCGTAAATGGCCTCCCGTCCAAGTGGCTCCAAAGTTAATTCGCTCGCACTTTCTTCAATTGTAGTGCCGATATTTGCTATGGGTCCTTGGTTCTCCCTGAAACCGGAACTACAGGCCGCCTCCGATTAGGCATAACGAGTTTAGGAACGACATCGACACTAATTTCGCTGCGTGCATGAACTCCATTCTAAGAATCACTTGGAAGTCGTCCAATGGCACTGCCATCATGTTTGTGCACCCGCTCCATGTTCCAATCTTGATAGGGACCCCCTTTGCCAATCCGGAGATCTGCTTGGCCTCCGAGTTCACAGCCTTCATGCGACTTGAGTTCTTCTCCAAGACAAGTCCAAGTCGTTTTGCTTCACGATCGGCAATAAAGTTGTGGGTAGCTCCGGTGTCCACCATTGCAAGGGTTGTTCGACCATTAAGCTTGATGTCCACATACATCAATTCGTTACTTGCTGTCTTCTGCACCTTTGTCTTTGTTCTCTCCCCCACTTGACCCCGTAATGCATTCAACAAACGCATCGCTCCTATTCGGGGTCCTTGCGACTCCTCGTCGTCGCTGCTGGATTCCGAACTGCTCGAACTAAGGGCGACGACTTTGCTCTTGTCTGACTTGTAGGGGTGTATTGATGCCGTTAAAGCGTTGAGTGCTTGCTTCTACGGGCACTCCCTCACTATGTGCGGTCCCTGTACAAGAAGCATCCGCCAGATTTCGGGGCTTTGCCTTTCGAGCTTGGTCCCTTGTGGAAGCTCTTTTTCTTCTGTTCGCCCCTAGACTCCTTTGCACGAAAGTACTTTGCTGGGTGATTTCCCGAGGATTGTTTCTTCTTTCCCGAGTCCTCCGAAGAAACGAAATCTATTAGCCTTTCTGTGGCTGCAATTGCCCCGACCACGTCGGTGACATTCCTCTGATTTAGTTCTTGTTGTGCCCATGACTTTAAGCCATCGAGGAAGCTGAATAGTTTGTCCTTTTCGGACATGTCTTGTATATCCAACGTCAGTGCCAAAAATTGCTTCACATAGTCTCGGATGGAAATACTTTAGCGGAGTTGTCTCAGTTTCCTTCTTGCGATGAACTCTCTGTTCTCGGGCAAAAACTGCATTCTCAACTCGTGTTTCGAGTCTTCCCATGTATCCACTCGACAACGGCCTTGTTGGATCTCTTCCCAACGGGTTCGCCACCAAAGTTTTGTATCTCCATTCAGATACATGGTTGCTATAAAAACTTTGGTTTCCTCCGAATCGGGCTTTGTAGCACGAAAATACTGTTCCATGTCAAACAGGAAATTCTCGAGCTCTTTGGTATATCTAGCGCCCCCGTAGCAATGTGGCTCTGGTGCTTTGAAGTTTTGTGGCGGTGCAGCGTGGGTATTGTTCCCTCCCGCATTAAGAGTTCTAGTGAGCAACGTCACTGTAGCCGTGACTTCCGCCACAACTTCGTGTAGGTGTCGTACGGAGTCTTTAGTATCCTCTGTCAGTCGGTCGACCAGGGACTCAACCCTGTCGATCCGAGATTCAGGAGCCTTCCTTGGCCTTGATAGAGTTCCTCCAAGCTCGCTTCAAGAACATCGAGGCAGGTTTCCACCGTTGAAAGTCTCTCCTTGTTGCTCCTTTTTCCAGTTGACGCACCATATTGTGCCTCCTCCGCTCGTGGAGAGTACCTAACTTCATGCTCGTCATGTTCACTGCCGCGCTTCTCATGAGCGGCTCCAGCAGTTTGCGAGCGAGTTTGCACTTGCATCCCACTTGCGGATGTTTGGGGCAAAGGTTCAGCTTGCCCCATCTTGCTCGATTCACCACGGTGCTTTGCCATGACGAGATTGCGAATCCTCTTCGCTTGTTTGTTCGAATTGCTTGCCTGCTCTGATACCACAATGTCACGGACTTAGCTGAATTTGCCTAAGCCGTGTAGCACCCTTGTGGCTAACTTGTAGACTTAGCTGGAATTGCCTAAGTCACGAAACAATTTTTGCCTAATGTTCCGGATTTAGTTGGGATTGCCTAAGTCAAGAAACACTGAAGTGTATTTACTCGTAAAGGGTCAACCCAATTGCAACCTCGTGCGGGTCCCGAAGGACCTGCAAAAAGAGAAGTTGATTAGTTTTGAAGGCTAGCGATGGACAAGTCCCGACGTCTCGCAAAGAGGGCAGCGCTTACAAGCAATTCGTCGAACACCTTGAGTGTAGCAAAAAAAGAGAGAAAGAGAGCGAAATAGGACTTTAGAGGGCTGTAAGAACAGTCGCAAGTCCATAAACGACGGTTCCCAAGGGTGTTAGATGCAAAACACTTCAATTTCTTTTGAGTGCTCACGCCCGACTACTATCCCGAAGCCCCATCCAGACCTGTGCCACCCGGGAGTTCCAGAGGGCTGAGATGGCTGACGTTTTACTCTTCTCTGCCCGGTTGTCGCAACATGTAAAACGACCCAAAACTGGGCAGTTTTGGGGCTGTTTTGTCTTCGCGCAGCGAGCGATCGTTTTGTAGCATGACAAATTGTTTCTGCTCGCAATTCCTAGGCAAAATCACATAAAGCCAAGGCAAAACAGGTTGCCCAACATCTGTACAAGCAACAAAAAGCGACGAACGGTCTACGGAATGAAGAGTTGCGGTTGAGCGACGACCGTTCGTGACAATGTGCCTTGAGTATCCATTATCAAAATACCATCTTTTCCTCCTAGCTCTTACTTGGAGACATACCTACAAGAAAGAGGGGTTTACTTTAGGTACCTATTTAACTTTGGGTCCTTCATAGTTAGATCTATCTTTCTTGACTTTTGGTATCAAATCATATATTGTTTATCTAGGAACCCAAACTAATTTATGAGAACTATATTTTTTAAAAGAGCATGTATAAACATAATGACCAAATCTTCCAAAGAAATTGCATTTAACTTTTTAGGAATGAATATGTAGTATAGGTCCTTTTACAAATTTTGTTGGCTTTTGTTGAGTGTTACTACTTATGAGGTTGATTCTTTCCTTTCTATGTACATAACCTTGGCTAGCAAGAATCATATTTAATGGTTTGTTACTAAGTTTAAAATTTTTAAATGTTTATTGTAATAATATAATTTTCTTTTTGAGTGAGCCTTAACTCTTCGTAAGGAGTCTAAGATGTTGAGTTTCATGCATAATTTTTAATGTATCAAATTTATTAGTAAGTAATGCATGATCTCTTTTTAGTGAATTATATTCCTTACAAATCTTTTTGAGTTCATCATATAAATTATGAAATGCATCAAATAATTCATCATAAGATAAAAATGTTTCGATAGAATCACATACCTCATCGTTGATGGCCATCAATGCGTAGTTTGCAACTTCATCTTTATTGATTTGTTCTTCGTTTTTTGATGCACTTGATTCATCCCATGTTGTCTTAAATGCTTTCTTCTTTTCTTGGGTTAAGAACTTCTTCAATTGTGGACACTCATTTTTGAAATACCCTAACTTTTTGTATTTATAACATACTATTATATTCTTTTTTGGTTCACTTTTATTCCTACATTCTTGTCTTACAGAATTAGTTTTGTTCCTTTTCATGAACTTTTTAAATCTTCTTGTAAGGAGTATAATGTTGTCATCATCATCACTTGAGCTTTCGCCTGAGTAGTCTTCTTTGATCCTAAGGGCAATATTCTTCCTATTCCTTAAAAGGTTTTACTCTTGTTCATCATGTGCTTTGCAAGTTATTTCATAGGTCACTAAAGATTCTATGAGTTCTTCAAGATGAAAGTTGTTCAAGTCCTTTGGTTCTTAGATAGCCGTTACTTTTGGATCCCAACTTTCTAGAAGAGATCTTAAAATCTTATTAACCAATTCAAGATTAGTATAGCTTTCACCAAGAGCTTTTAAACTATTGATGGGTAAAACGAGTGTGCATGTCACCAATTGTTTCAGTTGGCTTCATTTTAAACAATTCATAATTATGTATTAAAAGATTAATTTTAGTAACTTTATGTGTAACTTCAAGTATGTGCCAAATATCATGTGCAATGTTACAGGTAGAAATACGATTAAACTCATTTTTGTCTAAGACATAAAATAAAATATTCATAGCTTTAGCATTTAAGGAAAACGTTTTCTTCTCAAAATCATTCCATCCATTTATTGGTTTAGAAGATTTTTGAAAAACACATTCACTGACGTTCCACAAATCGAAATCCATAAAAATCAAGAAAATCCTCATTTGTGTTTTACAATAAGTGTAGTTCGTCCCATTGAACATAGGAGGACGAGTGATAGAGTGACCCTCTTGATTGCCAGAAAAAGCCATTAAATCTCTCTTGGGTGTTAATCCAACTAAGAGAACTAGACTTTGATACCAATTGTTAGGATCATAATGACACTAAGGAGGGGGGGGGGGGGAGGGTGAATTAGTGCTATCACAATAAGGTTCCGATTTGAAAATTTTGATAAAAAAATATGTATCAGAAATGCGTTTAACTTAAAAGTGTGAGTAAGAGTAGTGAGTAAGTAAATCAGTAAGTAATGACAAGACAAAGCAAGAAAAGAAATGCAAATCGATTTATAGTGGTTCGGTCGTCTCGACCTACGTTTACTCTTGATTCCTCTTCCCTCGAGCCCATTAGTTTTCACTACCGATCTTCTTTCCAATGGGCGAAGATTAACTATCCTTGTTACAACCCTTCTCCTTTCAATGGGCTTAGGTGAGAATTATATATCTCTCTTTTACAAAAGACCTCACACCTCCTTAAAATAACCTTTAAACTCAAGGAGGAAGTGACTCAAACACTATTTCAAAAAGGTTTTCGATATTTCAATTCTCAATTTCGTTCTTGCATCAAGCAAGGATGAGTAGGGTATTTATAGACCTCCAAAGGCTTCAAAATTAGAGCAAAAAATTCAAATCAGAGCCCGAGAATCTGGGCTCTTGTCACGGGCTTAGCTGATTTTGCCTAAGCCGTGCGGCACCCTTGCGTGTTCGTCCGCAAAGGTTAGCCTCCCCAAAACCTCCTAGGGTCCCTTAGGACCTACAAAAGAGAAAACAGGTTAGAGGAAGTACTTCCCACGGGATCCACAAGCAACAGCTTTAGCAAACACTTTATATAGCCAATGCAAATTACAACTATGGACTTTACAAGTTCTGAACGGCTACGCACAAAGGATAATGGTCCATTATAGACTGAAGTCCCTACAAGTGCTTACAAGACACACTCGTATTTACAAGTCAAAATCGGCTATAAAGTAAACCAAAACTAGGGTTGCAAAGCTTACTGCAAGCTCGCTACTTGCTGTACAAGATATGTACACAAATCGAAGGACACAGACAAACATGAGCATTTCATCGAACACGTTGTTTACATTTTTGTCCATGACACTTTGGCGGTACCACTACTGACCTAGGTAGTACCATCATTGCCTTGGGCAGTGCCATCGCTGGAATACCCAGAAAAGTACAAGTAGTGCTTTTCGGCTCTCAGGCGGTACCATCGCTCAGACCAACTTCAAGTAATCAAATTGGCCTTTCAACAAGCCCAATTCGGCCCTGGTTTAGGCCCAATAGGCTCCTAATTAAATTGGCATGGTTTCGACCCAATACTAATTTAATTTGACTCGAAACAACCACGATCAATACTTAACCACTCTAATTACAATTACGAAGCCTTCAACACGTTGTCCAGCATTCTAACATGTCATCTGTTCATCTGACACTTCGTCCGACCCTTCGGCCCATCGTCCTTTCGTTCGGTGTATCACCCGATCTATTAGCATATTGACTTCCCACAACATCCGATCTTTTGGCGTAATACCCGATCCTTCCAGCTCGATGCCCGAACTCATGGCACAAAATCCATCCTTTGGCATGTCGACCAATCCTCTGGCCCGTCATCTAATCTTTGACATGATACTTCTTTCGCTCAATGTCTGATTTTCCTGCTTCGACAATTTGCCCTGCGATGGTTCGAGTCCATGATCGAAGTTTTTCCTCCATTACCTATCTTAAAAGTATATTAGTCCATAAATTCATCAATTGATTTCATCATCAAAATTCGGGATTCAACAAGTTTGTGTTTTATATGTGAGGGAGACACTATCAAAATGTATTTACCTATTAATCTATCTTGTTTCTTATCCTTTAATGTTATCTTTAGCAGGGATACTGTTGTTAAAGCTTGTATGCTACCTTTAAACAGGGATTTGTCGTAGTGGAAACAAACTTCAGAATGTATGCATACTCAACATCTAAATTGTACAGTGAGATTCTACGTCTCTTTTCAAGGTAAAAGCATTATTAGGCATTTTTCCAAAAGTTCATTTTTGCTGTCTCTGATGATAGAACACACTTCTGCATGCAGACAAAAAAAAAAAAAACATGTATTCAAGATTTATATTCTCACTTCTTTTCATTCAATATCAGGTAGCCTTGTGAAACTTGGATAATCCATGTTGTTTGGTGATGTTGTACAAATTACAACTTTAAACTCTTTCTTTAAATAAACTATTTGATGAAAAAAAATCTAGACCTGATGTATCAAATTACATTTCAGTGAACTTTCTGTAGCCTGGATATGTTTAAAAGGTCCTGCTACTGTCATCCTATGAGGAGATTACTTAGGGCTTATGATGTCAATATATTTTTAGGCAAAATTTGATCTAATCTTGTCATATTTTGTGGTAATTGAATAGCTAAAGTTGGTGTCAGTTTTTTTACATGTAGTCATGCAATGTGATGCAAGCCAAACGAAATTGTAAGCCTTCATAACATTCTTAAACACAAGTACATTGTTGGTTGTAGTTTAAATTCATGAGAAAATGAAGCATACTCTGAAATTCCTTTGGACATTATTTTCTTATTGTTATCATCAATTTTTCTTTATGGAAAAATTTTAGAAGGTAGGTTTTAAGACATTGATAAACTGTGTTTATACCTTTTATCTATTTTGTTGGGCAAAGAGTACGCGAAACTTGTCTTGATTCATTCCAAGTTAATTTTAGACAAAGGTTATTGAATCTTTTCAGAAAATGAAGAGAAAAAAAGAATACTAGGTGATGATTAAAGGATAATGATAAAGTTCTAATCAGGAGTTAGCTTTTGTATTTCATTGTCTTACTTTGCTCAAAATAGACTATATTTAGCCTATTTTCAGGTAGAATGAATGCTTCTAGCCAATCTTTTTATCCATTCTTCGTCCATATTTCACTTCTCTGGTCTATATCTAGATTTCTGCTCTTTATTGTGTGTTCTGTACTCTGCTAAAAAGTGTATGTGATTCTCCTTAGACTGTATTGATGGGAGTGAGAGCCTTGGACATTGGGCGACCATTCTGTGTACTTCAACCTTTTGAGTACTGAAATATATTGGATTGCTCAATTGAAGAATGAATACGAAAAAGAAATATCTTCCTGGATGTACATGATATATAATTTTACAAGCTAATAATGTCTTATGATTGCTCATTTTGTTATTGTTATTGTACGTGCATTCATGTTGGTTTCTGCATGACTATGCCATAGTTGCTTTAGTTTCTAGATCCTTAATGTTTTATAGAACATTCACCCTGGTCTCATGCATCTTCGGAATCAAGGTTTGCCTTACCGAGCGGTAAGGCCCCGTACTGAGTGGTACGTACCGGTCCGCTAGCTGATCGGTACATCGACCGCCCACTACCGGGCGGTACCGCCTAAATCGGCCATCGGCGGTCGATTGAGGGAGAAATAAGAAAAAAGAGAAGAAGAGGGAGAAGAAGGAGAATAAGAGGAGAAAAATACCTAGTGTGTTGCCCTTCACCGGTCCCGCGTGGTCCGTCGCCCTCGGGTCGCCCGTGGGCGTAGAATCGCCGGCGGGCGATTCCCTCTACCTGCGTGGGGAGAAGGATCGAGGCGACGTCACCAGTTCTTTTTATTTTTTTTCTAATATATAATATATTATATTAATATTATATTATAAAATATTATATTATATTATAATATACTGAGTGGTACACACTATGCATACCACTCGGTATCAAGTACCATACCGTATAGTATCGAGATAAACTCGGTATGCTGGTACGGACCGATACGCGAACCTTGCTCTGAACATTTAGCAAGCTTAGTGACCATCCCAATATGTGGTTCTCTAAAACTGCCACACCTTTGGCTATTTCTCTGGAGAGGCTCTAAGCTGATGGTTACTTCTGTAACCCAAAATTTGTACACCTCAAATCCTTATTCATCAGTTCCTTTGCAGGTCATTACGTTTTAATTTTTCCTTACAATGCTACAGATTTGCAAGATAATTTTTCCTTCAATAAAAAAAAAACCTTTGCCATTCATTTAAACTCTCTGTAGTTAGGGATACTCTTTCCTGCAAAGTTTCTCTCTATTTTATGTCTGTTGCTGTCTCCTATACATAGGCAGCTCTCCAGAAATTATTTTTTCTAATGTCTCCTCTATAATCAACATAAAAAAGGTCCGAACTCTTTCTTTGCAGCAGAAGGTCCTCATAGATATGTTCCTGCCACCTGAATTGTTTCTTGATCAACTTGGATGCTTTTATACAATCCTTTTAAGGAATCTGTAAATTAATGAACAAGACGTTGTTGTAATGTAGTCTACTTGGTGCCTGAAACATCTTCTGCAAATATACTAGTGCTCACAAAAGCTTAAGTGCCACAATTTAATGTAGTAGTGTGCTGGTAGCATGCGAACTTGATACATGCTGACTCGCATGGATTAACATCAGTCCTTGTTGGTCAGCATGACTGGTGTCACAAGATTAATGAATTTCGTTCTGCTGTTGGCATGGCATGAAAATCCATGCTGACTCTGGGTGCAATATGTTGCTGGCTGGCATGCTTTAGCTCAGACCAGCACGGTAACAAGAAAAAAAAGGAGAAAATGCCTCCTTATATTCCATTCCCATACTATTTTCTTAACTAGAATCTAACCTGAAAGAATTAAGGAGGCTGTCAGAATAGCCTCATCCCACATTTGGTAGAGAATGTATGTTAGAGAGGATTCGCTGGAAAATCGAATAGGATTTCGCTAATATGCACACAGTTGCTACATTCAGTATGTTTGTTGAGATAATGCTGGATCAGAAGACTCAAAATTGTATCCAGTTGTGATTTTCTTGAGTAATATCAGGAGTCATTGTTAAGCTTGTTGGGTTCTAGATCATCCAGTTACATTGTTGTCTGGTCCTCTCATATAAGTCATGTTGATTGAAATAAAAAATTGATGCATGTTTATCTCTTTGAGTCACTATATCCCTTTCCTCTTTGGTTTCTTCCCCTTGCCTGCTTTGTCGTTCGTCTCATGTGTCTCTTGTATCCTCCCATTTCTCACTTCTACACATCTTAACAGCTCTGTTTCTCTATTTCTTTGCTGAAACAAATCTAAGTTTACCATTCATTTCTGCAGTAGTCGTTTGCTGTTTCATCATCATTGCAGTAGGCCTTCTGGTTGTAGAACTGATTTGTTTCATCCTCCGACTCATCTACAACTGAAATTAGGCTCTTCTATTTGAGTTAGACTAAGAATTTTGCTCGAGTTCAAGGAGAAAACAACCTGAAGATCCTAAAGTTTCTTGTACAAACTATTTCCAGTCAAAACATGTGTCCCAATTTTGCTTGCTTTGCTACTTGTATTACTTTTGTTTCTTAATGATCCCCCTGCTGCAAACTTGGTTGTATAAAAACATTAACTGCAACATTTATTCAGTCATGTGTTATCAAATATCAATTTAAAATGTCGTTACATGTTTAACATATCCATTTTTTAATAATTTGTCGGTTGCTTCCTTATTTCAGAATCGAATATCAACTTCCAAACCTCATTGTTGGAGCTATTACAAAAGAAAGTTTGTATAACGCTTTTGAGAATGGGATTACAGCTGATCAAGTTGAGCATTACCAGTTTTGTTATTACTTGCTATAGTTATTTACAACATTATGTGTTTTCTGTAATGACCTGATTGATTCACTACTTCTGTTATATACGATCATCATCTGCTCTGATTTTTTTTTTTTGTGACTTTTGCCTGTTCAGATTATCTGTTTTCTTCAGCAAAATGCACATCCTCGAGTTGCACAAAAGATACCTACAGTTCCAGAAAATGTTACAGATCAGGTTGACTATTGTAAAGATTTGAGTCCCTTTTAGATTTAATCCCTTTCAAAATTATGTTTTTTTTTTTAATGTCAAACTATTATATTCTGGGGCAAGTAGAACGATAGTCCTAGTTTTTAAAATGCTTGATGCTTTCTTGATCTTGAGCAACTAGTTTTTTGTTTTTCTTTATAATGATAACAAATTTAAAAAATTTCTTGTTATTACTTTTGCAACTCACAATTCTTTATCTCGCTTACCCTCTGAGTGAATGCATAGTTGCTAGTGAATTATAAGATTGATGCCTTGAAAAATATATTCTAATGCAGATTAGGCTCTGGGAAACTGATAAAAACAGAGTTGAGATCACTCCTTCGTATCTATACGAAGATTTTCCTTCAAAGGTGATATAAATTGGCAATAACAGCTAGCATTCATCTACATGTTAATTTTCTTATGATCATTTTTTCCTTCATTTTCTTTATTTCACTCTTTATACTTCAACCTTGTGCAGGAAGTATTTGAAGCAGCTTGTGATTTTTCAAGGGAGCTGGGTGGATTGTTATTTGAAGATTCAAGAACCATGCGATTAGTTGTTCGTGTAGAGGTCCACCAAGAGATGCGAGAATTTCTGCGTCGCCAGAGATAGATCGTTGGTGGCTTAATGAATCCTAGAAAACTGGGGAAATGCTCTAATTATTAAGTGTGTACAGTAATGTCAGTGGTCAGTTTTGACATGCAGTGTTTCGGTTAGAAATGGTGTGTCGCTCATGCTTTTAGATTATTAGAGGAAGCTCACTGGTTGCTGTTCCAGAGCAATCAAATATTTTTGGCTGGTACAGAAATGACTGGATGCCCATCAATCTCCCTCATAATGGCTTATAGAATGGATCAGGTTCATGTATTACATTGTGATGACTTTCGTTGTCTTGTTATAGCAGGATTCATAAAGCTCATCGAGTTGTACTGCATGGTTTAAGGATGCATGAAGTCGCAACCATGGATGAGATAACCTTGATGAGGATGGAGGAATCAAGACGGCAATCAGGTACAATTCAGATCTCTGCAGACTGCTCATCTCAATTCTTGTTGAGGAAACCTGTGTTGCACTTGATGCAAGATCCTCATGAACAAACTTAGGCAGTTGTTGCTACTGTTAATGTAAGCTAAAGTGGCACAATCTCAATCCTGTACTATAATTCCTTTGGTCAGAGTTGTCTGTAGGAAATATCTTCCATGATGGTGTGATGTCCAGCTTTGAGATGTGTGCATGTTGTAATTTGTCTCACAGCAAATATAAATTGCTTTTCCATATGTTAAAAGCAATTTGCAGCAGAATTATCCATGACCGATCGATATATGCTTCCAAGGATCTAATATTTGTCATATTCTTTTCCTTTTTACATTGTATAGATGTCTGAAACTTTGGGTTTGCTTACCTGCATGAAGAATATGAAGGCATGCTAAGAGATTTAGGATCCACTCATTTAGCAACTTATACATTCATATATGTGTGTGTATATATATATATATATATATATATATACGTTTCATTAAGGTAATTTGTCGAGGTTAATTGAAATATTTTGTAAACCACATGTTATTATTAACTACTCAACTAATTTTGATCTGAATGAAGCTAATAATAAATCTGGACCAAGTGTTTCAGAGGGAAAGTTGACATATTAACTATTTCTTCGTTTGTGATGAATAATGGGTTTTGGCTAGTATTTGATCTACTGCAGTTTAGATCTGGTTAACTAGAGGGCTAATTATAGATACCCATTTGTAGTTAGCTGTCTTTAACGTTATAGTTTCTACACTTAAAAATTACATTGACATTCTTATAAATATGAAATTGAAACATTTGTATCCATTATCTTAATGATAAACATTTGGTGGTGCTAGACGTTGATGTCGCTCCCAAATTTTGATGTTAGCTTCCTCGTGGAGTTCATGTCGGTGTTCGTTAGTTGGTTGACAAATGTTCTACCGTCGACATAGACGTCACTAGTTGTGACAATGTCTATGGTAACGGATGGAGGGGACTGGCATTAGGGATTTGGGCATGTGAGCTGGAGGCAGCATCGTCATCCGCCACCATCGAACGTTAAAATTATTTTTTTATCTTTTATTTTCATTGGTAAAACTAATATTGTTTGGGTAAATAGACCTAAATATTTTACTTTTGTAATTATCGAGATTTAAATATAATATTTTGAAGTGTAAAAATCAAAACGTAACTCATCTATGATTAGCCTTGGATGATGTAGACAAAACTAGATCGGATGACATGCTTATTATATTGGGTCAGGTCTGTAGGGGTAAACGGGCCGAGTCCAATTAACCAGCTCCTACGGGAAGATGATGGAAAGGCTTAGCGGCCGTGTGTTTTGGAACGAACGGTTTTGATCAGCCCAACGACATTTCTCGCTCCTATTGGTTGAGACCTTCAAAGCTCGAGTTCTTACTGGTCCACGTCGTCGGTATGACATGTTCCCTTCATTCCTAATGGTCGAAGTCGATCCGAATCGTTCAAACTCCCCGACCCCAAACCCGTTATAAATTACGGTCGATTCCCTCTCTACCGCCCCATAGCGAGAGAGAGAGAGAGAGAGTACAAAACTAGAGGAGGGTTGCGATCCGTCGGTCGAGAGAGAGAAAGACAGCAATCGAGTTATTTTGGTGGTTTCTTGGGCGGAAAGCACCCAGGGGGAGAGGTGATGGATCGATCGTCGCGGAACCGAGGGTCCGGGATCCTGTTCGGTATCTTGCTTGCTGGTAAGTTCTTCTGATCTGATCGTAGTGCTGTCAGCTTCGGTTTTGTTTCTCTGATCATGACCTCTGGGTCTAGGAGACGGGCGATCTGGTGTAGATCGATCTGATCTGTAATGTTGCTGCGGGAGGGAGCGTGTTCCTTGTTCCCGTACGAGTATACAGACTGTATTGGCTTGGATTCGTTCCGTATCGTTGGTTTCTTTTGGAAGATTGGATCTTTCTTTGAGCAGGATAATAACTTCTCCCATCTCCGGGAAATGTGATTTAAGTTTAGATAATCATATGTTTTTCCCATATGATTTAAATAAATTGATTTTTGGAATTATACTTGAGAAAGAAAAAAACAAACAAGTTCAGGTCATTGGTGTTTGTGAATTGATAATTGTTGAGGACTATCTGTTCATATCTTCGCAAATGGCATGTATATGCTAAGAGGTTCTGAAGCTGTAAGCTTTGATTTGTTTCGAATCGGACGGCGGTTTGCCGTATGGTGTTTTTTTTTTTTTTGGGTTTTTCGTTTTAACGTTTTTGACATCTACATTCATTGAAGAACTTTCGACTTGGATTTGCGTCTCAAGAAATGAATATTTTATTGTCGATATAAGCAACTGTTGAGTACCATAATCCATATGAATTCAAAGAATATTGCATATTTGTTGTCGCTGTGAGTCTAATTAAGATGCTACGATTGCAACATCCGGAGACTGAACCTTGTTCGTACTTCTGTTAACTGGATTTGCAATTTCCCATAGCTGCCGTTTCTGGTCTTGTATTATTAAGATGGTACTCACATTAAGGTTTGAGACATTTCTCTTCATAAGATGATGGTAATCCAATGAGTTCCTATGGAATCCAATGAGGTTGAGTTCCTATTTGCTTAGCTTACGATATGAGATTCAATTGGATTCTTCTTTTTTTTTATGAAATCCAATGAAGGCTCGTTACTGAACAACCAAGGACATACGGACGACTGATTGTATTTGTTGTTGCTGAAGCTTGCCCAATCTGTTTTCTTTAAGATCATACAAGTGCCCAAATCTGTTTTCTGAAAGTAGAATATGTTAGCCATGATAAAGCATGAGATTAAATTTGCTGATACATTTGCAGGATCTTTGTTTGCATTCTCAAGTGCTAAGGAAGAGGCCACCAAGCTGGGAACAGTTATTGGGATAGATCTTGGCACCACCTACTCTTGTGTTGGTGTCTATAAGAACGGTCACGTTGAGATCATAGCCAATGACCAAGGAAACCGTATCACCCCATCTTGGGTGGCTTTCACTGATTCTGAGAGATTGATCGGTGAGGCTGCAAAAAATCAGGCAGCCGTGAACGCCGAAAGGACCGTTTTTGACGTGAAAAGGCTTATCGGAAGAAGGTGAGCTAAATTTACATGATTTCTGTTTAGGCATATGTTATTAGATGCTTAAAAATTTGTGATCTGCAGATTTGAGGACAAAGAAGTACAGAGGGACATGAAGCTTGTTCCATACAAAATCGTTAACAAGGATGGTAAACCTTATATCCAAGTCAAGATCAAGGATGGTGAAGTTAAAGTTTTTAGCCCTGAGGAAATCAGCGCAATGGTTTTGACAAAGATGAAGGAGACAGCAGAGGCTTTCCTCGGAAAGAAAATTAACGATGCTGTGGTTACTGTTCCAGGTATAAAAGGATCATCTTTGTCGAGTTTCCGACTCTTTTTTTTTTTCTTTTCTCTAGAAACATTCTCATTTTTTTTTTCTTCTCTTTGTGCTGCAGCTTATTTCAATGATGCTCAAAGGCAGGCAACCAAAGATGCTGGCATTATAGCTGGCTTGAATGTGGCCAGAATTATCAATGAACCAACCGCTGCTGCCATAGCATATGGTCTGGACAAGAAGGGTGGCGAAAAGAACATTCTTGTTTTCGACCTTGGTGGTGGCACATTCGATGTTAGCATCCTAACAATCGATAATGGAGTTTTTGAAGTTCTTGCCACCAATGGCGACACTCATCTGGGAGGTAAAGTCTCTAACCTCACGATCCATATGCCAATTCAAGATAGGAACATGATAGAAAAATCTATTTTAGTGTTATTTTGGATCATACTCCTTAAAATACCACATTATATATATATATATATATATATCTAGATACCTTCTTTTCGTGTTGTGAAAATTTCATCTTTCATTCCTAGTAGCAGCTAGCGGATCGAGCAATCGGTAGTGGTTGCTTTGTTTGATGAGTTGGTGTTCGGGGCATATGAACAATCATTCGTTTAATTTTTGCAGGTGAGGACTTTGATCAGAGAATCATGGAATACTTCATTAAACTGATCAAGAAGAAGCATGGAAAGGACATCAGTAAGGACAACCGTGCTCTTGGGAAGCTGAGGAGGGAAGCCGAACGTGCCAAGAGAGCTTTGAGTAACCAGCACCAAGTCCGTGTGGAGATCGAATCGCTCTACGAAGGCTTGGATTTCTCTGAGCCTCTTACTCGTGCCCGATTCGAAGAGTTGAACAACGATCTGTTCAGGAAGACTATGGGACCCGTGAAGAAGGCAATGGAGGACGCCGGACTGGAGAAGAACCAGATCGATGAGATTGTTCTCGTCGGCGGTAGCACAAGGATTCCCAAGGTCCAACAACTCTTGAAGGATTACTTCGACGGAAAAGAGCCCAACAAGGGGGTCAACCCGGATGAGGCCGTGGCATACGGTGCAGCCGTACAGGGAAGCATTCTGAGCGGAGAAGGTGGTGAAGAAACTAAAGGTAATGTTCGACTGACTACATTCCCTCTTGTTTCTCATCTGTGGTTCTTCCTCATCAACCTTGGTTCTGTCTCTCCGGAACCAGACATTCTTCTCTTGGATGTCGCACCTCTTACTCTTGGGATCGAGACGGTTGGTGGAGTGATGACCAAGCTGATTCCAAGGAACACTGTGATCCCAACCAAGAAGTCTCAGGTGTTCACCACATACCAAGATCAGCAGACTGTTGTCTCCATTCAGGTACTTCCAAGTTTCCAGGGACTTGACCCACATCTTTGTCCCTCTCACTACATCCGTGAGTTATGCTGTAGGTCTTCGAGGGCGAGAGGAGTCTCACGAAGGACTGCAGACTGCTCGGCAAGTTTGATTTATCTGGAATTCCTCCGGCTCCCCGGTTTGTCTTCCTCCTGCTTCTCAGATTACGTGCTCCAAAATTTAGTTCCTGCCGGTAACTTAAATTTTTGAGTTCCTACAATGTGACAAAGCAGGGGCACGCCTCAGATCGAAGTCACTTTCGAGGTCGATGCCAATGGCATTTTGAACGTCAAGGCAGAAGATAAGGGTACCGGCAAGTCGGAGAAGATCACCATCACCAACGAGAAGGGCCGGCTCAGCCAGGAAGAGATCGAACGGATGGTTCGGGAGGCAGAGGAGTTCGCCGAGGAGGATAAGAGGGTTAAGGAGAAGATTGATGCTCGTAACCAGTTGGAGACCTATGTCTACAACATGAAGAACACCATTAACGACAAGGATAAGCTCGCCGACAAGATCGAGAGTGAAGAGAAGGAGAAGATTGAGGCAGCACTGAAGGACGCCCTGGAGTGGCTGGACGACAACCAGAATGGCGAGAAGGAGGACTACGATGAGAAGCTCAAGGAGGTGGAAGCTGTTTGCAATCCCATCATTTCTGCCGTGTATCAGAAATCTGGCGGCGCACCTGGCGGCGGTGACGACGACGACGACGCACACGACGAGCTTTAAGCAGCAGTCATTCTAGATGAGATTCTACAGATTTGAGATCAG
The DNA here is from genome assembly GCA_021527575.1 of Ensete glaucum. Taxonomy (NCBI): domain Eukaryota; kingdom Viridiplantae; phylum Streptophyta; class Magnoliopsida; order Zingiberales; family Musaceae; genus Ensete; species Ensete glaucum. The sequence continues at coordinate 11,267,673 of CM038553.1, forward strand.
AGCTCATCAGGGAGGGACGTCAGAAAGAGCTCCGCTCCGCTCCGCTCGTTCGCTCAACCCTGGTTTTTGATTCCGGATTCTCCATACCCTAGAAATTGATTTCTCTTCTTTTAATGCTTTTTAGTTAGCTACTCAAAACATGCCTCTTCTTATCCTGTCAACAGAGAAGACAAATCTAAGCATAGATACTGTGTCAACTTAAAAGATGAACAAACAACCAACATGTAGACTCCTCCCTCCCTGACTTAATCTCTCAGTTTACTCATCATATCAGAAGCAAGCAGTAACACTCGACAGGCTTTATAAATACCCGACTCAGCAGCCTGCTTTACCTTCTCTGCCACCGGACGAAGTTTCGCCGCCCCCAAACGTTTTGCTCCAGCTTAAGCTTCTCTTCCAGCCACCTCGAAGCCATGCCGTAGACCTCTTTTATGGGATCCACGGCGTCCGTGTCGTCGGCCATCTCCACCACCCTATCGCCCGCCTGACGCAGCCTCTCCCTCGCCATCATCTTGTAGTAGCAGGAGTGTACGCCATCCATGTTCTCCTTCAACCACGACGTGCCATCCAGTCCCAATTGATCCATCATGATCATGATCTCCGAAACTACATCACCAACGTTGGCCGACACGTTCGCGAAGATGTCTTCGCTTCCTTCAGGGAGATCGCTGTTGGAGCTCCTCCTCCGCCCCGGCTGTTGCTCCGCCGGAACCGTGCTCCTGGGGAGGACCGCCGCCCGAGACGCCAGCTCGGTGGCGTTGCCGACCACTCTCACAGCAGTCAGATCTGACATGTGGAAGGGGACGGCGGTCGCACTCTGGGGTGGGGTTTCTCGGCTCTGTGTTGGATTCCTTGGGAGAAAACCATAAGTGGTGATAACGTCTGTATCAGAGAGCTCCGAGGCCACCGGAGGTATAGGCGATGAGGACTGGGAATCCACAATGGCCGCGGCGGCCGCCTTGCTCTTCCAGTTGGAGCCATGGCTCTTCTTCTTGCGAGCCATGGAGCACCTTGGCTTCAAACGCACTCACTGGTATATATATACAAATATAAATATAAATACATATATATATATATATATATATATATATATATATATATATATATATATATATATATATATATATAGAGAGAGAGAGAGAGAGAGAGAGAGAGAGAGAGAGAGAGAGAGAGGGGCAAATGTCGGAAGATATGGTTTTCTGAGAGCATGATACGGCGGGGGGAAGCACTCCAAATAGATGCTATAGATTAATGGAACTTAACTATCGTTCTTGCAATTATGGATTAAAGAGTAAGGTTTTCTCTGTGAGCGTTCTATTATTTTATAGAGACGTCATGTATCCATAAGATATTGTGACGATCTTAGGATTTCATGAATCTAGTTGGGCTTCTCGTGTTGCTTGCTGTGATCGTCCTCAATCCCTTCCTTGTTCATCCTGTGTTCTGTAAAGTACAGAGTTCGAACACACGAAACACATCATGAACTGCATCAGAAACAGTCACATGACGGTAAGTTTGCAAGTCTTCGTAGCAACTTCTGCCAAGAACGTTCATGCTCGGATCAAATCCCTGCGGTAGCACAAGAACCGAGTTCTCTGGGTTTGTGGATGCAATGTCCTATATCTCATGGAGCTTGAACTCCTCCACCACCAAGATCAAGAGCAGCTCCGGGAGTATCATCACCGGATCAAGAAACGATCTTGGGAGAGAAGTTAAGGACCCAACTAACTCAGCATCTAGGCGCTGCTTGCGCCGCCGGGACCAGCGCCGCTGCTTGCGCCGTCGGGACCATCGCCGCTGCTTGCGCCGCCGGGACCAACGCCGCTTCCGGAAGAACTGCCGCCTTGTCCCCTGGGATCGTGGGGGGAACCACCGGCGAGGGCCTGCTCAATCGCGCGGCTCATCAGCACCGACGTCGAGTTGAACGACTGCAGAATCGTGTCCAAGTCCGCGGAAGCGGCGACGGACGCGTTCAACACCTCCGTCTCATCTCTCACGTCCGCCAGCTCTACTATCATGTTGACCGCGTCCGTCACGGTTGGGATCGAGTTAGCTACATGGGCCAGGCCGCTCTGCAGCGACGTCGAGCTATCTGCGCCCTGAACGTTCTTCGTGTTCAGATAGTCCCTTGCAGCGCATACGTCCTCAGTCATGCAACAAATAAGCGCGAAGATGTCTCGTTCTTGATCCGTGACGCGCGGTAAGGTTGTCTGAGGAGGCGACGGAACCGGCGGATGCGGTCTCCCAAGGTTGTCGGCGGGGGAAGACGGTCTTCGGGAGATCCGACGTGAGGTTAAGGTTCCTCGGGTCGGTCGCTTACGGGTTGAGGGATCGGAGCTCGGAAGATGAGGAACAGAGGTCGAGGTTTCACCTGAAGATCTGAGCCATGGGTCATCCACAGGAAGGAGGAGGCGAGAGGAGGGCAATGGTGGCGGGCTGGCGTCAGAGCACGGATCTTGAGAGCCGGGAGGGGAGGGAGTCTGTGGTGAACTAGCGGAGGGATCGGCGCGCAGAGAAGGATGAGATGTGGAGACTTCATCCGCAGTCGTGGGCTCTACGTCTGCCGGGAGAGGGCAGAGACGGGACGAGGGGGATGGTGGAGGGATGGCGGAACAGGGCGGTTCTTGAGAGGCGGGAGGTGGGAGCGGGGTTTCTTGGGTTGGTGGTGAATGGCCTGAGGGAGCAGTGGAGGAAGGACGAGTGGTGGAAGCTTCACCGGCGTAGTCACTAATCACCGCCGGAGATGGGACGTCCGTGCTGGAGGAGCCGGCCACATTCTTGGACTTGGAGCTGCGGCCGCGGCTCTTCTTCTTGGGCGCCATGTGAGAAGGACTGCGCCTTCTCACTCACTTGACGAGAGAGAGAGAGAGGGAGAGTGAGACTTCCCAAACATATATTAATTATAAGCCACCAAAAGACCCAAAAAAAAAAAACACAAAAGAAAATAATAAATAAGATTTCCAAACATATATGATACGTAAACAAAAAAGCACAAAAATGAAATAAAAAGAGAAAAAATAAACAGCCAAATTTATAATACACTACAAAATATCATAGAGAAAACAGCATGAAATTATATAGTAAATTTGCCTTATAAGAACATAAACTTTCATGTGAAAGATTATTTAATAAGTTAAGAAAACGACTTACTCCTTACCGGGTGCGCCAGGGCTTCGATCCGAACCCGTTATATATTTTTCTTCTTTCTTTTCTCTCAGGTGGTTTCCTGATCTCCTTACTGGGTGTGCCAGCTCTTAGATCCGAACCCGTTATACATTCTCTTCTTTCCTTTCTTTCTCATGCTTCCGTGACCTCCTTGCCGGGTATGCCCGCACTTGGATCCGAACCCGATCCTGTGTACGGTTAAGATTCCGCGGGCGGTCCACGTGACGCCCGGCCACATCAACCTGCGTACCCCAACTCTTCTCATTGGAAACAGAAAGCTGGTTCTTGTGGGACCCGCAGGTGGGCCACAGGCTTTTCTCCAATCAGTCGCACGGGTAGATGACATAACGAAGCCTTCCTTTCTATCGCCGTCCGACACACACTAACAACCTGCTTGCTTCACCCGGCGAAATCGGGTTTCACGTGCCCCACTCGTCACCACCACGTCATCAACCGCTCTCGTCGCGGCGGAGCGCAGTACTCAAGTCTCCTCTGGATCCGAGGCGTTCTTCTTCTCTATATCCGAGGCGATCTCAGTCTCCTTTTACTCGCAATCCTGCAAAGCTCAGTAGCAAATCTCGGGGGGTCGGCTACCCGCTGGTGCCAGTTTTCTTTCCCCCTCCGAGCTGCGATCGGATCTCGACCCGGGAGGTCGCTCGTTTCTGAAATCAGGGGAATGGCGGCGAGGAAACCTGGAGTCATCGCCTTGTTCGACGTCGACGGGACGCTCACCGCCCCGAGGAAGGTCCGATTCGTTCAGTCATCGACCATCTAAGCGGTGTTCTAATTCAATTTCTAACGGATTCTTGCCTTCTCTTGGTGGTGGTTTCTTTTGTTAGGTGATAACGCCGCAGATGCTCGAGTTCATGCGGGATCTGAGGGAGGTAGTAAAAGAACCAGCTTTGTATTTTGTTCCTTTGGAATGTTATGGGATAAGCTAATCATGCTTGGGGAATGCCAGTTCCAAGATTGCAATTGTTAGAAAAAAAAAACGCTTTAATTTTGCCTAGGTTTGTTAAATTCAATAAATTGTTTGGGCAGGTTGTGACTGTAGGTGTTGTTGGAGGATCGGACCTCGTTAAGATAACAGAACAACTTGGAAAAACAGGTAGGCTCAAACCCTAGAAAACATGCTCAATTTTTCGCTCATTCATGTTGTCATGCCCTGTGCATACATCATTCTGCAACCAAGTTGTTTGCTTTCTCTTTTTTACTTTTCTCCTCTAGGCTAATGCTTTAGACAATATAATGATTTTCCTTCTGAACACCAATTATTAGTAAAAGGAGGCTTTCAAATAACCATCGTAACAGTATCTAGAGACAGATCTCAGCAATTGTGATCTCATTTATATGTCTTCTTAGTTGCAATTTGACTTCAGAAACGAAGTGATTTGAGAAGATGAATCTGTGATGTAGTTCAACTTAAGTATGCCCTCCTGTTTGATGCAACGACAAATTGCATTTTTTTGAATAGCTAGTGCTTCTCCCAGTCTGCAGTCTTTTCTTTCCTTCTAGTGACAGTTAAAAGTTATAGTAAATGCTAGTTATGGAGTATTTACTGCTTGAGCGTTGAAAGATCAATTATGGTACCTCTTATTCCCAGCAGAGCTAAAACTTTGGTGACACCCACTATCCCTTAAGACTCACCCAATTAAAAGATCCCAGTTCAAAACTGAGATTTTTAATTGACTTCAAAGTGAGGACATTTTCAAGTTTCAGTAACTTTGCTCTTTTGAACTGGAGATGAAATTTGATGTGACAATTGCTTGGCTTTGTATGAGGCTAATACTGTGTTGCTTGCATCTTTTAAATGTTCTTCACAATTGAGGGATAGACATGCTGATTTTCTTTCTATGCAGTTATGAATGACTATGATTATGTATTTTCGGAAAATGGCCTTCTTGCTCACAAGAATGGGGAACTAATTGGTAGGCAGGTATGGATATGCTGAATCGTACAAATTAATAATTTCTGTGATTAAGATCTCATGATAAATAAATCTTGATAATTACCGATAATTGTTTCACAGGATTTCTTTTTCTGCATCTTTTAAATGGGCCCAATATGTTGCTTCAAACTATATGATTGTTTTGTGAAGTTTAAGAGATCACTGAGACTGTCAGCAGTTTGCAGTACATACAAGTCAACTTTTTTGCCCTTTTATGCTTGGAGATGTTCGATTGAGCTCATGTTCCACTTTATTAGACAAAGCAATCTAATTTGAGAATACCAGAGTGAGATATACTTGGCATATTTAATTTTTGCTTAGACGACTGTATTCTTTCCATCTCAATTTTTCAATAAGGGATTACCTTCCACAAGATGAGAAGATTTTGTATCTTATACTTCTTAACTATCATCCTTCTTCATATGTTAAAACAGTGGTGAAGAGTTTAGTTGCGTGAATTAGTCATTGAACTATCAGTATAGACCACAAAGGATGTGAAATAGTTGAAGCAGGCATACGAATTGTCAGACGCTTGTAAAAAGTTTGATCTTTTATTATTATTTCATGGTTTAATTTCAGTTAATCATGAATCTCAGAAGATTTATCTTCAGTGAGACTTTACATTTCTTTACTTTTTTATGTTTTTTTATTAATCATTTATATGCAACTGCGAGTTTGATCTCATTCAAATGAAGTACGAGATATGGACCTTATTCTTTCTTCTGACCTACTATATGTAGATCGTCCAAGGTTTGATATTTAATGATAAACTAGTGAATCCCCAGGATTATATATATCCAAAACATAGCATTATCATTGATGAGATTTGCATTTGACTATAATAGTAGTAAGAAATGACTCCCAATAGAGACTATTACCAGTATTGAGTTACTTAATGCTTGGGAATTGGAACTAAGGGGGGCTACGACTGTTGTTGTGGTTAGCTACCATCATGCAGTATTGCAAATTTATCCAACCGAACGTAGATGTTTATGGAAACTGATGATTGTAAGTACTTTTTGATTCTTTTCCACTTTCCTCTGGGATTATCTGATGTAAAGTATGTTCTTTGATGTTATACAGAGTTTGAAATCATTCCTTGGCGACAATAGTCTGAAGGTGAGATATTCAATTTTGCATGTGATCCATGAAATATTCTGAGAAGTGCTAAAGTTGAACTGTCTACACAGGAGTTCATTAATTTCACCCTCCATTATATTGCCGACTTGGATATACCAATAAAGAGGTTTGTGAAGATCTCAGTGAAATATTTTTTTTAGAAAAAAAATACTACTAGCATGAACTCAATGTTCTTTGGCATTATTTTGTGGTTAGGGGAACATTTATTGAGTTCCGAAGTGGAATGCTTAATGTCTCTCCGATAGGACGGAATTGTAGCCAAGAGGAGCGAATTGAATTTGAAAAATATGATAAGGCATGTACTCTTTGTCAAAGGAAACATGATGCTTGATATTTCGGTTTCAGTTTGGTCTACACGTTCTGAGATTGTTGAACGCTTATCATCTGTTGTCTCTTAGGTTCACAACATACGGCCACAGATGGTCTCTGTGCTGCGTGAAAAGTTTGCACATATGGATCTGACATTTTCCATAGGGGGGCAAATAAGTTTTGATGTATGTTTTTACAAGTAGGTAAAACCTTTTGATTTGAAGGCCAAAACTTGTTATGCTGCTACTTGATTCTGGTTGCAGGTTTTCCCTCGAGGTTGGGACAAGACATATTGTCTAAAATATCTTGATGAATTTCAGGAAATACACTTTTTCGGTGACAAAACCTACAAGGTAGAATCTAAAAGACTTTCTCCCTGGATGATGCTTGAACATGTCACATTGACAAAACTACATTTAATGAGAAGTCCATGGAATTTATCCAAAAGCTGCTATTTGACTCCCAAGTTGGAGTCGATGCAGGTGGCTTTTTCCACTCTCCACCAAACTCATCAACCTTTTTATATATATTTTTTGATGTATCTGTGCAAGCTTCACATGAGTTTCAATGTAATTTGATTTCTGATTGATGAAATCCATATTGATGAGGAGGTTTTGTTGATCTAGTTGTGACTGACATCCAAGTGTTGACAATGATAACTCAACAGTTGACAACTGGTGTTTATTTCTTGCATAATCATGTGTACCTCGTATAATCTGTGTTGACATGCATAATTATGTTGGTAGAGGTTCTTCCTTTGTTAAAAGACTTGATATTTCAGTATTCAGTTGGATATTTAAATGAAAATTTAGCAGCTCTACCACCAGGCTTTGAATAGAGTATATCTATTAATTTATAATCTTTTTTATATATGCATTTGTAAGTATTGATGAATTGTTGCCATATGCCTCAAGTAATTTCGACAAGTGGTTTAAAATTTTTCCTTTGCACATTGATCTTCTCAAGTTTCTTTGTACCTTTTATGTAGTTATTTGACAGATTAGCCTTATTTTTGTTCTTTGTTTATACCTACTTAAGCAGTCTCAGGTACCCTAAATGGTTTTTGTGATGTCATTATTATGCTTCTTCTTTTATGTACAGGGAGGGAATGACTATGAAATTTACGAGTCCGAACGAACTGTTGGTCATACGGGTATGTTTGGAAATAATATGTTCTTAACGCCACACTATATTTGTAATTTGGAATTGACTCATTTACTTTTTCATAATATCTGAGGTTATTGGCATATGCTTCTTTTTCTGTATTTGATTGAATGCTCTTCACTTGGTGTGTTCACTCCTTATTATCAAAGCTTGTGTAGCTGCTTGACCCAAGAGATGATTTCAAGATTTGTTTTATTTTAAGAACACAAAGTTACAAATTTAGGAATTTATGTGATTCAGATGAGTTAAGATGAGACTGTTGTTTGTGGGAAACTTGGTCTACTTAGTCATCATCATGTCAGATGGAATAGTTTCAGAGGACATCCTTTAAGCTGCTTAGTTCTGTTCTGTTTGGGTTCAAGAGGTATGTGACGAGGGACTAAATAACATTTGGTTTGAAGGTTTAGAAATGTAGAGCACCCAGCTCGTTACCAAATGGCTATTCTATGTTCTTGTTGTGTAGCCTCCGAACAAGGGTGTCCAATTCACAAAAAACAAAACTTGATTTGCTTAAACACAATCCGTATCGTATCTACTTACAAACTCTGGTCTACCTTAAGTCGGGTATTTTCTCACATTTCAATCCAGTTATCGTTTCTCCTCCACTTGGTTAGGTAGGATAAGTTCGATGTTTGAACTGCGGATAATTTAAGCTTGGTTATCTGGCTTTTTCACTTCAAATATCATTTTGATTGTACATTCTACTGATAATTTATACTTGCTCTGTTCCCAGTGACAAGTCCAGATGACACAGCAGCACAATGCAGATCTTTGTTTCTGGAAAATTAATTGGAGATGTCTGAGCTTGAAGCAACATAATCAAATTGTTCCGTTCAATAGATCTTGTTGATCATGAATACTCTTCTGTTGAAATAGACTCTTATCGATTCCATCTCCGAAACTACTTGTTGTTGCCAAGTAAACTTCAAAATAAAGAGGTTATGGCATTCATCTATTGCCCGTGAACTGCTCATTTGTTCTTTTAGATTTTTTTTTTCTGGTGCTAAATCGTCTGGTCCATTATGGTTTGATCAGTATCATTTTTCCGCTTCGATTGCCAATTGACACACAGATTATTCGGAGTGTTCGATCCGATTCTATGTTTCTTTCTTCTTTCTTTCTGTCTTTCTTTTTTTCTTTAACTTCCTATATTTCTTCTTCCTTTCTTCTCCTTTTTTTTTTCCCCCTATATTTCTTCTTTCTTCGTCTTTTCTCCTCCTTTTTTATCTTTCTGAATTCCTCTTCGGTAATAAAAAATTGGAGCAGCATAGATCAGCAAGGCAATGTGGAAGAGCGGTGATGCATCAACGTCGGTAAAGGAAGAATCGATCAGACTCTGACATCTTACAGTGCGTTGTGTTGTTTACTTAACATGAATCAGGAAAGATCTGAAACTGGTCGGATGTCTCGACCTTTGCTATGGATGCCATCGAAAACAACACATCAGAGACGGTCTCTGCCTGCCATAACCAGCTGAAGAAGAAGAAGAAGAAGAAGAAGAAGAAGAAAGCTTAGAGATGGAAGACAAGCTGGATTTGCAGTAAACAGAGCCTAATCTACATAACAGCGCAAGCATTCGGGTTCTCGTCGCTGAACAACGACGCCACGGTCTCATCGGACGCCACGGCCACCGAGTACATGGCCGGAGTGTGGAAGAACGCTTGCACCTCCGCAGCGTCGCAGCCGGGCGTCTCGGAGTAGTACGAAGACGCTATGCCCGCCGGGTAGGTGTAGAAGGAGGACAAGTGGGAGTGTCCCCGCGGGTACGGCCATGGCTCCGCCGTCTTCCCGATGCTCCGGATCGCCTTGATCACCTTCTTCTCGTGCACGGCGTATCCCCTGACCGTTATCTTCTGCGACTCCACGTCGACGTCCACCTCCTTCACCCCTACAGTCGACCGGACCTGTCATCTACGGCAGCCGGGAATCACGGATCGACACACGACACCGACGACTGATAATTAATTACCTTTGAGCTTGAGGAGAGCTCGTCGGATCTTGGCGGAGCAGCCCTCGCAGTCCAGGTTCCGAACTCTCACCTCCAACCCCTGCATCCACACCCAAGACAGTCAACGCACGTCGTCACGGTGTTAGCGCGTGAAGGAAGGCTTACCGCCATGGACCTCGAGCTAGCTGTGGCCGAAGGCAGTGATGCGAGGTGAGGGAAGAAAGAAGCTCTTGGGCTTTATAAAAGGAGGAGGATGCAGCGTCCTGTCTCCATCACCTGCGATCAGCATCATGGGCAAGACAGAGACAGGGAGGTGGTGGGGGGGTGGCTTGGAGCGCTCTTTGCGTTTGAAATTTGAAGGAGGAAGAGGGCGTCGAGCTACAGTGGCAGTATCAGCATCAAAGTACAATTGAAGCAGCACATCGTTCACCTTCTCGTTGCTGCTTTTTTGCTGGTTTGTCACCTCTGTGGCTGCAAGAAGAATCCCCGGCAGCATCCTATGACAAGAGTTGAAAGGAACATGTCCATGTCATGTTTCACCTCAACGTCACGGACATGCATCTATCTATCTATCTGCTCACAAAGGTTAATCTTCATATGCTCCCTTCCTTAACCATATTTACAGAGATCAAATATATTAGTGACAAGCCAACATCATGGAATAGTCTAGAGATTATAGTCGCATTAAGTTTTGATATGATCGACTAACATATAGTAGAAGAGTTGATTTATTTATACTCCAAGATTTAAGCTCTTGAATTCTGATCCGCTTGACTCAAATTTTAATATTTAGAGTTAAAATGGCACTCGTAAGTTTAAAATTTGATATTAAAATAAAAATTTTAAAAAAAACTAAAGTTTAGCTTAAGTATCTAATCATCATCTATTAGTTTGCCTACGATTTCGAATACTCAAAGTTCTCGAGGAAAAAAAAAAGAAAATTCATGCCTTGAATGTGATTACAAAGTGCTCAAAGTAATGCTAAATTTGTTTTCACACAAATACTACTATAGGAAATTTTTTGGGATTAAAAAGAAAATTCTAAAGTGCTCAAAGCTTTATTTATTTATTTATATATATATATATAATCCTCTATTATGTGTTTGATTTCAAAGATCGTAGTTATATGTTACTCCAATGGTGTATATTATTATTAACTACAGGGAGAAATATAAGGATACATTTTGTTGTTACAGTAGTAGGAGAAGAAAAATGAAGGGAGAAAACAAAATTTAATAGTATTACTACATTTATAGCTACACCCGTGAGAGTTCCATTGATTGAAATATAATATCCATGCGGTGCTTCACATGTTTGATGAATTATGATTCAATTAATTTAACTGTTTGGACCAATTTTTTAGTTGAAATATTACGGAATTAGGGATTACAATGTGCAAGATTTTATTATTTAGGTTTCCATAGAATGTCTTCTATAATATCCTCGATTTAAGAAATATTTTCATGATTATGTAAATTACAATTAGGAGTCTTTTTCTATACGGATCAAGAATAAAAAAAATTCTATAAATTTAAATCTTAGACAAGCTTGTTGTATGCTCTTATTGTAAGTTTTGCAAATAGCGCTTGAGCCATGATGATATCGTTAAAGATGAATTCATCTCGAAGGTTTGATTCCTAAATTTTTAGAGAATAAACTATGATAGATTTTGAAATAGTTCGATGGATCGATCGATCGATCGATTCTCTACTAACAAAAAGAATTACTCAATTGATCGGATCAAATTAATTTTCTAATATCAAAAAATAGTTAGAAAACTTCTCTTCTTTGTTGATCACTAGTCACAAATATTTACATCTTTAGAGTGTTAATATATATTTTTCGCGATATAACATACCCACTTACTAAGGATTAAGTATTAGAAACTTCATCCTCCGATAAATTTTAAGAATATAATTTTATAATCAAATCTCATCGTCACCATTTACCATTTGTAAAAAAAATTAAAAATAAAATAACTTTAAATCCTGAAATTACGACTTTGTATTTGATATTATATTTTAAATTTTAATTTTTTTATTAAACGTACGATTCGATCGATCAACATATGCTAATCCGACCCCTTCTTTTTATTTTTGAGTCTTCCATTGGCCTAAATATATATATATATATATATATATATATACGTATACACTCACATTAAAAAAAACATTAAAGCATCAGATTCCGATCAACCACCACCGCAGCAATCTTATCATGTCTTATCCTTTTCTTAGCTTCTACATGTCGTCCTCCTCTCACTCTCCACCAAACGCTGCGACTTGCGAGGCAGCATTTGCTTTCATCGCCACCTCTCACCTCACTACTATCCAACTTTGATGTTTTTTTTCTTTTCCACCCAACTATTTGTTTATATTACTACACTCTATTAGAGCTTACTTCTGAGAATTCAATATCTTTTATATATGTTATCATAGGTTTTAAAATATGCATCATAACTCATTTCGGCTCTCATTTTCTTTCATATAAGTAAATAAGAACTCTTGAGGTATGTGACACTTTTTTTTGTTTTGGATCATACGATTAAAAAAATATTCTAAATCACTATAAGTACTCAAAATTAGATTTAGCATTGAAGGATTCATGTCGAAAATAACCCGATACAACTTCTAGCATATAGGGCGTCGAGCGATCGTCACTTCAAATATCACTCGAAGGACAATCCTCGATAAGTGATTTAGTTTTCAAACGAGGAGGTTGGATCCACTTTGTCGGTAACAAAGTTGACAACCAAAACTTATGTTCATGATTTATTGGAGAAGTAATCTTTTTGTTATCTTAGCCATAAAGAAATTATCAAAGTATGATTCTCTCTATTTCTCTCTATCAATTAGAAATTGGAAGGTCTGGTGGCAAGTAAGAACGTAAATGTTAACCTTGACTTGGAAGTAAAGAGATGGGTGATGGAGGGAGCAGCAACGTGACTGACTGCATCAGTTGGAGTGGGAGTTGGATCTGCAAAACCCTAGTTTTGACTTGGAGTAGGCAGGAGGTTGCAGCAGCCTTGGCAAGGAAACAGCAACCCACCCAACACTATAAAGAGGGGTCCTCTTCCACCTTTCTGCTAGTGCTGCTCTCTGAGGTGACACACGAAGGGAAGTAGACTGTGTCCAATGCTTTTGCTCTCTTTTTTTTTTTTACAGTGAAAAGGGGGAGATAAGGAGAAGAAGAAGAAGATGATGATGATGATGGTGGTGGTGGTGGTTTATGGGGACCATGAGGGAGACCAAAAGAGATCAGCTGCATGCCCGAGACTGTCATCAAGGCAGTGCATGAGCTGTGTGCTGATTGCAGAGGAGCAAACCTTTGCAATGCATGCTTTGCATCATCATAAGAGCTGGAAACCAGGATCTTGTTTGTCTACTAACACACATCTCAAACTGGTCCCTCCAACTCATTTCCACCCCCTCACTCCTTTCTTTCACTTGTTTTGCTTTGAAGCATTGACATGGAAGAGAGAGAGAGAGAGAGAGAGAGGACAATCTTGCTTGCTTCCAACACACAACCACATCCAAGATAAGATAAAATGGTTTGGAAGTTTTGAACACACTTGTACCTCTGTTGTCCAATAATCTGATGATTGATTTGTCTGTCAATGTTTGGTGGTGCCATGAGATAATATATAGAGTGAAATGGATTTGGTCATTGTTCCTTGAACTGTTCTTAGACAACCTTTCTGTGGAGATGTTGGCAAAGAAAAGTTCAACGAAAATGTTGAGTTATGGATGATGATAAATGTTGAGTTAGAGAGAGAGAGATCATTTACAGTCTCAGACAAGATGTCCTACATGTGCATCACACCTAACATGAAATGAAAACCCTACAGTCAAGTCTACCAAACACACAGGCATGCAATCTTCATCCCTAAATGCTCATGCTACATAGACAGGTCCTCTGCTGAGGTTTCACTGATTCATCACCTCCATTGTTGCCCCAGAAGTTAATGAGGAGCAGGAGAGGGATGGAAGGGGCATGTGAGGCTGATGTACTTGCTGTCAAAAGACCAACCCATCTTGTGAGGATTGCTCACCTCTCCATTGAAGCTCTCTGAATCCTGACCTCTCCAAATGATGATGATTAGATCTCCCACTAACACCAGTACAGATCACAAAAGAAGAATCCATGCCCTTGGGCTCTTTGGATTAGTTTAGTGAGAGGATGGGCTGCTAACCTTTTTCTTTTGTCACTTTAGGTGGTGGTGAGTTTGGTGGTTAGGGTAGACAAGAAGCTTCATTCATTTCATCAAAATGATGCTTTGCATGAAGCAAAGGACAGCTGACATGGTGGTGCCACTGCCAAGTTTTCTTCTTCCTTCTCTGGCAAAAGCTGAACCTACAGCTTATAATATCCTTTTTCCTGAGCTTAATTGTATGCTCTCCATCCAAGCAAAGAGGAAATGTAAACAAACAGTTGGTGCCAATTGCCTCTTTCACCATATGGATGAATGTCAACATATAAATAACATCCTTCTAACTATTTTAGATAGAATAATATACTTAATTAAATTAATAATATTTGGATCTTTATTTATAGTTTCTAACAAAACTTTTTCCATATCTCCCTCATATCATTAGTATTAATTTTCAGTGAAAACTCCAACAAGTTGGTTGGCCTGAAGACTGCCACTGCAATTCCTTTAGTGCTCCTTACAATGGCAAGTTTTGAATGTGGAAAGTCAAAAAGCCTTTTCATCTTTCTTAATTACTGTGGCCTTATTAACAGAAGAGGAGACACCCTTTGATACTCCACCCAAATGCTACTGAATCTTTTTACATAGCATGCATTTAAATCACAACACACAACAAATTCAATTTCTAACACATTTAATTACATTCAACACTGCTTCAATGTTCTAAACCTTAATTGACAAGGTCAACCATGTCAATGAAAGGTCAACCATTGTAATGACTGGATATTTGATTGAAGCACATTGAAAGATTGGTCCTCACTGTTGTTGTTGTTGTTGTTGAATTAAGATATCACATGGTGTTTGGGCCCCACAACCTGTTCCAATTTGATACAGTTGCCTAATGAATTGATGGCCTTTGGAAGTACATGATTGTATTATCAATAAATGCTCAAAGATATTGGATGTGCAGCTCTCATTTTGTTTGACTAAATTGTATTGATTAACATTTTCTTTTTTTTTGAACTTACACTATGACAACTTAATCCCAGATGTTGATATGTTTAAAATATAATGATAGCTTCAAATTACTGAGAAGAATTATTCTTTTTTCTTCACCAAGAAAAAGTTGTATTCCCTTCCAAGTATGTATGTATGTCAAAAATATTTATAACAATTATTTTTTTATATAATTTAAATATATACTACTACTAATAATAATAAAAAAAAATCGTAAGTCTCAACTATTTAGGATAGACCACATGATTTTTTTTTTTAGTTTGAATATAATTCAAAAGTAATCTTAAAAATAATGTGTGATTTTCAACCAAAAAAAAAAGTTCCAACTTAGTGAAAATAGATCCTAGTCAATCACAGATAAGTATGATAAAAAAATTTAAATCTTAGTTTAGTATCAATTTTGATCATCAACCAAATGAACAATTTATCATTGAAAAAATAAAATTAAATTTTGAAAAATAATTCATTTTGATTGAAATGGTATACTAATCAGTTGGACAAGTATCTTAGTTTTTATCAAGCTTGTTTTCATATAATAATAATAATAATAATAATAATAATAATAATAATAATAATAATAATAATAATAATAATAATAATAAGAAATTGTATGTGATTGCATGGCAAATATAATATCTAATACCAGCATACAAACAAGATGAGTATAAAGGTGAGAGGTTGATGTCACCCACCATCTCAAGAAGAGAAGCAGCCCCACATTTGTATCTTTTTCCCTCCTCTTTAATAGCTGTCCTTTAATGTCCCAATTAGCCAACAAGAAACATTCTGCGTTCTGCGTTCTTCCCCCCTTTCTCCCTCCCTCCCTCCCTCCCTCCCCTTCTCCCACCACCTGCTATATTATAGCCTACCTCTACCGACTCCACGATTCTGTCTTCCATGTAGTCTCCTCCTCCTCCTCCCCCACTTCTCCTCACTGAGATCTATCCCAGTTCTGGATTCTTGTGTGCGGTGCACATGGAGAGATCAGTTGGGTTCCACTCGCTGCTTCTTCTTGCTGTCGGATGGGGAGTACTGCTCACAGCTGCTCACTCCTTCCCTCACCGTGAAAGTAGGCATTTTTCTTGATCTCCTTCTTGTTGGTAGCCTTAAAGTTGTTGTTTCGGGTGTGTGCTGATGGAGTTTGCTTGGGCCTTCCTAGTCTCGGCGCTCGTCGCCCTTAAGCGGGCTGCATTTGAAGACCCTTTCTCGGTTTTATCCGACTGGAATTCCCTTGACGCCAGCCCTTGCAACTGGACTGGTGTGATCTGCTCCGCGAATCAAGATTGCGTGGTTTCGCTGTAAGAAATGTCAGATTGAATTTGATGCTTGATGCTCGCTTGTTCTCGTCACGATTAGATCTTAGTCACATCCTTCTTGTCTGTTAGGCCCTTTAGGTGTTTGTGTTTGTCTAATTGCTTTGTGGGATCAATAGATCATCTTGCTTTGTTCTCCGAGATCTCGCGTGCGATCTTCTTTGATGCATGGATCTTCCTGTTGCAGAAACCTATCGGGCTCGTCGCTTAAAGGATTTCTCGCTCCAGACCTGAGATATCTCGGTTGCCTGCAAGAACTGTATGTTCTCTTGATGGAGCATCTCGTACTGGTTGTTAGTGTTCTGTGCCGTTCTTTACAGAGTGGTTGTCATTGTGCAGGTACTTGAATAATAACTTGCTTTTGGGCACAATACCCATGGAAATTGGAATGCTAAAGAACCTTACTGTGTTGGACTTGAGTGTGAATCACCTCACCGGTCCTATGCCTCCTAAACTTGGAGACTTGACCAGCATCATGAAATTGTAGGAAGCGGTTGCTCTTTAGACTAGTGGATATTTTTATTTGGTGGCTTATTTTACTGACATTGGCTTCACATTTTCCCTTTATTTTTCTTTTAGAGATCTCCATTCCAATGGGTTGACTGGTGACATACCACCTGAACTTGGTAAACTGGAGAATCTTGTGGAGCTCCGACTCGACAGAAACAGACTCGAGGGACAAATTCCCGGATCCACCATATCAAATTTCTCTGCTACCTTGCATGGAATGTAAGTGGTGTTTTGTTATGTACTTTTGCTATGCTATATTTTGACTGGTGAATTTTCTTTGTCCTAGTTAAGCAATAAAACCATGTCACTGACCCCATGTATCTCCCAACATGCAAGAATTTTCTTTTCTTCCCCTTTTATGTCAAATTATATTCTTTTGAAGTGAATTTACACAAGTACAAGATCACCAAAAGTGCCAAGTTTATTTTTCACATCATATGGACAATTAGAACTGGAAAGTAAACAAAGATAATACACCCATGGAGTCCTGGAAGATGCAATGTAATTGGAATTTTTTTCTTCACTTCTGATATGACACTTAAATAACAAGCTTATTAACTGGCAAATATGTACCATGAGGAACTGGGTTAAACACAAAACCTGCCTTATCAACCAGAACTTGATGGTTTGTCTGTAATTAGTATCATTATTTTCACGTATGAAAGCTGGTAATGTTAGAGATCATTTTCAAGAAATTGTTGAATGCCATTATGGTGGTATATTTTTGCAATCAGAATTCAAATCAAATAAGATAAATACGACATCACTATTGGAAGAAAATGCTTCATGTCAGAATTCATTCTCATCAATATGTGAATCTTTGTCAGTCAAGGTTTTCAAGTCAACTCACATTCGAGCTGATTTTTTTTAGCCATGGTTCTCTTATTTGTTCTAACTTCCAAACAAAGGTATACTGGTCTTCCTTGGTCATGGCAAAACTAGAAGTTGGATAAAAAATTTCTCCATGGTATAATATCTCCATGCTTATAAAATAGTATAATTTCTCGGATGGAACAATCTGCCCACAATTTGCACTCTGGTTCAAGTTTGGAAAACAAAGCTATTAATCACATGTTCATTTTCTCTCAAATAGTCACATGTGCATGATCGCTGAAATCACATCTACATAGCAGATCTCTTATATTCCCAAACAACTATCATGATGAGCCTTGAGTAAAAATATAAACATAATATCTCCAACTACTACAATCACTTAATAACCGTTCTTAATCACGGAGTTGCTTTTCAGGTTTTTTATCTCATACACCATTGTACGGGAAGAACACAAAGTATGGAACTCTTATCTTAAAAGCACTTGGACATCCATTTGCATATATCCATGACCACATATGCAATAAAGCCTATAGGCAGATGTAAGGATTCACATTAGCATAGGGACACATTATATAGATCCATTGCTCTTAGATGGTTTTGGCATTTACTTAAATATTATTTAGGTACACATCTGACAAGAGAGGGACTGGACTTTGCCAATCAACCAAAATAAGGATTGGCGATTTTTCCTACAACTTTTTAGTTGGACAAATACCGTCATGCTTGAAGTATCTTCCAAGGTAAATCTATTTCTTTTAATTCTTCTTTCATCTTATGGTGACTAATTTCATAAGTTTTCTTGGACCCATCTGCAGATCAAGCTTCCAAGGAAACTGTTTTGGGGATAAATACACAGTTTCACAGCGTAGTCCTCAATTGTGTACTGAACTTCCCCTTCTGTATTTTTTTCTCAATCATTTTGTGAAAGTAACTATAATCAAGAGAAAATGAACTTCTAAAACTTTGTTTTGCATTTCAGACAGGCAGTCTGAGGGCAACCTTTAAGTTGTCAAAGTAATCTTGCATGTATAGAATATGCTTGAAAGACTTGTAGCAGTTGACATGTACATATGTCTCGACCAAGTATGTCAGTGTCCTCTGGCACTATTACTCTGCATGAGTTCTAAAAGGAAATGTAGATGATTGTTGTAGATAGTAGATACAACCAAATTATGTTCATCCACTTTCTGTATTTCAAATCTTGAGAAGTACTTTTGGGCGACTTTGATTCTTCAAAGACAGCAGGCGGTTATTGAATGTAGACCAGCTGATTAGCCGATTTTACTGATTCTTGTTAGTGGTTGAATAATAATGTTGAAACTGTCAGTCAAATATTTTTTATAATCTGTATATGAGACCATTTGTGGTTCAGATTTGACTACTTATAATACTTTAATGACTGGACGTTATCATCTTTATGGCATCACATCAGATTAGGGGAACTTCTTTAGTTGTGTACATTAATAAATTCCTCTGTCATGGTAAAGGTGAAGCTAAATGACATGAACATCATCATGGTCCTCATTTGATTTGCATCTAAGATGCAAGTATTTCTTCCTATAGAGACTCATTTAAGATCCAGCAATGTCATTTATGTCATTAGGAACCTGAAGTTATCAGCTCTTCATGTTTTACTGTTTGCATATGTTTCTATTCCTTGCAGCTTATTGGATGCAGCAAAGATAGTTGGAATGCTGCTACCTACTCTAGAAGTAACATTTTGAAAATTGTTAGGAACAATTTTTTGAAAACCTATTTAACATTTAGAAGCTCATTAGTCACTTGCAATGACATCCTTGATTAATGCTAGTTTTATTTATCTTACCGTAGGTGGCTCAGACAAATACCAAGGATTAGCCAAGGAGACTGATGAGCAAAAGCACCAGAGTCCACAGCAGCCAGAATGGCTTCTGATTCTTGAGGTCACTACAGGAGTTATTGTGGTTGTCTGCATTATAACAGGAATTGCTACTGCTGTTAGGTCTTGTAAGCTAAAATCATTTGTAAGAATCCCTTGGAAGAAAACTAGGAATTGGAATGATGAGACACCAATATTGATAGGTTAGTCCTACCCTTGTTTTGTATTCAAATTACTTTCCGGTCTTCCATAGCTTTCAGGACCAAACTGGATACCTGACAGATCTTATTAATTGTTCCAAACCAGATGGAGAACTGCTGAAAAATGTCCCAGAATTTAGTCGAGAAGAACTTGAAATAGCTTGTGAGGATTTCAGCAATATAATTGGATCTTCTCCAGATGGTATAGTCTATAAAGGAACAATGAAGGATGGGACAGAAGTTGCCGTCATCTCTCTCTGCATCTTAGAAGACCAATGGACAAGCTATCTTGAGTTCTCCTTTCACAATAAAGTAATTAGTTTGTGAAAATTGTTTTAATATGCAGGAAAGTTTTCAGTAGAACATGGATGAAACTTTTAACTTTTCAGGTGGCAGATCTGGCTAGGTTGAACCATGAGAATATATCAAAATTGCTGGGTTATTGCAAAGAAAGTGAACCATTCTCAAGGATGCTGGTGCTTGATTATGCATCTAATGGGACATTATATGAGCATCTACATTGTAAGTCAGACAACAGACGTTTCTACTTAAGTGCATCAGAATGTGAAAGCTTTTGATATATCGTATGGCTTACTTCTCAAATTTAGATGGTGATGGATCCCAGTTATCTTGGCTTAGACGCATGAAAGTAATACTAGGTGTTGCTCGTGGGTTGCGGTACTTGCATACGGAATTGCAACCACCATTTGTGTTCTCTGAACTGAGTTCAAATGCAGTATATCTTACGGAAGATTTTTCTCCAAAGGTATGAATAGATATTATCAGTCTGTGACATTGTTCCATATGAGAAATTTGCATCATCAATTTGCTTGCATAAATTCACGAATGCTTTTGTTTCCAGAAATGCATAAATTTAATAGTTTCTTGAGCATAAAAGCTATTTGCATCATATTTTTATTGTATAGGGGGCTTTTTTATAATTATTTACATTCATTTGTTGCAAGAAAGTTCTAGAGGCATGTTGGAAGCACATAAAGTTTCACTTGTAGCTTTTGGCAGATTCTTAAGAACAAGGTCCCAGTCTATTTTCTCTTTGCTTTCCTCCCCTGGCTTACAAGTTTAGGGAGAATAAATCTTAATAAATCTACCCAGGATGTTAACTGTATCCTTGTTTATATTTTCATCTTTTTTTGTACTCACTCCACTGATATGAACATTGCTCTCATCTCTCAAGTCAAAGGATAATTCTTGGTTTCATAAACTTGAAATACAACCAATGAGGTAGACTATCTACCTGCCGTTAGCCTTTTGGACAGCCAAAATTAAATAGTTGGGACGTTTGGCTTTTAGGTTCTTGGACAAGTCTTACTCTTTTCTCAAATTTGTGCTGGCTACTAATTTAATGTCAGCTGAAGCAGACTTATATCAGTTATTACAGAATTTGCTAGATTTTTCTGAGGGATGTATAAGCAGTGAAAATTTGTTTGTCTTTCAATAAATGTTCTTTGATTTAAGTTGGACTGTATGGCTGACCCCATGTTTATGTAAAATGCCTGGATAGTTATGACTAGCATCCCATGCCCAGTCATCTTAAAGGAGGTTGTCTTTAGTAACATAACACTTCAAAAACATACTAAAGATAGTAAAATATTAGGATAAATTGATATTCTTAGTTTAATTTCATAATCTAGCCGTTATCCATCTCGTTGTTAGCCACAAGATCATCAACCATAAATCTCTTCTAGGGTCCTTGAATCCCCTAAGTATCCCAAAAAGTATCTATCTTCAAGGAAGCATTTGACAAATATCCAAGGTATCCTATAAGTACTGCATTGGATATATATTAGTGTTTCATATGTGAAGATCCATCTTGAATGTCTTGTAAATGTACGATGAAGAATCCAATAAGGAAATTGGAGTGTTGCTCCAAATGTGGTTGGTACTCTGCCTGCTGGTCGCTTAATCCATATTTCCAAGATCATTACGAACTCCATACCACGGAAAGAATTGTCCAATACACAACTAGACAAGGACATAGCCTACATGTGACATCACTATGCAAATAATCGTATTACAATCTACACTCTGAAAGTTTGGATCACTAAAAAACAGTAACAGATTTGAATTTTGTACTTGTTTTCTATTTGGCTCTTCTCTTGATCCTTTCATTAATCTGCTCAGTGTTTCCAGCTATTTTCTAGTTAAGTGTTCAGTTCCATAATCATGAATAAGAGTCGGTCATTTGACTTTTCCCATCTGATTTACTTTCTATCTGCTTTTGTGTCTGAGCAGGTTTTTATCTGGTCCATGCATTGGTCAAATAGTTTTGTCAATGACCGACACTTGTAGTATCTAAATTCTTGTTCTTCCTGCTGTTGTTGACTTCTGTTCTATTTTGTATTTTTCTTTTAGCATTATAATCAAGAGAAAACCTAACTATAGTTTACTGTTGCAGTTGGTTGAATTTGAGAGCTGGAAAATGATATTCTCAAAGTCTAGGAAGAATGACGGTTATATTACTGATGGGCTCTCGCTTCCTGGATACATTGATTCTCAAGAGCAACAAGACATGATAATACAAGAAAACATATTTGCTTTTGGTGTACTTTTACTGGAAATAATCAGTGGAAGGCCTCCATATTGCAAAGAAAGAGGTTGTTTGGTAAATTGGGTAAGGCTTACATTTGGTAATTTTAGTACTTGAGCATCAGTTTTTTAGATCGTTGAAGCTACATTCAGATCATAAAACCCAATCTGCCTGGTTAACTTGTATTACTCTTATGGTCTACATACACTGCAAAGCTGCATTTGCAGCACAACTTTTTCCTTTTCATGTAGGTTAGCAACTTAAGTTATTTATGAACCTTGGAACTTGATCAATTAGGACTGCATTTGCTGCATTCGGTTCTATACACAGCAACTGAGAGAACCAGAACCTCATTGCATTCCTTTCAACCTTCATGTATTGTCTAGCATTGAAACTTCATTAGGTTGATAATAATTCCAATGTCCAATAGTTCATTATCTTGCATACAACTTATTCTATGATACCAGAGACAAAAGCAGGAAGCCCCTCGAACAAGAAATTCTGGCACTTCCAAGACTAGCATCTTTGTTTTCTCTAAATAAATTGCATCACCATTTGCTGCAGATGATTCAAATGTATGCGGTTGAAGGGAGGGAACACATATCATTAGATGTTTGCTATAACATCAGCTCTTTGTTATTCTACATTATCTAGTAGCCAATAAACTTGATACAATTGTTTCCTATATATTGCAGGCCACAGGGTATCTACAACACTCAGAAGAGATAGGAAAACTAGTAGATCCTGAACTGAAAAATGTGAAGTCAGAAGACCTTGGAGTTATATGCAGTGTGATTAGCCTCTGCATCGAACCTGATCCTACGAAGAGACCATCGATGCAAATAATATGTGCTGTGTTGGAGAATGGGATCGACTTGTCAGCAGCTGCCCTTCTCAAGGAGTCTCCTTTGGCATGGGCAGAGCTAGCCTTGTCTTCATAGGTATAATACTCCTCCCATCATGTAAATCAATAGCATACACAGGAAATACCTGATTTCAGCTTGACTTGATCATTTGTTTTTCCCCTCGGATGTAAAATTGTGCCTAGAGGTGAATTCAAGGCACAGAAAGATTTTCTTATATACACTTCATTGTTTGGCAACCATTGAGATTATAAATACATGAAAGTGAGTTCACTATTGTTTGGCATCATTTTTCATCTATTTTCTCCACTTTGAGATGTAAATGTTCTCCTTCTGTGATATTGATGATACAGTCAGTGAGTTGTATAACTTTCTTCTGGAGAATTGGGCACAAATCTTTCAGTTTAAAGAGGAAATTTTTAGCTTTTGTTTTTTTAAAAAAAATCATCTAACTAGGCTGAAATCTTTCAGTTTATGACTGAAATCAGGGAAAGAGATATATTGACTTTTCTTCAGATTGTGCTCACTTGAAAGATTTTTTTTATTTTTATTTTCTTGATTCGATAGAATTAGAGATGTATGTTCAATAGAACTTGAGCAAGTAATGACAGAGCAGTGTAACAATATATGAGATTTGGTGTCTTACCAAATCTGCCAACAAACTCAAATTAAGTTAAATATCATAAATGTTCTATCTGTAGGGGGGGAAAAAAACATGATATAAATATTTGAGAATATTATTTTGAAAATAGTTATTCTCTTTATTTTCTTTATATATTTCAAATATCAAAATTTTACATCTTCTTAAATAGTTCTCAGGGGTCAAATTTGCGGCTACGCTTTTAGAATTTCAAATTAAATTTTATAGTCATATATTTTAACATGTTTTTTTTTTTTCCCCCATGAATGTCCTAAAAAAAAGATGGTTTAGGATGGGAAGAACAAAGGAAGATTATGACTTTTGCTCTTTCGACGGGAGAACTCGGAGATGATGTTGACCTCCCTGAAGAGAACACGTCACCGATCAGGTGTGGGTCCCCTCAGAATCTTTTGTTTATTTACCCATTTGCTCCGATGTCACATCCGACCGTCCTCTATCACCTATCATAGTACGAACTTTGACCATCCACGGCCGTCGAGTGGTCAACGGTTTCACGTTCCACCCACATGAAAGATACTTGCGTATCAAACGAGGTTTGACCACCAAGAGGTCCTTGGGCCATTTGGTCAACGCCACAAGTCTTATGTGTATGTAGTATATATATCTATTCTATATATGGTCGAATTAAAACAATTGAGCTTCAATTGAATCTTTTATCCATATTGGCATACCGACGGGTTTTGTCTATAAAAGGGGGTTTCAAGTAATGCATTAATTTTATTTCCTCCTTTATTACTCCATACTATTATATTATGTTTAATTACTTTATGATGTTATCATCATTCTGATTTAAACATCAGAGGAGAAAGGATTCTGTTAGAAAAATTCTCGGTATCTCGGCACCTTATCTTTCTTTTTTTGTTATAGAATTTAAAATCGTACGATTATTGCTAGCATTACTCTAATTTAGGTTACTGAGATTAGAAAGGGTCGGCCATATGCCATTACTTCGTTTTTAATTTCATTTTGTAGTTTTGATCACATATCACCAACCTAACAAAAGAAAAACAAATAATCCGTTGTTGATGCTAATTTTCTATATTCTTTTTCCTCTTAGGATTTATAAGTATCCTAAAAAGTTTTAATCAGATTCTAACTCCTTACACGAGTTCTAATTTTTTGATTTATTTATGGATTTAAGATCTACTTTAGGGATCCAAATAGGATGAATAGATATAATGAATTATGAACTAGGAAATCTCATTTATTGAAATCCTCCTCCTAACATATATAAATGGATAATGAATCAAGGAACTCAATCATAACCTCTCTTTTTATAAGAGAGATTATCTTTCTTTATTCGCTGTCCAACAATAGTTTTCTTCTTTTGCAATCATCCACCTTGGCTTCTTTCTCCTTAGCCCTCTCTCTTTAAGAGAGATTATCTTTACTTTTTTCATTGTCCAACGACAGTAAATTCTCATGACTCTCGACGTTTCTCTTCGATAATGAAGTCGATCTATCTATGTCTTATTGACCGTCACCCTTTGCATTGTCGTCGCTGCCATCATCGTGGCGGCCACTGCCCTCAACCGCTCGCGACCCTTCAAATTAGCTAGCGTCTTCTTCCACAATATAAAGCAACCTCTGCTTTTTCTCCTACACCCGCTAGACCTCCTCTTTCTGCCACTGAGGTCCCCTCGTTGTCATCGTCCTCTTCCCTTGCCTATGATGGCCCAGTCCTATTAGCTCTCTACCTCATCGTCTAACGATAGCTTCTCGCCGATGAGCTAGAGTTTTACCAACCTCTTGCTTCCTTGGCGTGGTCACCAAGGTTAGCACATACGCAGAGCTGATCTAATCAGCGTCCATCCACTCTACTGCATGTGACCTCTGCCAAGGGATCCTCTTCCTCACCAGAACCTACTACCATCGTGTTGGATAAGAACCAACATCAGATCGACGTCGATCTCCCTGACATCGAGGTCCTTGACAGGAGCTCGATCTTACGGGAGCATGATAATATATATAATCTAGATATTATTTAGATATTATAGTAGATATAATTTATATATGATACTAGATATGATTTAGATATAATTTCCCAACTGAACGAGTAAATCTCGTAGATTAGTTGAGAGAAATCCTCTTCCTCATTAATCAAGAAATTTCATCAGACTTTTTATTACTAATTCATACTTTGATAAGTGAGAGAGAGAAAGAGGTATAGGACTCCTATGTATCCTTAATGGATTTATAAATAATTTTTAAAAAATAACTTTTTAGATTTATGTGAGAGGGTATATAATGAGTTTCAAGCTCGTATTAGATCATATCGTGAGAGTAACTTTTCATAATGATTTTATCATAAGAAGAACTTGATTTTTTTAGTATATATAAGTACTAAGTTAATCTTAAGTTGAATTTCTGATACATTTATTAATTATTATTATTTAGGTATTCTCTATTGATTCCTCAATGAGATGGTATGGTGGAGCTTATTTAATAATAACATTTTTTGTTCTAATGGATTTAACATATTTATTTGGTACAAAAAGGAGTCTCTAAGGAATGTAGTAATTTGTCATGTATTTATACTACATTACATTTGATTAGTTATTGATCTTGTTATAACTATGATTTAAGCATGGGAGAAAGAAAAAAAAGTTAATTTCCTTTTTATTTTTATTTCAAAATCCACTTAGTACAGTTGATGATCTATCAATCTCTAAGTCAAGGATATGACACTAATTAATGTGATGAATACGTCAATATTTGTGAATCATGGATTAACTTAGAAGAAATAAGTCAAATGACTTAACACCATTAAAATCATTAAAATTATTAACCACACCTACCTCTAGTGCACATTAAACAACCAAAAAAAAAAAGAACTCTTAGTAATAATAATATTTGAAGATTTAAAAAATGAATTGATCTTGTAATATTTCCAAAAAGTTCTTCCATTTCTTTCTAAAGCATATGATTGTTCATAAATCAATCGGCATTATTATATTATTATTATTATTATTATACTATTATTATTATTTTTGAAGAAAATAAGGACTTCAGAAAAATAATTTTCACGATGAAGCTCTGTTTTATTACATTATGTAATCATTATAATTACTGACCGATGGACGACTTTTTATTCACTCAACAAAAGATAGTGAATCACAAACTTTAAGGTTTACACGGATATGAACTCCCTCATGGAAATGGGTGAAGGATCAGATGAACGCCATGGGAAGGCCTCAGCGACAGCATGACGACGGGCGAGTGGGCGTAGGCTGGCGAGAGCGACCAGGAAAAGCTGCGGAGGATGAGGCTGAGCACGATCTTGAACTCCATGGCGGTGAGGTTTCTCCCCACGCAGATCCGCCCCATGAAGCCGAAGGGCAGGAAGCCCATCCGGTGCCTGCAGCCGCCGTGGAGATCCTCCCTGAAGCGCTCCGGCTTGAACTCGTTCACGTCGTCGCCCCAGAGAGCCGGGTCGTGGTGCATCCCCACGAGGTCGATCCACATGTTGGTGCCCTTGGGGATGACCATGGTGTCTCCTACTTGGATGTCGTCTCTCGCCTGTCTTTGGAGGTTGGGCGACGGCGGGTACAGTCGCAGCACCTCGTTCCACACCCACCCCATCTGCAAATTGCACCATCAAGCTTTAGCTCGGTTGATCCGAAGAGGAAGATGTTGATGATGAAGAAGAAGAAGAAGATGATGATGACGAGTAGAATCTCAAAAGGAATAATCTGAAGAGAAGAAGAAGAGGAAGAAGAATCTTGTGACCGGGGATCGCTTCTGTGCCTTCGAAAAGGTCATTATCGTTCTTACCTTGGTCAGTTTTGAGAGCATGGTGGAGTCGAGAGGCCTTCCTCCGGAGACTTGCATGACTTCCTCCCTGAGAGCTGATTGCCATTCGGGGTGCAGAGCCAGCAAGAGCAAGGCCCAGGAGAGCGCAAGCGCTGTGGTCTCATGGCCGCCGAAGAAGAACGTCTTGCACTCGTCTACAAGCTCTCGATCCGTCAGCTTCCTCCCCCCACCCTGCTCGTTGTCCTGGTTCCCCGCGAGGAGGAGCCCCAGGAGGTCCTGCTTCTGCGTCCTCTTGCCGTCGCCCTCCTCTTCCTCCTTCTTCCTCGAGCTGATGACGGCGTAGAGAAGCTGGTCGATCTCCCTCCCAAGCCTCCACGCCTCGTACGATCTCTTAGCGCACATCAGCTTGCCGCAAGGGACGCCCACCGGGCGGTTCGCCTGGAACAGTACCTTCTGCGTGAGCTGCAGCTTCTCGAACAGCTTCTCGCCAGTCCCTTCGCTGATGCCGAAGCTGGTCTTGGCTATGATTTCTGCCGCATTCTTGTTCACATCCTTCCCCACATCTATCTCACCTTGGCCCCGGGCGAGCAGCTCGCTCCACTCCGTCAGCATCTTCTTGGTCGTCTCTTCCATTACACTCACCATGGCCTGCATGACATACATTTCTTGAGCTCAGTTTGGAAAAAGGATTCGAACAAGGCCTAGAAGCTCACCTTCAGATTTGTCATGGAGAATGCTGGTGCAATGATATGCCTGCGGTGAGTCCATTCATCGCCATCAACCATCGACAGTCCTTTCCCAAACATTGGCTTCCTATCGCGCTTGAACACATCTGGCTTCCCCCACTTCTTGTCCATGGCGCTGGAAGTCATCCTCTTGAGGAACTCAGGATCAGCAACGTACAAGAACGGCTCTGTTCCGAGCCAGTAAACGAAGACCTTCCCTGCATGCACACCATTAAACGCATAGGTTACAGGAGAATCTCCACTCGGAAAACCAACAACCATGCATGCGATGATGATGCATTTACCGTAAGCTTCTCTCCATCGGGAGAAGTAAGGGAGTACGCGAGAGTGGATATCATGTGCGATGCTCGACGAGCCTGGAGATGGCGTCTTTCCTCCCCTCTTACTCATCTCCACCAGGTTGCCCAAGGGGAAGAGTGGAGGAGGGCCAGTAAGGCCACTCTTCCTGAGCCGGCGCCACTTGCCGGCCGGCAAGAGCCAGAAGATGAAGACGGCTCCGGAAAGCAAGAACAGGAGCAGAACTCCCATAGCCAAGCCCAAGCATTGCATGGACACAAGGAACTCCATGATCAGTGATCTGTCTACAAGTCCTTGCTTCTCTATATGGTAAACCTCTTTTCTCATCGACGATGGTGTTTTTGTGTGAAGAAAAGGGAGCTGGTGTTTCCTTTTATAGTGGAAGGGAGGGTGGTCTGTCTCTCTCTCTCTCCCCGTCGTAATATGTAATATATTAATTAATCTTTGACATTGAAAGGTTAGAGGTTGAATCAAAGCGTGCTACTATAACTCTCTCTCTCTCTCTCTCTCTTGTTGCATAATGATGCGTTAAAGCTTTGTTTTCTCGACTTTTTATTTCTTTCGTGGCAGTATTTGGTCCACAAAAGTTAGGGGACGACAAGAGTCGTTGATCTCATCTGTAGGACGACCGACGTTTCCCAGCGCTCTAAGTTCATACATAAGAGAGAGAGAGAGAGAGAGAAAGGCATGAGACATGAAAGGCCGGTTACCAGCTTCGCTGACCAACTTGCCTGCTTCTCCCG
Source organism: Ensete glaucum (assembly GCA_021527575.1). Taxonomy (NCBI): domain Eukaryota; kingdom Viridiplantae; phylum Streptophyta; class Magnoliopsida; order Zingiberales; family Musaceae; genus Ensete; species Ensete glaucum. Next base: position 11,296,840 of record CM038553.1, read on the forward strand.
CCGCCAAAGAACGCCTCGAGCATTTGACAACCGCGATAGGCAGCGGGATTGATGTTCATCGTGCCTCTCCAATCACCGGCGAAGTCAAGCTTTCTTCGGTGAACGTCGAGGGACAGGAGAAGCACGAGGACGGTTCGTTACACCAGCGGGAGCCCACCCAGGCCAAGAGACGTGAGGCGGCAGGCGCGGTGGCCGGTGGCAGCTGGACGCCGAACAGCGGGCACGAGGGGCGGGAGCATCGGGAACGCACGTCGACAGCGGGCACCACATGGCGCGTCCCGAGATGGTCGGGAACGTGTAGGGTGTTCCGGCCGACCTGTCGCCGCCACGAGGTGGTGATGTACGAGCCCTGCCGTCACTGATCGTTGACACGTGGAGCACATGTGTACGGAGAAGAAGAATAGAAAAAACTGATTGAATATTTTCAAGCTGCAATATTTGATTAATCAAGGAACTCATTTAGATTGATTAAAAGATAAAAAAAATAAATATTTTAAAATATTAAAAAAATTACTATATCTAAACAAATCTCATCCTCATCTAATCTAAGTTTAAATCTAAATCTTTATTTTTTTATTTTATCTAATATTAACTATTTTATCTAATATTAACTATTTAAATTATTCTAAAAATAAATGCTTTACACTAATTCAAGATCACTTATTTATATTAACTAAAAAATAGAATACAAATCTTTTAAGACATTAAAAAAATATATCATATTCTAATCCTCATCTAATCTAAGTTTAAATCTAAATATTTTTATTTTTAATCTAATCTTAACTATTTAAATTATTCTAACAATATCCACCACATTCTCCTCTCTTGTCTTACTCACCTCCTATCCCTCCACATCCATCTCCTAGCTTTACTATTTCACGGGAGGCAGAAGTATTTCCCCGGTTGACGACAGCCAGGAGAAGGATTTGGAGGGATGAACAGCTTCTGATGCTATATAACATGCTGCAACAAAGACAGACAACAAACCCCCATTAGCATTAAACTCAGGTTAAGTCATATTAACTGAGGTTCCTGTTGAGCATTAAAAATATTCAACGTCAAAATATCTAAAGTATCCTTTAATATCTTCACCAAAAATTTAAATGTTAACGGACAGAATACCAAAAAAAAAAAAAAAAAACTAATCCGTAGGTATCAATCAATATCTTGAAGGATAGTAAAATCATTATGCCAAAGACCAAAGATTAATTTTAATGATATTTACCTATGTTTTTGAGTTTTTTTAGATTTAGATACCAACTCAAATGTAAAGGGATAAATGCAAAGCTTTTTAACTTCAGAAAGATTATATATATACGACTTTTTATTGTTTTGGAAGGATGAGATTAAATCTCTGAAGTAGCAAACCAGCTTTTGTTCTGGTTTTTCTAAAAGCCCTTGGATCGGACGGCTGCCAGTTGAAGATCTCCAATCGGACGGCTGCAATCGGAAGTATCAGGCGAGTCAGCGTACGCCCGTTGATGCAATTTTCGTCTACCCGCACACGTGCCTGCGTACTAGTTGGAGACTAAATTGCGGGCCCCATTAAATCTTTCTGAGGGCGAATGCGTGAGTAACTCTTTGGGATGTCGAGCGGCCTTGCTTTCATTATTACTCGCCAGAACAAGCTAACGCTTCCACTTTTCATTAGCTTCTCTATATCATTCCAAGAAGAGTGTCTCTTTGTATGATCCCATCTCCATGGGCTTCTACTCCGGTGCCATTCTCCCGGTCGGGAGGCCGCTGGCCGCCGCTCCTTCGAGGCTCTCCCCCGCCGGCGCCCTCCGCTTCCTGGACCGCCCCTCCGGCCGTCTCGGAGTTGGCGCCTTCGCCCCTCCCCGCCTCTCCTACACCGGCCGGTGCCGCACAGCCATCGCCATCGCTGGAGACAAACGATCCGAAGGCGAGATCTCTGGAGATTCCCCTCTTTTCTTGAACTCCGATGACGACGAGAAACAGGTACCTTTCTCGATTCCTTGGCCGATTTTCTCGAATTTGTCCTCTTGACTGAGATTGATGTCCGAGAATTACGGTTTCATTTTTCGCTTTAAGGTGATTGTTGTTCCCCGGAAAATGGAGGAGCGTTGTTTCGCCGGCACGCCGTACATCCCGGTCTACGTAATGCTACCTGTGAGTCGTTCCGTTTGTTCCAGATTTTTTAGTTGTTTTGGCCCAGAAAATTCTCATTGTTGTCTTTGATCCTGTTGGTGCATGTGTTCTTAGTAATACGTGTAGGTTACTTGAGATTTCTGCTTAATTTTTGTGCTTAACTTTGCTATTTTGTGTCGAGGAGTGTTGATAGCTTGATGTCATTAATGATCACGGCAAACTGGCCAATCCTGAGATCTTGATCGAGCAGCTGAGGGCATTAAAATCCATCAAGGTTGACGGTGTCATGGTCGATTGCTGGTGGGGAATCGTTGAAGATTCTGCTCCTCGAGTGTATAACTGGGATGGCTATAGGCATCTCTTTCAGATCGTGCGGCAACTGAAGCTTAAGCTTCAGGTGAAGTTTACCTGCCAACCTCCTCTCTTCCAACAGTGTTATGGATTTCTCATGTATGTGTGTGTTCCATTGCCTGCAAGCCTCAAGCAAATGTTTTGATTTCATCTGTTAGGTATGGCTTGTTATTGATAAGCATGCCCCCGAAGCTTTATGATACTAAATTGGAAGTTGTAAATAAAATCATCATGTTGCTATTCTTGCTTATTACTTATCAATGGTTTCAAACGGGAGTGGGCAATCTCAGTGGAACATGCAGTTCGAGTTAATTGGACAAAACTGTTTAGAAACAGAAATGGCAAGTAGAATACCGACCAATGCAAATTCTCACTTTAGAGATGCTACTTGCAATTTCATTTCAAGGTCTAGGATCATTCAAAACATAAGCTATTACCATAGTCGTTTCTCTCAACTGTATGTTTTTCCTTCATCAATAGCATCATGCTTTTTTTTTTTTAAGACTTCTAATTCAGACCCACTTTTTACCCTTTGATTTAGCCTCATGGCCTGTCACTATCACATATCCTTCTCTGTGAGCCTTTTTATCATATTTAATTTCATTTTCACTGCCTTCTTCATGGCTTCTCATTATGGTGAAAAACAAGGTATGTCAACTCATGATGGCGTAATTGGGGATTTAGGGTGCTAGAATTTAAGAAATTGAGGATTTAGGCAGTTCAGTTGTGTCGAGAGAGCAAACTAATTTGATCCTGAACAAAATGATTTACTTCATTAATTTTCTGCTTTAAGGCTGTAAGTTTTCTTCAACAATAGCATCATGCTTTTTCTTAAGGCTTCTAATTTAGACCCGCTTTTTAACATTTGATTTAACTTTGTGGCCTGTCACTATCACATATCCTTCTCTGCAGGCTTTTTATCATATTTAATGTCATTTTCACTGTCTCCTTCATGGCTTCTTATTATGGTGAAAAACAAGGTATGTCAACTCATGATGACGTAATTAGGGATTTAAGGTGCTAGAATTTAAGAAATTGCGGAATTAGTCAGTTCAGTTGTTTTGAGAGAACAAACTAATTGATCCTAAATAAAATGATTTAGTTCATTAAATTTTCTACTTTAAGGCTAGTACCAAGATTTACAGCTAATGACTATTATACCAAGTTAAAAAAAAGTTCATAGTTTTTTTAAACAAGGGCATCATTCTCTTTTTAATTTCACTGGCAACAATGAATCAAAGACTATCATAAATAGTCATATACACTATCTTATTCTCCACCAAAAATCTGATTATTGAGGCATAATTATATTGTTTCTAAATTGATTTGGTTTTGTTGAATTTTCATGATGTCTCATAGTGCTTTTAGACTTTTTAGATGTACTTTTTGCGGTCAAGTCTGAACTGCTGAAAGTATAGAAATTGGATCTCTGGGTTGAATCACAACCTTGCTTTGATTGTCAGTTTGATAGCAGTGTTAGTGAACCATATAAGAGTGGTGTATGCTATGTAAGGAAGTGCATCCGAAGGGTTGTATTTTTGGGCTTTTTTCTATGTTTTGCTAGAGGTGTAGGTAATTCTGTATTTGTACGTTCTTTCTCCATAATTTAATATTGCAGTAGGCCTTATCATGATCGAATCATGTGTTTAACTTTATTCAATGACTTTTTATTTTTGAAAGATTACATTTTGATCTGACTTGACTTCTCTTGAATTATATTGTCAAGGTTGTGATGTCATTTCATGAATGTGGAGGTAATGTTGGTGATGATGCATGGATTCCTTTGCCTCATTGGGTTATAGAAATTGGCAACAGCAACCCAGACATTTATTTCACAGACAGAGAAGGAAGACGCAACACAGAGTGCCTTTCTTGGGGAATAGACAGGAAAAGAGTATTAAGAGGCCGAACAGCAGTCGAGGTACTTCACCTTTCCCTCAATTTAACTAACAGAACATTTACATGTAGCATTTAAATCCTGTCTTGTTCCAATGTTATTGCAAAACTACATTTTCAGTACCTTTGTACTTTGGAATCATTGTTGGAATGATTTATGTTCTACAAACTGAATCATACATATGGACCAAATGGTAGACCATTTGGAGGTTATTGCTGCATCTTTAAGATGTGCACTGCAAGAGCCAGATCATGGATGTTATCCTTGGATTGTGTCAGGCTGGATCTTATGGTCTATAATTGGATTACGGAATTTATACATCTTAGACCTTGATAAATATTTTAGATATTTATTTGCTGTCCATTTTTCATGATGTTCAATTCATCATAATAGGCCATCAGCTAAACCCGCTGAATAGCTACCTCTGTAATTTCGATTAGAAGTTAAGGATTAGAAAAAAATGTTTGTCCATTAAAAAAGGGAAATTAGGTTAGTCGGCAATCAAATCCCCAATGTGATTGTTGTTATGAGGATAATATTTTCTGTCATTTTTTTCTTCCCTGCATAATTTTGATCATATTTCTACTTCTACTCATATTTGATATGTTCTATGAAATTACATGTTGGTTTGTACATATAGTTATTCTGAGTATGCATTGATAGTTAAATGTAATTCCTTTTCTGAAATGGAATATGTGAAAGCAAAGCTTATTGTTGGTCAGAAGCTATCTTCTTTTGCCCTCATGTTTCTTTTTCATTTGTTATACTTGAAACTTGCTTGGTTATTTTATCTCAGTTATCTTTGTGTCACTTGCTATAGAAGTTTAGTTGAGAAAACAGGTGGTTGCTTTCTGTTCCCTTTTTCATTTGTAAACCAACATGTAAAAAATATTTACTGAAATATCTAAATGGTTATTTAGTCAATTTTTGTATATTCTTTAATAATCTTTTTCAGGTTTATTTTGACTACATGAGAAGCTTCCGGGTAGAGTTCGATGAATTTTTTGAAGATGGCACTATATCTGAGATTCAGATTGGATTAGGGCCTTGCGGGGAGCTGCGCTACCCATCTTATCCAGCAAAGCATGGTTGGAGATATCCAGGAATTGGCGAATTCCAGGTGGCATAATTCACATCTTCTTCTTCCTTTTATTGGAATTATATCTGATTTGAAAAGTTATAGTTAATGTCCATCTTTGGGTTTCCACTGCTTGGTGTATCTGATTTTCATGTCAGCAAGATGGTTTTTCATAAAATGTTTATAAAATTCCCTAATTATTATTGATTACATTTTTGTAATAAAATATGGAAGCTAATAAGTTGTCTCTTTTCCAGTGTTATGATGCTTATTTGCTTCAAAGTTTGGAAGAGGCTGCGAAAGCTAGGGGGCACACTTTGTTAGGAAAAGTGCCACAAAATTCAGGCTCATATAACTCCCAGCCTCATGAAACTGGATTTTTTTGTGATGGAGGTGATTACGACAATTCATATGGCAGATTCTTTCTTGGTTGGTACTCAAAAGTGTTAGTTGATCATGGTGACCTCGTATTATCTCTGGCCAAATTGGCCTTTGAAGGCTCATGCATTGCCATAAAGGTTGGACTTAGTTATTAATTCATTTATATCATAGTTGAATATTTTATTTTGTTGTGTATAATATTTTTTTGTTTTTGAAATGAACATGTCTGTCTTGTAATGCTTAATTCGTATGTCAGATGGCTGCTTTTGTTAAACTTAGTAGTCAAAAATAGATTTATCTTGCATTCAACATCTCTTATCTATTTAACTAATTTGGAGGATTTTCTGTTACTCTTATGTAAAGATAAGGTACCAAGTTTTCTGCTATTTTCAGTAATTTTTTTTAAAATAATTCAAAATAATTCAATAATTATGTTGGTTTTTGTCCAAGCATTGCATGTGTCTTATATTCATTTGCTGCTATGAGTTTCTTGCATATTTACTCAAATATGATTCTCTTTTGAACAAGGAAAAAAGTCTCTTTCCAGTTTCAGAAAAGTTGGAGTTACATCTTTCTTTTTTATTGCTGATATACACTCTGGAGGAATAAGTTTATTCTTGATGTGTTAGTTGTATTTTCTTTTATTGCTGAAGCAGATATCAGGTGTCCATTGGTGGTATAAAACTGCCAGCCATGCTGCTGAGTTAACAGCTGGATTTTATAACCCATGCAATCGTGATGGCTATGCTCCAATTGCATCAATGTTAAAGAAGCATGGGGCAACATTGAACTTTACATGTGTTGAGTTGCGCACATTGGATCAACATGTGGACTTCCCAGAAGCAATGGCAGATCCTGAGGGTTTGGTCTGGCAGGTATGACACTGTTAAGGATTGATATTCTCGAGGTTTGATTTGGCAAATATGACATTTTAGAGGTTGTTTGACTTTTTCATGTTATTGGCAGATGTCCGTTTTTCTAAGTAATGCCTGTTGACACTGCCTTGTTTTACTGACTTTCACAATTTGGTCTTAGAAATATGTCACATCAGATTTCTTTGCCATTTGCAAATATACATCTTTTTGAACCATGAGACGTGTGGCCTCCATTGTAGAATAGTTTATATCTGACTTCTGCTTCAATTCTTTATCCAGGATTTCCTGACTTGTTCATCGTGTTTTTTGTGAAGGTTCTTGAGGCACCTGAGTTGTTCAAGTTCATATATCAGTTAGGGTTATTGGTTACCTTGTTATTGGTGTCTATAAGGTGGAGTTAGAATTTGTGATTATCATATTGAACCAGTTCTGTTCTATTGGTATTTTACCAGCCATTTGGATTTTTAAACATAAAATTTGCTAAGCAGCAACTTGCATTCTAAATTTCTAAATAGTCAATCTTTTGTGCTAAAATCGTTCTTCATTATGGAGCACACTGGCTAAGTTGCATTAAGTATAAAGGTTATCATCTTTCAACTAGTATATCTATTTTTCCACTATTGTTAGTAGAACAGTAATGACACAACCATTGGCAAAGTTGTTTTGTGCATGCACACTTTTGCTAATTAGTTGCAGTCTTGTTATCAGGTGTTAAATGCTGCATGGGATGTTTCTGTACCGATGGCTAGTGAAAATGCTCTTCCTTGCTACGATAGAGATGGTTACAATAAGATCTTGGATAATGCTAAGCCATTGAGTGATCCAGATGGACGACATTTATCAACATTTACATACCTCAGGCTTAACCCGGTTCTCATGTACACCCACAATTTCAAAGAATTTGGGCGCTTTGTCCAGCGGATGCATGGTAAGAACTTATAACACTTTTCTATTCATTATAATCATATATATTATTATAATAGTATGATCATTATGTGTGCATGTTAGTCTTTGATGACCACTAACTAGGTACATTATTTGTTGGTTCCCAACCCATCGACTGGCTTCACAATCACTTCTGAAACAATCATGTTGTTTCCTTTGAGTGTCTTCTAGAAGAATCAAAAGTGGAAAAAATCTTTCTAGAAGATTCCAGAAAAGAAAATTCTTTTTTTGATTTAATCAAACAGCTGGAAGCATGAGTAATTATGGTTTGACAGTGTGACAGACAACATGAATATAACCTATTCTGGACAATTTTGCCTTCATTGATAATTTGGAGATGATGATTTGAACTAAATATCCAGAATAAAGTATAAAAAATTTTCATGTTGCTGTTTTTATATATGGATAACTTAGATTTTAAGATATTTTGTTCTTTCCAAACTTGTTGCTGGTGTCCAGGATTATTTGTACTCTTTATAGATTGGGGTTCATGGTGAAAGTTAACTTCAAGAATTTTTCCCTTTGCAACCAAGTTTTTGAAAGTTCAGCGTTGATATGTAAAAAAATGAGTTTGTGAGTGTACTAACATATAACTACCACCCAGTTAGGGGATCTTGGAATGAAATTCTCTTTTATGTAGCACACACACTGTAAATGTGAAGTGAATTGATTTCTACTCAAATAAGAGGCCACTTCCACCTCAGCTGGGGTTTCTTCATGTTTGCCAATCCTTAATGATGTCAGTTTGAGGTAAATAACTAAAATTAAACAGCCATCTTAATTAACTTTTCTCAATGGCTGCAAGCTGGGGTGAACTTCTGGCACAAAGATGACTTGTAATTAATGCAAAGTCCAATGAAGTAATACTGTAATATGGAACTTCCATTAATTTAACTGTGTGCAGACTGACACAAAGTTACTGTCATTGTCTTGCAGGTGAATGGGTTCCCATCGCTGGTTAACTGGAAAAGGCTTTATGAGAACGATACATGACTTGGTCAACTTCATCAGTCATATTTGGTTCCGAGATCACAACTTCTCGACATATTAGAACTTCATTATAAACTTGGAAGCCTCCCATCTGACAAAAAAGCAAGAGCACCATATTGGCTCATATTGCAGCTGTTGACATGTCTTTAATAAAGAGGTAGGGTTAAAAAAGGAATGCCAGATTCTCTGGTTTCAGATCCAAGATAAGAAAGTTTTGTCCTGCTTCTGTCAAATTTTTTACTTCTTGATATGATAATATACAGGTACTTACCAAAAGCATTGGTTTTGCGTTTTAAATGTAGTTGCTACCAGTCAACCTATATCTACAATTTTATTCTGAAAGGTGTCTTAAGTTCATGTTATGATACCTCATCTTTGGATGCAGACAAACATTATGTTTTCACATTCTGGATTACCAGAAGAGGCTTCGGCACAGCATTTTGAATCTCCCAGCAGTTCACTCAATGCAGCATCTTTGAGTGTGGAAACTAATATTTTGAATCCTTTCATTGCAAAAATGAAATAATTTCCATATGCATTTGTATGAGAACAAAGAAGGTTGGTAATGATGTCGAACTGACAGTGATCAGTAACACCAAACCATGAATATAATTAAATTATTTTTTTTAACTGTTTTTGATAGCTGAACACAGCTACTATAGCTTGGATTATTGGTGTATATGACATGTATGTATATCCAGAAGACTTGTTATCACCATCCTCCCTTTCAGAAATAATGACTTAATATCCATTGAGGAATTCTTTTTTATTTTTAAGTGGGGATTACAGCTGGTTTTAGTTGAAAATTATATGTAAGACTAGCAATTGCTTGACCATATAATGCTGATATCACAGCTTATTGTTATTGTTACTGACTTACTGTTCACATCTTCATTGCAAATATTCATAAAAATAAATTAAACAAGAGGAGCAAAAATGATAGAGATAAAAACTAATTACTAATTTCATTCTCTCTTTGATGTTACAATGCATTACATTTATCTCTTTGTTTAAAGCCTTTAATCTCCAATTTAATTTAAACCCACTTGTGGCTAATTCTAATAGGATTAGGGTTTAATATTTCCGATCCGACCCAAACAACTTATATAATTAGGAAAGTGAAAAAAATATCTAGATTATTTTATTCTAACATTATCGAATTTATTAACAAAAATATGAAAATAAATAATAAAAAGATAATTTTAAAATTTCAAGTTGGTGGTGGCAGGCTATATTATCGCTAAAGGCTGCAGGTGGATGTTATGGATAAGAAAATTGGTGACGAGAGATAAAGATCGTTCTGTATCTGCATTGATGTTGACATAGATGTACAGCGATGTCATTCGATAACCACATTGATGTCAACGTAGATACAGAGAGGTGTCATCCGATATTTGCAATGGCAATCCTTTTGTCACAAAGCGATTAAGTTGATGTCAATACAAATACATAGCGATGAAAGGGTGATCCGACAACTACATTAACGTCGGCGCATATGCAAAGCAACTCTCACCCTTCGCTATCATTTTTCTCATCTACAACAATCATATGTGGCCTCGAATGGTATCATCGTTGGCTTCACCAATATTGTCCATCAACATTAATTAGAAAGTTAAAATTATATTTATATAATTTTCTATTTTTATTAGTAAAACCGATGATATTAGAACAGATAAATTTAAATATTTTGTTTTTATAATTGTATAAAATCAAAGTAACTTTTTTTAAATGAACAGTATAATTGGTTATAACACGAACAAAGAAACAAGAAGCAAACCAGTGTTGCTCCTCCTTCTGCCCCTTGCCGCATCGAGTCGGTGGAGGCGTCGGAAACGAGGGGTCGATTTCATGCTTAAATACTTTTGGTTGATCCATTTTTTCCGCAGATGGGGAAGAAGGGGGAGCTCCTCGACGTCATGGCCGGGCTCTACCGCAACTTCCTGCCGCCCACGGGCAAGGCCCAGTTCGTGACCCCGCTCTTGCTCAAGTGCGCTACTCGCTGCTTTTCCTCTTCTCCTCTCTCTTCCTTTCAATCGTCCAATTGCAACACTACTTTGTCGAGCGAAGTAGAGATTGATCTTGTATGCATGTCAGGAAATGGGGAAATCCAGCGCTTAGGTTATGCTATTAGCTTCTTGCTTAGGTTTTTATTAGAGAAACCAACGCATATAGAGAAGGTTAGGTTAGAAAACGAGAATGTAGAACGCAGAGACCATCTTCCACTAGTTTGGATCGATGAGCATTAAGTTGATGAAAAACAAACAATGGATAATCTGTTATTTCTATTTCTGTATGTTTCACGTACCTTTGTGGATTAAGGAATATATTTAGTTGAACATAAACTGGGAATTGAAAGATTCTCAAATTTGAATCAGAAACTTCTCTAAAGCTGATTAGAGGTGTTTTCTCTATCAAAACAACAGAGCCAGTCATAAGTTCTGTTACAAAAATTGTCATAGAGATGAAATAGAACCTAGTTTGATTATCGAAACCTATGACAGTACCTTTCTGTTTGTTGTGAAATCTGATTCGTATACCAGATTGCCTCTGTCAATTTTTTCTTGGATATCCAATTGTTTACCTTACACTCTATCATGAGCTAAAAGATCCATAAGATTGTCAATACCAAAAAGCCCGTTTGTTTTGGGCTAGTTTCTGGCCCACTTTGATCTAGTTTTTGACCTAGATTTAGAGCAATTAATAGTTATGTGTTCATTGTGTGATTCTTGATACATTAGATGGTTTCCACCACTATGACTTTACAGGCAATAAAAGTTGTACATCTTTCTGCTTAGTTTGGCAGGCTTTTCACAAAACACGTGTATTTGTCTTCTAAATGCAATTAAGCTATGTACCATTACTTCATTCCTTCAAGCTAGTTGGAATCATATTATATGCCTTTGAGATACATTGATCAAACTTGTTAACTGCTTACGAGTTATCATGTCCAACCATGAAACAAAATGGTGTTTCTCATTTATTATTCTCTAATGCACACATATTGAGACTAAATATGTTTAGTTTATCATTTGTTTTCTTTCTAGGAATTCTGAATGGAAGAGGAGAGGATCGAGGCTGAAAAACAGTGGGTAAGATCCTATATCTGCACTTGTTGTTTAGCTGTATTCCCATCCAGTTGACATTATCCAGTCTGTTTGATGAATTCCTTGTATTGGTGTACTTCTTTTTTCTACTACAAGACTTCATCACATGATACATCAGTAACTTGATCTTTCATGTACGACCATCATAATCTATTGTACCCTGTCTTTTGTTTTATCTTGTAATATTACTCATTCTCTATCTCCTTCTAAGTTAACAGAGATATTACCAACTGGTAACATTGATTCTGGGATAGCATATATCATGCCAGTTCATAGAGAATTGTAGTCAGGAATGTCAAATGTTAACTTGAGGACTAATTGTAGGTGAGAAGCTTTAGTTTGCTATGCTAATTGTCTTATATACTGATATTTTGAACCATCTTTTATTACAGTTAGCCTAGGGTTGTGCAAGTTTTTGTTAAATCTTCTTTGTTATGGCATTCATATCCTCAAAGCACAAATACTTTTACTTGGATAGGCATCATACAAGAAAATGCAGCAGATGCATCACTAGTATTGAGTTATGGAATCTCACACATCAATTTCTTAGACATTTTTGTTATAGTCCTGACGAGCCATCAATTTCCTTTGCCATTACTTGTAAAGTCACTCCTTTCTGGAATGCTCACTAAAGCACTAAAATTTATCAACTTTCGTGTGGTTGGCGGATCAAGTTCTTGGTTCCTTCTCATGTTTGCTTATGCATGGTATTGTAGAAGCATCACATAAATTGATTTGGTCCATTGTTCCAGAAAGTTTCTATTGCTTTCCCTTTTATTTTTAAGGTCATCATTGTTTAGTCTTCAAGGGTCTGTGACACACAAAGTAAATATGTTCAAAGTGGTAAGGTTCATCTTGCTTTATGCATTTAGTTTCTCTTAACTACTTCCACTTTTGAAAGCCCACAATTGCTTAAAGTAACACAGGTGACTTAATTACAGTTCCCCATATCCATTGAAAGCTAGCCTTCGTTTAAAATCTCAAGTTGGTGAACAGGTAAAAGAAGAAGCACAACAGCTTGTGCTGACATTCCAGACGGAGCATTTAAGGTGAAGCGCAAGGGACGAAAAGGATAACAAATATTTGGAACGTGAGTTGTTCTACTTCTAACTAACATTTTATTTGGGATTTTAATGTCATCAGTCGTTTCTTATAGTGTTACTGCCCAAGATCTTGTCGACATCATTAAGGCATAACTGAACTGGTATGTCTCAACTTATTATGATCACAGTGAGAAAGGTTTAATGTTCAGGTGGTCCCATTTACCATTTTATTCATGGATGTTCAAAAAGAATCATTACTCTTCCTGAGATACGGGAGACTGGCCGAGCTTAAGCTTCACTCTGAGGCTACTGCTCAAGTGAGACTGAACATTTACGCAAATTAGCTTAATCTTACCAGTGGTTGGAAGCAAGGACCATATCCAAAAAGATCAAGTAAAAATTCTTGTAAGATCCATGGCACTTTTATCTTGAGACATTAAACTCATAAACTTAACTCTTAGAAATGTCTACCTCTAGATATACATGTTGCTTTGCGGATACAGTGGAATTCGTGGAAGCTAAGATGGATACTTGCAAGGAAAAAGAGGTGCTCTTAGTGAAGCAATTGGCAGCATGTTCGAGTTGTTCAACCTCAGCCGCAAATGTTGGTGAGCGTTAAATCTTTCCAATGCATTTCTTACATTTTTTTCTGGAAAAGTTTGTAAAGTTTTCTCTTGGGTTTTTATGGTAAAGTTTGAATTCCTTGTAAAGTGCAATTCTCTTGGGTCTTTATGGTAACACTTTAGTTTAGTCACAATAAAAAATTAGAATGAGAATTTATAGATGTATTATTAATAATTTGGATATAAACATTTTAAGTCAATGGGTCCGGTGCAGAGAGTTAATATATCAGTCAGTGCATGCTACACGCTTGCTTGGGTTGGGTCATATTGTCATAGATTTAGTTGGTTTTACCTAAGGAGAGTTAATAGATAAGTCCGATCATATTGGGGCCTCTCTTTAGGTCGCTTAGGACATGTTAGTGAAGACATTAACTCGGTATTCCACAAGTAGATATTTTAGCAAATACTTGATAAATAATATAACATACAAAGATGAATTTTTGTAAGCTTTGAATGAACCTATAACAGAGTTTATGGTAGTTTGTCTTGCGTAAAAGTATGCCCCAATGATATCGTTGTGGAATTATATGACGAACTAACCCAAGATATTACTCGAATGTTCATTCAGTTATGTGCCACTTTGCAACCTTATTCGTTGCAATGTAAGGCATGCTCGGTGTAGCGGCATTGCACTTTGGGTTGGGCCAAACTTTTGTAGGCTAATTATATATTACCATTTGTGGTTGGATTTTCTTAGCATTTTGGTCTCTGGATAGAAAAATTATATTAAAATATCTATAATTATGAAAGTGAAATATATTAAAATATCCATCGATAAAATAGACGTTAGGATAAATTGATATAAATACTTCACTTTTATAACTAATGAGATTCTAATATAAATTTTTTAAGTCGGGGGACTAAAATGCTAAGGAGGTGATGATTAATACACCATTTCTAGTTACAATGAAATAGATGGTGAGCGTGTTTGGTCGTACTCCATCACCGTTTATTCATATCGAGGGAAGAAGGATTTATTCATATCGAGGGAAGAAGGATTTGAGAGTACTTAGATGTTGTCTTGGTCGTGAGGTTTACCCATGCCCATTGCATAGCCCTTAACCAAAGTCGGACCCCATTCCAGGCCAGAAGCTATAGAATAAGCCCTCGCCTTCGTCGTCGTCGCTCGTCTCGTAACCCTCACCTTCACCCTCACCCTCACCAACATTGTAACAGTAGCCACTTTTGTACCTATATCCAGAACTCGTGCCTTCTCTTCCTTCGCCACCGCCTCCTCCTCGGCCTTCGTAGCTATATCCCGCCCCACTTCCACGATGGAAGTTATAACCTGACCCATCCGCCCCACTTCCATACCCCATCCCATGCCTAGCCTGCGGTGCTCCTTCATATACGTCGGGTTGAAGGAATGTTGGACGGTGTTCATGGTTGGTGGGCATGATGAGAGAAATAATGCACAACGGTCCACACTAGCATAGGATGTGGTGATCGATGCATGGGTCCACCTGCTTGAGATGGCGTGGAAGTGCGACGAGTGCCACATGCTCGCACCAATGTATTTTGTGTCTTCGATGACTTTCCCATGGTGGCGCAAGAGCAGTTCTCGTGGACCATGGAGGATTTTGATGTGTCCTTTGAGAGATTGGGCGAAAGCTGATGGAGGCAGGGTACCGACGCACGTGTGTGGTCGACGGGGATAGGAGGATGTGCATGTGCCAACAAGGGGAGTAGATGGAGATGTTGCTGGAGGAGAGCGAGAGAGTGTGGTGGCTGTTGGTGAACCTGCCTAGCAATGTGAAGGTGTCGCTGTAGATGATAAAATCGATAATGCCTTAAATGACTATTTTGCCATTAGTAAAATCGATAATTCTATACGAGTTATCTCGTGTTGTATCTTACGTTAGTATAACCGATAGTGTTAGGTTAAATGAGATCAAATATTTTATTTTCATAACTATAGAGATTAATATAATTATTTTAAGTATAGAGATCAGAATGTTAAGAGAATCTAACTATAGGGGATAAAATGTAATTAGCCCTAGTCGTTTTGTGGGCATTGGTCGCTCGTCATTTTCAAGTTGATGACTTTGGGTTATTAAAGGTGAACGGGTAAGCTTGTACATGCAAGTATGCCAATGTAATATTTTAAAAATGTAAAAGATAGTTAAGTACATGTAAAAATATTATATTGGCATCCCAACGGGTGTTGTCATCTGCCACCACCGGCACCGTTCATCACTACCACCAATTGTAATATTAAAATTTTGGTGTTAGGTTAAATGAATTTAAATATTTTATTTTTTAGATCGCCAGCGGAGGTTAACTAATTAGTTATAATATATGTCATTTGCTAAATCACTCAACATCGTCAGGATGGCCGAGTGGTCTAAGGCGCCAGACTCAAGTTCTGGTTCTCGTGAGAGAGCGTGGGTTCAAATCCCACTTCTGACATCGTTATATAATGTATTCTGCATACTGTGTTTTATATTTTCCTCCTTATGGACCCCACTTGCAGTATTTAAGTAAGATCTATTCTATGTTATTATTTTTCCCTATTACATCCTGCTTCTGACCTGAAATGATCATAAATTTATATTTAAAGTGTTTCTTTTCCACCTCATGGGTGCCATTTCTCACAAGTTCTTTTGGGAACAGATATAGTTTGAATGTTTCATTTTTATTGGATTATCTTTTTTCTTTTTACCCTCGTGTCTTATGTGAGTCCTCCTCGGGATAGTGGAGATACTTGTTTAAGGCTTTATTTTAGCATATCATTCTTTCTTGTTTGAAAACTTTTAACTTGCACTTTTACAAGTTAAGCTTAGCTAAAGCTCAGTTAGGAGGTGCATCTCTAACCCCACATCCGATGAAGTAGAATTTATCGTTTGCTATTCCGATGAAAATAGTTAACCCAAATGCATTCAAATTAAAATATCTATTTATAGATTGAGTAGAATCTTCTTACGCTACTTGATATGCATCAAATATCATCATATCACGAATCGTCAGCATTAGAGAGTGTTGATGGATCATCCGATAGATTTGGTACGGGAAAATAAAAAACAACCTGCAAAGACGAAGTGAAAAATTCTTCAGCAAAGCAAAGGACAGGCAATGATTGGTTAAAAGAGACATCTCGCGATAACGTGCTATTAGATTGGCAAGACAATGTACAACTTTCTTAACCTTGCACTTGAGATTGTGAAATATGACAAAAGTCCAAACTAGTATGGGGTAAAAAGTGAATAATGGATAGTTGAACTTAGTCCACAGGGGTTCGCATGAATACAGAAAGCATTATGGCATTGTGTCCGGAAGACATTGTGGATGAAACCAAACCAATATAAATTCTTTGCCTTCCTGTCCAATGATTAGAAGAAAAAGGATGTTTTTAACTTTATAACAGCTTGAGAAACTACATCTGATTTAAATGTAGGAGATGGCAGGGTGGGCTCACACAGTAGTTCTTAGTTGGATTTGCGGTCGCTTGTCCGTGACAAGGATCGTTCCCTGCGCCTCCTATGAGATTCCCTTGCATATGGGGAGTAGGATCGGTCTCGCCGACCCCTTGAGCGCGAGCGAGAACGAGAACGAGATCGCGAGCGATCCCTACGTCGTGACCAGTATGGTGAATAGCTTCGAGAGCGCCTACGGTCACGACCTGCCAAATGAAGAAAAGAAAAAAAAGAAAAAAAAGATCACCATGCCATTAGAACAATTAGCAAGTAAACTGATACGATGCAATCTGACAATGGATTTTGTTGCATGAAACCAGCACAATGGTGCATAAAAGGACCATTGCTGCAATTAGTCCTAAAAATTACCATGCACTTAAGTAAAATGCACATACAGCACCGAGATCTTTTGCTGCCATCTCTGTTCAAACCGTTCATTCCTAATAGTTCTCAATTTCTTCAATAACGAAAAGAGTATCAAAGTTTTGATGTTATGAACATCAAATCTAGCAATCTGCAAAGCAACATAAATGACAAAAGGTGTGCAAAAGGATGACCAGACAGACTGCAATAGTAGAGGTTATTTTAAATAAACAAGAGATGAAATGACATACAAAGGCCACTCCCTGTCACAACTAAAGTTTAGAAGAATGATTTTTCCAGGTTTTTCAAATCTATTGTATCTTAAAGGTTAGATTGCTCCAAAACTTTTCACATTTAAACATTATAAATAACAGATAGATAGAAATTGCATCTGCATGGTAATTGTTGGTCATCGGTTCACTTACTAAATTTAAAAACGAGATTCAATTAATTACCGTTGCTAATCTTATGAGAAAGTATGACAGCAAAGGCAATTGATCATCCTAATAGTTTTGAGTAATTGCAAAACTTTCGGCTCTTAAGAAACCAGCATAGTTTAAGAACAAAGAAATAACTACAATATCAGCAACATAAAGAATTATTCAATTCTTATAAATAGGTACATTCAGAAACGGGCAATATATAACAAAAAAGCAGTCCATGCATGAATCATTTTTTGAGAAGAGCACAAGGACATTAGATACAGATGAACAAAATATGTACCTCTTCTTTCTCTAGCACCACGATACCTTCCAGGAGTTGGTGTCCTTCCACGCTTCCTTTTTGCCTGCCATTGAAACAACAAAAAGAACAGAGTGAACAGGTACATACGAACTGTACCATACAGATCATGACACTTATTAAGTGAAAATTGCACAGCATTTAGTAAAGTAGTGAGAACAGCAGGCAGTGAAGTTCCATTTCGTTGTTAATATCTTCATTTTGTAAATTTGGTACAGAACCATATAATTCTGTTACACTTGCAAACTATGATAAATGAATGTGATTAGTCAGTCTCTTGAGAAAAGTCAAAGCACCTTTCTTATAATTGTTTTATGATTGATGTATCAGTGCTAACCCAAGAAAAAATGCAACCAAAACCAATTAAATATTACAGCAGGACATAATTTTATTGGGCATACCAGAAGATGTTAATAATCAGCGTAAAAAAGGAATACACGGCATGCAATCCTCTATAATAAAGTCGAATTTTCGTGACTTCGATATGTCGATGTAGTGCTCAGGTTGGGATGGGGAGGTCAGACTGTTAAGAGCACATATGGATATTTCGATGAAGCTACACAACACCAAACCTGATGCCAAAAGTTATCAGGCAACACATCTCGAGAAGAAAAGAAGCAACATGCTATTACATAAAAAATTAGGCAATGTTACATAACACTATCTAAGAAACAAAGTTATGCTACCTTCTCCACTGTGATTAAACGGCCTTCAAGTACAGAACGGTTTAGGTACTTGACACAGCGCTCAGCACCTTCCACAGTCTCCATTGTCACAAAACCAAAACCACGAGATTCCCTTGTGCGAGGGTCCACAATCACATGGCATTCCGAAACCTATACAACACGCAAAGTTTCATTTAGTGAGATAGAAATATCAAAAGTTAAAATTAAACAAAATATCTGGACTTCCATTCAAACTTGTAAAATTTCTAAATTGCACTTATTTCCATTAAAAGTATGTACCAATAATTTCCAACAAATAATTAAGCAACAAATGTGTCAGTATGCTAGCATGGACCGAACTTCTACCAGTTCAGCCATGGACAGGCATGGGTCTGATACGCAAGATTGAGAACCATGGATACATCTACATACTACGTGTTGGACCTTAATTGATAAGTCAGAACCCTTCTGGGGATCACATCCATCTGACCTTGACAGAACTGCTAAGCAAGTTTTAGCATACAAAAGTTGCAACATAACATCTAATGAATGAGAGCTAACGAAAATTTTCCAAAAGTTTGCATGCTAATATTCACTACTAAAAATTTTAGTATGACAGTATATATTTATCAGTAACTCACATTCGATAACGAAAAGTATTACTACTTCATTGAAGTCATACCTTTCCTTCTTTGCTAAAATATTTCTCAAGGTCACTGCTGCTTACCCGTGTGGATAAGCCTGTTACATACAAGTTGTTTCCAGGATTACTTGAATTCCTAAAATCTTGGCTCCTGTTACATACACACGGTTATGCAAAATGGGCATCATTAGCACAAAAACAGAATTGAGATTAACAAAAGACCACCTTACTCTTTCGTAAACAACAGGTAAGGTCAGCAGCAAGAGAAACAACTCATAAAAGAGCATGCCCAGTGCACGAGGCTCTCGCCAATGCAGGGTCTAGGGAGGGTCAATGTATGCAGCCTTACCTTTAAATATTTTAAAGAGGCTATTTCTGTGACTCAAACCTTGGTCTTCCAGGTCATAAAGGAACAACCTTAATGTTATACCAAAGCCCTCCCTCAAGAGAAGCAACTCACAAAATACCAAAACTCCATGTACCTGGAGCGACTCCTCGACCTTGATCGAGATGGAGTTATTGATCTGCTACGTCTACTTGGGGGAGGTGTCACTGATCGGGAAGTATACCTGAAGAAAGCTATTCACTGTTGGAAGGGAAAAAAGGTTGACACAGAAGGTACCATCAACTGCACCAGTGATTTTGAAAGCTGCTTACCTCACTTCTTTTGTTTGCGACATCTACGAAAACAGTAGAACTATAATGTTAAAATCTCTTAAATTTACTGAGAATCCAATCATACTGATAATATCCCAAATTCCATGCAACATGCACCAAAATCACTATTTTTTTATACATTTGTTGTAACTCAATTAAAAAAACAAGTACATGACCAAAGCATTTTAGTTCATACAAGATCCTGCTACTACTTTAACTCAGTCAATTAAAGTACCAAGTGCACTTGGATTCTCATCTTTCAAAAAAGAATCACACTATGCTTTCTGGAAAGAATTAATATTTACTTATGCAAATCATACCATATCCATAAAAGAGACCATAAATAAGATTGATAGGTCAAAACCCACAGTTCATTGTCTTTAAAAGTAAGCTTATACCAGTAGTTTTCCCTCTCTGATATACATGTAATGAGTCTAAAAAAAAAGACCTAGAGATTCATGAGTAAAGTTAGTTAGAGACTTAAGCGTAAACTTCAACCAAAATTAGATTCAATCAGACAAATTTCACCCTCCAGGAGCAGGATTAGAGAAGAAACAAAAGAAAAAATTTGAGGGAGAAAATACAAGTGGAATGCTTGCAACCCAAAAAATCCTTTTTAATTCACAGTACCAATTGAAATGTACTGGTCTTTGTGCTTGTGTCCCTTCCTTTCTTAAACATCAACTAAAATTCTTAGGACTCAGCAACTTTTTAGAAAAGAAGAGAAAAACAAACAAGAGGAAATGAAACATGCACTACCATCTGACCAGCACTCCTAGGTATTCAAGCTGCACTGCCTTTCCCGACAAGAATTTAAGCCCAATTAGAACTTAGTTAACAAGATTTCAGATATTAGTTAAAGGAAAGACATGGACAGGTAATAAATAATTTCCTCCCCAAATAAAACTCCAACTATGACCACACATATATCATTCCAGCTCAGTTCTAATATCTAATTCTCTTGTCAAAGAAAAAGTTGGTGTCTGGATTTACAAGTAAGGAGAGCATTGGCTTGTCCTCGTACATATTCACTCCCGATGATTAAGTTGACTTAGTGACTTGTGCAAAGGATCATCTTGTTAATCAACTCTCCAAACAGAAAATATACTGAACCAATATAACCAAAACATGTGACATCTTAAACTTAAGATACATATTCAAATTAGTTTCATCCATGGGGCCTCGTATGCCCCTCATCAGGTCTGAACCATCTGATAGCCAATACTGGCATAGAATTAGGTCCCAGAAAAGTGCTGAAAACCTCGAGTTCCAATGGCTCATAACAAATATCTGAAAGAAATTAGATGCCAAAGCTTTATTTCATGGTCAAAGAAAGGGAACCAAGTCAAATAGCCATAACTCCTCTAGCACTTAGGTCTATGTCATTATTGTATATCAACTTATTAATCAACTCTCAAAACAGAAAATAGACTTAAAACCAATATAACCAAAACATGTGACATCTTAAACTTAAGATACAAAATCTTATGGTCAAAGTAAGGGAACCAAATCAATAAATCACCGTAACTCCTCTAGCACCTAGGCCTATGTCATTACTTGATGTCAAAGCCCTCTAACATTACGATGATTGATTTGATTTGGTTCCCTCAAACTCCTCTAGCTTTGGTGTCCATTTTCTCCTTGACGTTTCTTTGAATTATTTAATTTGGTTACAATGATGAATGTAATGTAACATGGACATAGTGTTTATACAGTAAAGCATACACGAATTAGCTTTCTTCAGAGTAAATGGGCATAAAGATTATTTTTTCACTTTTTATTATTTGCTAAGATCTAATTTTCTCTCCTCACACAAAAATAGCTAATGGACAACAGTACTGTAACCGACAGATGAATGCTACGCTAGCTAGTGAAGACGGTGATCTACCAACCTAGAAGAATTCATGTTTTTTGCATGCTACAAAATTGGCATCAAACATTTTAGGATCTGAACCTTTTCGGGAACATCAGCGATCCACTTAATCAATTCAAAACCACTGTTCCCAACAGCAAAGGCAACTCGACCGTCTTCGATTGGTCTAGGAAGCACCAGAAGCACATGCCGCTTCTTATTCCAAACCTGACAATTCCCAGGCGCCCTAAACGAGCAGGAAACTTTCTTCGGAACTCCGAGCCTTCTTCAACTACGAACCCGCTCTCTTTGCATCTACCTATCGATCCTTCATCCTACATGATCCCTCAGACCCTCCATGACTTCTTGGTCTCCAACTACCCTCAGATCCATCTCTGTCTAAGATTATCCATAACGACAAAGATACAAATCCGATCTTCACACTCGTCAGATCCAAAGAAATCAAGTCAAAACCAAGAGAAAGGGGGAGGAGAATCCGGGATCAGAGCGTACCCTTGCGGGGCGACGAAGCAAAGGGGACGGGGTGATATCGGACCGGAAGAACCCTATCGAGCCGTTCCATCATATTTTAAGCTCAAAGCGAGGAATCCATTCCCCGGCCGAGGAGGACGGGTTGGCGTTTGTCTTCGCCGATCCTGACCGTCCATTTCGTGAACCCACGCGGCGAGGTCATCGTTACCGTGCATTTAGACTTCTTGAGATGTCATCGCTTTCCGGATTCCAAAACCTTCATTTACGATTTAGTCCTTCACGAATCTTTATTTGCATGTTGCAAAAATAGATATTGTTAATCGCAAAATATTTTTAAGGTATTATGTCATATACTTGTATACCATTAAATATGCCTTATAAATTAATTAATAAAAACTTATTTTCCAGCAAATTCGGATTAAAACATAATAAATTTTTTGCTTTGCATATGAATTATTACTGATTAGCTACATAACTAAAATAGTTCTTTTGAGATCAAAATTATCTACTTTGTATTAATTTGCTCTTATGCTAGTCTTTTTATAATCTATTTTATGCCATCTTAAATTTCATGAAGTTTTTTATTTGTAACCCATTTTGTTATTTGCAATCCTATTTTAAGAATTTTTAATATTTTATATATATTCTTATATAAATAGACATGAATACGCTCATCATCTTTTTTTTCTTCTTCTTCTTTTCCTAATCGTCAAGCGAAAACTAAAGCGGTAGACAAAGGGTTGTGAAAAACGAAAAAAAAAAAAAAAAGTAAGATTGATACTTAAGAGACTATAAATAATAAAAACATATATATTTTCAAGTGGTGTAATAGTGTAGGGTTACCGATAGCAAAAAGGATGGCCAATAGGAAGCTTCTTCTATCCTTTTTATTATATTTTTGAACTGTCAATAGCAAAAAGGATGACCAGTAGTAGCAAGCTTCTTCTACACACATGCAAAAAAAAAAAAAAAAATGAAAGAATATATTTTAATTCATATATTGTTCCCTTCCCTGAATGCCCAATTCTTCCTGTCTTGATTATTTTGAGAAAATAATATTTATGGAATTGAGTTATCAAAATGTGTAT
This sequence comes from Ensete glaucum, assembly GCA_021527575.1. Taxonomy (NCBI): domain Eukaryota; kingdom Viridiplantae; phylum Streptophyta; class Magnoliopsida; order Zingiberales; family Musaceae; genus Ensete; species Ensete glaucum. The sequence continues at coordinate 11,320,150 of CM038553.1, forward strand.
ATGATTGTTGATATTTCATAACTTTTGAGAGGTTTATTTTTCTAAGATTTTAGAAGGATCTTTTATGAATCTCTAGAATCATGCAAGTTAGATTAGATCCAAACATAACTCCAATTTAAAATATTTGATCCAAATGATGTTGCAAATTTGATAGTATTAAATGTGAATGAAAATAAAAATTTGATGACCAGCCCACACACTGTTTTATGATGCCAACTGAGAGTTCCAAATCCCCCTAACGTGGACTAGAAAAGGATGAGCATATATGAAGTCACCACCTCTTTATTAAACGCTTCCTAATGTGAGACTGAAGAAGAAAGAGAAAACCTTTGAGTTCTTCCCTAATAAACGATGTTCTTCCAAATCCCTGTGTGGAAAGCGCCTGCTGCAGCTCTCCCCATTGATCTAAAGAAAAGAATGGTGTATGTAAACAAAGCAGGATTTGGCAACTAAGCTGGTGGTAACTGGTCGAAGCAGGTAGGAGGAGTAGTCCAAACCTGGAAGAAAGCAACAGCAGCCACGATGGAGAGTCTCAAAGTGCGGCGTTCGGCGCAAAATGCATAGTTTATGGAGCCTCACCTCATCACTCCACCATAAAATACCATGGAAGCACCCATGCCTTCAATGCAATGCTCCCTGAAAACCCTACACCCTGACCTTCCATGTCTCTCCCCACGGAAGCTCCTATAAAGACCACCTGCAGCCTCTTCAGGTCACTGAAACCCCAGCAGTCGATCGATCTTCCATCCATCGATGGCGACCGGGGCTGGTTCGCCATGCGGCGCCTGCAAGTTCTTGCGCAGGAAGTGCACGTCGGACTGCATCTTCGCGCCCTACTTCGGCTCCGACCAGTCACCGGCCCAGTTTGCTGCCATCCACAAGGTCTTTGGCGCCAGCAACGTGTCCAAGCTCTTGGCGCAGGTTCCGCTCCATGATCGATGCGAGGCTGTCGCCACGATCGCCTACGAGGCTCAAGCGCGGATCAAGGACCCTGTGTACGGCTGTGTCGGCCACATCTTTGCTCTCCAGCAGCAGGTGATCTTTCTGTTCGTTATATTCCGGTACAGCTCGGACGCACAGTTGTGAAGAACCCTACTTACTTATCCTTCTCCCGGCATTGATAGGTAGCGGTACTGCAAGCGCAGGTGATGCAGGTGAAGGCACAGTTGGCTTACAGAGCGGCACTGTCGAGAGTTTTAGAGGATCAACAGTGTCAAGATAACTTCAGCGTCTTTCTGCAGTCCGATTCGGAGTACGGCGGCGCCGATGGAGTGCTTCTCATGCAACAGATGGGCTGCAGGGAGGACGTCTCCACCCAAGAGTTCTGCAGGAAGAGGACACCTCACCATGAGTTTGGGGAGCTGCAAGCTATGGCTCAGAGGATGATGAGGAGCTAATCCTCTTCTTTGGAGATGTTGTAAATGCCACACTTGAATAGAATATAGGTTGGGAGTTGACATGATCAGAAAAACTGGCCAATAAAATTGAGTGTCTGATGCAGTTGAATTGTTTGAATGAATCAATGTTTTGAAGAAATGGATATGTTTCTCTGCATCAAATTTGGTGAGAGACAGCTAAACCTTTCTGCAAAGTCTTCATTCAAGGCCTGCAGTAAAGGCATGCAGTTCCTGTGGTCGAAAGCATTCCAATACCAAATACATTTTTTTATGACATTAATTATCATCACATTCGATCACTATAACAGTATGTTGTTGTATATCTTTGTCTGTGGTTTATAGTTGATCATGTTTGTATCCTACATAACTCTCAGGCCATGTTGGATGTGCAGACCTTACGAGAAGCATGAAAGAGTACTGCCACCTTTTTATCAACACTCTTGCCTGCAATTCCACTAGATAAAAATATTGCAAATAGAAACCCATATCCAACTGATGATAGAGAGATCTCAGGATTTTGGATATGCAAAATGCAGAATAAGAAGCTTTGATCTACTGTTTCTTTTCCTTCCAAATTACCAACCTAACATGAGAAGGTTTTCTTCAGGTCATTAGCAAAAGGAAGTAAGCATACAACAAAAGGGTTCTCAAGTACAAGCCAACTTTTGGTCTGCACTTAAATCTTAAACGTACAAGTCTCATGAGATGCTTCGTGATGATTGATGAAGCTTTATCATTTATGAACTTATATTTTGACTGATGCACCATGGATTGCAGTGTTTGAGGTTCTATGAATCAGAAAGGGTATGGCCATCTCAACATCTTATATTTTATTTTATGAAATCAGTGGCAAGCAAGAGATCCAACTATCCATGTCCTCCCCACTAGCAGCTGCTATTATTGATTGTGTTTGGACCAAGCAGCTTTTTCTTGTCTCAAACAGTCCATTTCAACATAAGAAAAATATAAGATATAATAATATGCTTTTCTAAATTGCACCACATCAACACATCAACATGGCATTGTTGCTGCAACTTCTCAGTGGAGAACACAAACCAGAAACCATCCATTGTTGCATCACTGGAATTCCATGCAGCTAAATGGGTCTCATCACAAGGATATATATAAACTGAACAGACCAGAAAACAGTATATATCTTTGGAAGGGAGATAGGTATCAATCTACAGTACTGATACTGCTTGACAAGCACAACAAGCAAAAGTCCAAAAAAAAAAAAAAAAGAAGCTTGATCAGCTCTACCTTTTTCTCTTCCATTGGAACAAGAAGTTGGCAGAGATGCTGAATTCCAAAAGTTGATGTCAAAAGCCTACAGATGTGACTGATTGCTAAGTACTTAAAGTTCAAGGACATGGAAAATGTTGAACCTAAAGTGAGACAAATGGCAGCTTAGTGGACATTGCAGCCTGACTCTGTTTAAATAATATATATCATCCAATCAGTTGGTCTTTGATCAAGGTGTTAGATAGATTAGTCGGTAAGAATTTGATAGTTTATCGTAAAATATTGATCTCGAATTCTATATTCATCATTTATCTTTTCGAAAAAAAAGAAAAGATGTAAGTTGGCTCAACAAATACTATCAAAGCTCAATTTGGCTGTACTAATATATCATCTTTTTATCCTGATTCTTCGCAATCGATGTGTTATTGGGTTCGCTCCATGGATACAATTGCTATATTACTATTGAAACTATCCGATTGATACATCATCATTAAATCAAAATGGTAAGCCTTATATCAAAACATAGAACATTTTATATAACTATTCAAATTCAAAGAACTTTTATATATATATAAAAAAATACATACGAATACCATCACATACATGATCGAGTTAATTTGCGAAGCATTGTTATAACATCGATTTTAATTTTAAAAAAATATCAATATAATCTTCCTTAAGCTTTTTAACTAATTCAAATGTTGACGTGACATAATTTCATGAATACCATGGGTCCATTTGAAATATATATATAATTATTTAAAAGTAAAATTTAATTAATTAAACCAAATTAATTGATTTTGGGCAATTCAGATCTATCTTATCTTAATCGAATCAAAAAAATCAATTCGATTCAAATTCTTAGACAAGAAAGAGAGAGTGTTTAAACTTTCATTTCCCATCTAAGATGGATGATCAAAATCTGATCTTATTCTTTAACTTATTACTTAATTACTCTATTTCAGTGAAATTTGACAATGGGCTCCTCTCTTAATATTTGGAAAATATAGAGTGGCTTTGCAGATTTAAGTCTTCGTAGACAAGTGAGATGGAAGATAATGATGCAACTAGGAAGGATAATAAATAAAAAATAAAATAAATAAAATAAATCTTGAGTTAGTAAACCCAAACCCTCCTCAGTTGCAGCCAGACAGCTAAACCATGTCACTAATAAATGTCTAAGTGGTGAGAGTAAAACACCAAGCTAATTGGCACAAAGAAGGATGATTTAAGGAAACAAATGGAAGAGAATATATATAAATTATTGAAAAAAAAAGACAAAAAAATAGCAAGATGGACTAAATCCAAGCCGCCGCATTCCTCTCAATATATGACCGTCTAATTACGGAATTAATCGTATGCTAAATATAGCAACTCGTCGCAGCGGAAGACGCGGACCGTTTGACCGCTTGCCGAGGCCGGTATCAGATTCGAATATTCCTTCAGATCCTGACCGTTGAACACCTGTCGCACGCCCTTCGTCGTCTCCTCCCTTAAATGCCGGCTCCGTCTTCTCGTCCTCTCCCGGCCTACTTCCTCTCCCCTCCTCCTCCTCCTCTCTCTCCTCTCCTCTCCGATTTCCGTCTTTCCGAAACCTAACCAAAGGTAATGGATTTCCTCTCGTCTAGTTGTTTTGTCTCATTTACGTTCTTTCTGATGGAATCTGTGTTCGCCGTGACCAGGCGTTGGAGAAGAGAGGAGAGGGAGGAGAGGGAGGAGAGGAGTAAGCCACTGCTGCCATGGGGAGCGAGCAGCTCCAAGTGCTCAACGCGCTCGACGTCGCGAAGACCCAGTGGTACCACTTCACGGCCATCGTCATCGCTGGCATGGGCTTCTTCACGGATGCCTACGACCTCTTCTGCATCTCCCTCGTCACCAAGCTCCTCGGCCGCATCTACTACCACGTGGAGGGCTCCCCCACCCCCGGCACCCTCCCGCCCCAGGTCTCCGCCTCCGTCAATGGGGTTGCCTTCGTCGGTACCCTCTCCGGCCAGCTCTTCTTCGGCTGGCTCGGCGACAAGATGGGTCGCAAGCAAGTCTACGGCATGACCCTCATGCTCATGGTCCTCTGCTCCGTCGCCTCTGGCCTCTCCTTCGGTAACAACGCCAAGAGCGTCATGGCCACCCTCTGCTTCTTCCGTTTCTGGCTCGGGTTTGGCATCGGCGGGGATTACCCCCTCTCGGCCACCATCATGTCGGAGTACGCCAACAAGAAGACTCGCGGCGCCTTCATTGCCGCGGTTTTCGCCATGCAGGGGGTGGGCATTCTCACCGGCGGCATGGTCGCCATCGTCGTTTCCAGGGCGTTCAAGGACCGGTTCCCGGCTCCAGCCTACGCCGTCGACCCTGTAGCCTCCACCGTGCCGGAGGCCGACTACGTATGGCGCATGATTCTCATGCTCGGATCGCTGCCGGCAGCTTTGACCTACTACTGGCGCACGAAGATGCCGGAGACCGCGCGCTACACCGCGCTCGTCGCCAAGGACGCGAAGCGGGCGGCGGCCGACATGTCGAAGGTCCTGCATGTCGAGATGGAGGAGGAGCAAGCGAAGGTGGAGCAGATCACGGGGTCGCAAGCGAACGCCTTCGGCCTCTTCTCCATGGAGTTCCTCCGTCGCCACGGCCTCCACCTGCTCGGCACCACCACCTGCTGGTTCCTCCTCGACATCGCGTTCTACAGCCAGAACCTGTTCCAGAAGGACATCTTCAGCGCCATCGGTTGGATCCCCAAGCCCGCCACCATGAACGCGCTCGAGGAGGTCTTCCGCATCGCCAAGGCGCAGACGCTCATCGCCCTCTGCGGCACGGTGCCGGGCTATTGGTTCACCGTCGCGCTCATCGACGTCATTGGCCGGTTCGTGATCCAGTTCGTCGGCTTCCTGATGATGACGCTCTTCATGCTCGGCCTCGCCATCCCCTACCACCACTGGACCACCAAGGGCAACCAGATCGGCTTCATCGTCATGTACGCCTTCACCTTCTTCTTCGCCAACTTCGGGCCCAACAGCACCACCTTCATCGTGCCGGCGGAGGTCTTCCCGGCGAGGCTGAGGTCGACCTGCCACGGCATCTCGGCGGCGTCCGGGAAGCTGGGGGCGATCATCGGCTCCTTCGGGTTTCTGTACCTGGCGCAGAACCAGGACCCGGCGAAGACAGACCACGGGTACCCCACGGGGATCGGAGTCAGGAACTCACTCTTTTTGCTCGCCGCCTGTAACTTTTTGGGGCTGCTCTGCACCCTCATGGTGCCGGAGTCGAAGGGAAAGTCACTGGAGGAGATGTCCGGGGAGAACGAAGGAGACGAAGTTTAGACTGCGTAAGCTGTTAAGTATGAGGAGGCAAGCTGATGCTGCCACCTTTTGCGCTGGCATCTCTTTTTTTCACCACCTGTACTCCATGCATGAATGGGTGTGATCACGGAAGCTTGGTTGAAGACTCTGCATGTTATTGGTAGACTGTAGCTTTTGAATCATCAAATAATCTACGATGGAAATATGACTTATATGACATCGATGTATCATTTTGTATGAAATAAAGTATCATTTATTTATTACGCTTATTTATTATATTTAATAAATATATCATTTATTACACTCATCGTGTTTTCATTTGGTGCATTCCTTGTGTCCCAACGAAAAGTCAGCATGAGATGTTGCTATCGCTTTACAAAGACCATTAGCTATTTATCATCTCAGAGATCATAGTTGAAGTTCAATTAGTGGAGGCGAGGGGATTCTTGTGAGCAAGTTGCTATAGCAAAGCGATGTGGAAGGAGAATGATGAAGCTACCTTGTCACCATTTCCAAGATGATACATTCTAAGACATACACTATACAATTTAGAGTGTGCTATCGATTAGGCCTAATCAAGATTTGATTCAATTCAATTCAAAACCAAATCAGCTCAACGGTTGATCGATAATTTTGAATTGAACCAAAACTTGGTTTTGACGGTTGAATTTTGATTTTTGGAATTTGAAGCCGAAACCGAAATCATCAATTTCGATTCATTTCCAAATAGGCAAAAATTATAAAAGTATCTAAATACACTTATAAATGATGGATACATCTTTACAAAAAATTAATAAACTACTTAGACAAATATTTACTCTTGTAAAAATAAAAGCTCTAGTCTTATGATCATTTTTATTCATTTAACATGACTGATAACAGATACAAAGTGTCACTCAATGACGTAATGACGGTGATATATTAGTCAAACACCTCCACATCTTGACATGCAATGACCTAACATTATTCTTGTAGAATATCTTTCATCTTCCACCAAATCTAACATTTTGAATAGAAAGAACATTAGGAAAAAATACAAGAGATGTCTTATAATTTAATACTTGTGATGAAAATACTTACAATGACAATTCAAACATTTGAACATTGTGGTCGTCAAGGGAACACATTATAACTGGTTTCATATTTGCATCGTATATTCCTTCCATTGCTAAAACTCCCTGTGAGAGATCAAGTAGCAACATGTTAATTACGATAAAGAACACGGTCATAATTTTCCAAAGACATATAAAGTTAATTTGGACATTTGTATAATGTGTAAGTCATTTATAGATATTATGAAAGGAAATGGCCGTCTTCACAACACATAGGTTAACAAATCAGATTCGTAAATCAAAACATATTCACAAAGTGTTAAGGTTGTTTTAGCTCGTGCAATATATAATTTTCATTTCCAATGTTTATTTCTACCATTATATTCATAGATTTATTATGTTGACAACTTTTAAAATAAAAATAGACAATCTTCAACGACAGTAATAAATAGAAGCTAGGACACATTGAAAAGACACATGGAAATCAAAAGTTTTATGATCTCAAAAAAGTGATTAATGAAATATACATAGAAAGTGGATACACACGCTTATAACTAATTTTTTTAAAATGTTTCTTTTGCTTTTTTTTAATCATTCAGCTGACACAGAACAATATTGATGGTAATGACTTGAAATGAATACAAGGGTTTGTTTGTCCATCTTATGCTTGTTCTTTGGGGAAAGAATAAATTCAACAATGTGACAAGGATGTAAATTACAAAGGACTAATATTGCATAGAATTCATAGGATTATTATAAATTTATAAGTACCATGGTAGTATAAGAAATAAGTGTGTTAAAACATAAGTTATTTGTGAATAACAGTATGTAAAAAAGTAACAAAGATGCATCAAAAGGAGTGATTCCAATTAATCTAAGAACTCCAATATGGTTTCCTCACTAGTGTTTTCGTCTCTAAAACTCTGGCTTGGACAAGATAAAATGTTTCATAGAGAAGAATTTGACAAAAGAAGGATATCATGTGATATTAGCCATTCCACTGATTTCCTCTGAAATCAATCTCATTACTGAGCTTCAAAATGTTTATATAAATGTAAGTAGATATTTATTTTTTCTCTAAATTTATTGTAAGTCACAATTGATAGTCTAAAATAATCAGATGCACTAAAATAAATAAAACCTTCATACAAAACAAATCACACTCATAATAACTAGTCGTTAGACATCCCTAGTCTCTCCCCTCACTATGATTAAGAACGGCCATGGAATCAAAACGAGAGATCGAAGGACAGACCGAACCTTTTTGCTGCATCGACCTCCGTTCCTCTCTCGCCACTTCGTGTTCTTCACCGAAACGACTCGGATTGCAGGTCTTTGTGAGTTGCCCAACCCGTTATATAGACGTAAACAGATCTACACTTAGTTCCCTCATTATTCTATAAAATACTTAACAAGATTTTAAAATTTTTAATAACACCCTAATCAAGTAAAATTTTTCACAGATATCCCTAGATTAATCATGAATAACTTTATAATTAACATAGCATAACATAGAAAATAGTTATTGCACAAAAAAATCTAATATTTTGTCCATCTCCAAATGCATTTAATTCTAAGTCCTTATACAATAACAAGAATCATTTTTTAGAAAACAATTTACTCTTATATTTCTTAGTTTCTTTTATTTTTCATGCTCATCTAGGGATTAAAACCCTATAAGGTGTCATAAAGAATATTATTTAGTCACAGAATAAAATATCATTTCGTAATAAAGGATTCAATAAAGGACTGTTCCCAAAGATTATTATTTTGTGCTATCTAATATTCTCATAGAGTACATAAGTTTTATCCTTTATATGAAAGAAGTAATTTAGTGAGGTTTACTAAGTTATAGCTTGCATTAGTTAATTACACATAAATTTTAATAATATTAAATTTAATTATATTATTATCATATAATTTAAGCACCAATCCATCTGTATTATCTATTGGTCTAATTTTAAAGATGTTCATGCATACATTTCTATTTTTTTGGTTTTATAACCGGTACAATATAAGAAGTGGCTCAGTGCATTAGAATTCCATCAACGATTCATCTAATTCATAAAAGTATCGGTTTCAGCTAGATGTCATTGATTAAAAGGTGGCTTCATCATATTAGATTTAGAATATCAACACTAGATCCATGCATTAAAGATAATTTTATCTATATAATACCCTAATTAGGTCTAATCCCTCCTTATTGAACCACCTCCATAATTTTCTCTATATAATACCCTCCATGGGTTTTTGTACTTGGCGCAGAACAAGGACCTGGCGAAGATCGACCACGGGTACTTAGCGGGGATCGGGGTTAGGAACTCGCTCCCTTTGCTCTCCGCCTGCAACTTCCTAGGGCTGCTCTGCACCTTCCTTGTTACATCCTGAACTTTTTTTTTTCAAGATCATATATTCCTCACATTTAGAGTTAAAATAAAATTACTTTATTTATAATTATAAACACTTATTACAATTTATTTATTCATCAAATTATAACTGAAAAATATTTATTGAAGGACATGATAATTATCAAAATGTCTCTACCTAACGGTAGAGGAAAGTCGACTCTTCACTGGACCCCAATTTAGTGATAATAGGTGGTTGATCTGAAAATCAAAAATAATAAAATTCAGCAACGCTGAGTAGGAATCCCAAAAATTAACTCAAAATGAATACACAATTAAAATAAATCACATCTAATTGGCGTATATCAAACACCCGAAGGAGCACTCCCCCAACTACACGTGGAGAGGCTTTATCCTACGGGATGAGTTTGTGTTCTCCCAACTGCGGATGGAGATAAAATCATATCGCACTCCTAACGGTGGATGGAGTGATGTCCCTCACCCGTCAAAGCAGGGACACGTTCCTCCTAACTACAAATGGAGAAACCATCTAGCTGCCATGTATGATGGCCCACTAAATCCCTAAAGGGAATCACCCTATCTGCCCTCGGTAGAAAATAACACCATCTCATACTGGTCATATCGAGATATGAAAATACATCAAAATATCTTTTCTAATATCGTTCATGCCAAGTACTATAATTTAGCCCTTAATTGACTTGAACCCTAGTTTAATCGGTCCAATTGAACTCAATTTAATTAAAATCTAATTGAACCGTTCTCTAATCCTCATTTATTAGTTTGGAATCACCCTAGACTAGTACAATTTAGATTAGTTTGAGTTCAATCTAAGTTAAACATATTTGAATTAGTCAACCAATTTCGGAATCACCCTGAATTGATCTAACTAATCAAATCTAGTTTAATTCAATTAATGGTTGGGCTCAAATCTAACAAATATATAATACTGGGCTATTTCAAATCAATCTTTATATAGTTTCATAAACAACATATTTTCACTAAAATTATATATATATATATATATATATATATATATATATATATATATATATATATATATATATATATATATATATATAATACTAAATATAAAATTAGGAGATAAGGCTTAATATAATAAAATAACTTTTTAAATTCAATAAAAATTAAAAATTATACTTTCAAATCTTAACAAATTTAATATTTCATTATAACACATTGCACATAAAAAAATATCCAAAAATATTTTAATATAATATGAAAGTTTTATTCTAGATAAGACCAAATCTCAACAAACTTAACCTTCGTAACACATTACACATTAAAAATATCCAAAAATATTTTAATCTAACATAAAAGTTTTATTCCAGATAAAACTAAAAGATAAAGTATAGTATTAAAAATATCATGCATTACTATATATAACATGTGAAATTTTCACATGCTTAACTTTAAAAAGAAAAATTTTAAGAAGATGATCGAGAAATATCTCAAAAACTTGAAATATCATATTTTAATTCAACAATAAAATTTTCTAGGATTCATAAATATTTTTGAATATAAAAATTTCAACATTTAACAAAAACAAAAGAAAACTTTTATTTTTCTAAAGAAAGGTAGTGAAACCTACCTCTCCTCTACATGATGCAACTCCTCTTCCTCTGGCTGCTAAGCTAGGTGAGGAACGAAGGAGAAGAATCTCTCCCCTTAAATAGGAGGAGATGAGCCTTTCATTAAAGGAATTTTTTAATTTTCATAATTATTTAATATTAATTATGATTTAATATATTAACAAATATAATCTACTCCTATTTGAAATAGTTAATATTTATTTTCTAATTTATAATGGTAAATAAGGAAATACGAAGTAACATTTCTTAAATCATAATGGTAAATAAGGAAGTGCATAATTAATGCTTAATTGAATATTTGATTGATTATATTTCTCCCCTCCTACAGGAAATTTAGTCTCTAAATTTAGCTTACCTTAAGAGAATAGATGGGGATACAACTCTCGCATATTTTCTTCTTTTTCCCAAGTTGTCTCTTCATCTGAATGATGCTGCCAATGAATCTTTACCAAAGGTATAACTTTATTCTATAGAACGTGTTTTTTTCTTTCTAAGATGTGGCTTGGTTGTTTCATAAAAATAGCATCGTCTTTGAGTTATAGAGGTTGGTAAGATATGATGTATGATGGATCCCTGATATATTTTTAGAGCATAGAGACATGAAATACATCATGAATACCAGCTAAAATTGGAGACAATGCCAATCTGTATATCATAGGCCCAACCTTTTGTAAGATCTCAAATGGGCTAATAAATCTAGGGGCTAACTTTCCCCTTTGGCCAAATCTCATGACTCCCTTGGTTAGCGATACTTTTAAGAAGACATGCTCATGAACTGTGAACTCTAGATCTCTTTGTCTTTAATCTGCATAATTTTTCTAACGACTTTGAGCTGTTAATAATCTCTGACATATAATTTTGATATTATCAACATCTCTTTGAATTAATTGATATCCCAAAAGCTTTCATTCTCTAACATCATCCCAATACACAGGTGATCTGCACTTTCTTCCATAAAGAGCTTCAAATGGGGCCATCTGTATACTAGAGTGATAACTATTATTATAGAAAAACTCAATTAGGTATAAGTGCAAATCCCAACTTCCACTAAAGTCTAAAGCACAAGCTCTTAAAAGATCTTTAAATGTTTATATTGTTCTCTCAGATTGACCATCAATTTAGGGTGTAAAGCTGTAGTAAACTTTAATTATGTGCCCAAAGATTTATGTAGACTTCCCCAAAACTTAGAGGTAAACCTTAGATCCCTATATGACATAATGCTAACTGGCACCCCATGATATCAAATAATCTCCTTAATATATAAGTTTGCTAATTGTCCAATGAATACTTATTAATCGGGAGGAAGTGAGCAGATTTAGTAAGTCTATCTACTACTACCCATATCCCATCATATCCTTTCGCAGTCTTGGGTAATTCTGTCATAAAATCCATAGTAATTTGCTCTCACTTCCATTCAGGAATTGAAATCCTTTGTAATTTACCTACAGACACTTGATGTTCTGCCTTTACCTACTGACATGTTAGACATTTAGAGACAAACTCTGCTATGTCTCTCTTCATGCCACGCCACCGGTAGTTTTGGTGTAAATCCCGATACATCTTGGTAGCCCCGAGATGAATATTGAATTTTGATCTATGTGCCTCCTCCAATAATTGCATCTTTACTTGATGACTTTCAGGAACGCAAAATCGATTGTGTGTAATAAATCCATTTTTAATTTAGATGAATTTAGGTCTAGATCTTTGAGCTATCTCGTTAGCTATCATCTGAAGATATGCATATTTCTTTTGACTTTCTTTAATCCTTTTTACCAAATATGATTATGCCATCAAACATGCAAGAACCTTTATTTATTTCTGATATAAGTTTAAATTTCAAGTCTATCAACTCTGTCATCATAGAATTTCTTTGAATATTCATATAGGCTATAAGACTTGGAGTATTTCTGCTTAAGGCGTCGACGACTATATTAGCCTTCCTATGATGGTAGTTGATATTAAAATCATAATTCTGTAAAAAATCCAACCATCTTCTTTGTCTCATATTTAGGTCCTTCTATATGAAAGTATACTTGAGACTCTTATGATCTGTGGAGATTTCAAAAGTTTGTCTATAGAGATAATGCCTCCAAATTTTCAGTGCAAAAATAATAGTCGCTAGCTCCAAGTCATGAGTAGGATAGTTCTTCTCATGAGGCTTCAACTACCTAGAAGCATATGCAACTACCATCTCATTTTCAATTAGAACACACCCAAGTCCTTATAGTGAGGCTTCACTATATACTACAAAACCTTCTCCCTCTAAAAGAATTATCAAGATATGAGCACTGGTTAATTTATTCTTTAATTCTTGAAAACTTCGTTGATATTTATCATCCCACATGAACTTTATATTCTTTTGTGTTAACCTGGTCAAGGGTGCTGCTATTCCTGAAAAGCCTTCTACGAATCTTTTATAATATCCGACCAAGCCCAAGAAGCTCTTGATCTCTGAAACATTTGAATGTTGCTTCCATTTTATCACCGCTTCAATCTTTTGGGAGTCAACATATATACCGGCACTTGAAATTACATGACTGAGAAACATAATCTCATTAAGCCAAAAATTACACTTGTTTAATTTAGCATAGTTTCTCTTGTCTTAGGATTTCCAAAACTATCTTAAGATGATATTCATGTTCTACCCTACTTTTGGAGTAAATCAAGATGTCATCAATGAATATAATTATAAATTTATCAAGATAAGGGTGGAATATCCTATTCATGAGATCCATGAATGTAGCCAATGAGTTTGTGAGTCCGAAGGGTATTACTAAGAATTCGTAATGATCATATCTTGTTTTGAAAACAGTTTTCTATACGTCTCCTTCCCTTATCTTCAGTTGATGATACCCGGATCTTAAATCAATCTTCAAGTATACCTGGGTACCTTTAAGATGATCAAATAGATCATCTATTTGGGGAAGAGGATATTTATTCTTTATGGTCACTTGGTTGAGCTGTTTATAATCAATGTATCGCCGCATTGATCCATCTTTCTTCTTCACAAATAGGACAGGGGCACCCTAAGGTGATACATTGGGTCGAATAAAACCTTTATTCAAAAACTCTTGGATCTATTTCTTTAACTCCTCTAACTCACTCGGTGCCATTCTATAAGGGGGTTTAGAAATAGGTGTAATGTATGGTAGAAGATCAATTGTAAATTTAATCTGCCTTACTGGTGGCAGTCCAAGTGGATCTTTAGGAAAAACATTTGAAAAATCTCTCACAATAAGGATATCTTTTAATACTGGCTTCTTAGATTCTTCTCCAGAAATAAATGCCAAGTACCCTTGATATCATTTTAGCAATAATTGAGTAGCACTTAAGGCAGAAATAATTGGAGGGAGTCTTTCTTGAATCCCAATGAACTGAAAGGGTTGTTGGTCTAAAGGTGAGAAAGTAACAATCTTTTGGAAACAATATACATTTACATGATATATTGAAAGCCAATTCATACCCAAAATAGCACCAAAATCTTGAAATTCTAGCAGAATAAGATCTATTAGTGAATCATGATTTTTAATAGTAATAATACAATTCCTAAATATCTGGTTGGCTATCATAGAGTCTCCAATTGGTGTTGCGACCATTAGCACATTATTCATTATCTCAAGATTCTTATGTAGCTTCATAGCAAAATAAGGAGATATAAAAGAATGCGTAGAACCATAATCTATAATCACAGTTGTAGGCATACCACAGAGTGTGATGATACCTTGAATAACAGATCCCGAGGCTTTAACATCTTGATGGGTCAGTGCCTATACCCTCGCTTGTCCTCCTTCTCTAGGTCTTGGTTGTTGCTAATCAGCGGTTTGAGGTGGAGCTTGATGTTGATGTTGCTTCCGTGGATAATCCCTTGACATGTGCCCAGCTGTTGACAATAAAATCATACACGTTCTCCCATGGGGCAAGAGGTGGAAGTATGATCTGTTTTCCCACATTAGTAACATCTTATGATAACTTGATTATTATGAGCTCTTGTCTATTGATGTTCGAATTGTTTGTCCTTACCTTTCTTTGAGGGTTCAAAGTATGATCCCTTATATGCAGATGGTGCAACACTAAAAGGTCACTTTCGATCCTTTGCTTGTTGCAGTTCATTATCCAATTTCTCTACTACTAGAGTTCGACTTAGCACTTCAGCATATGTTGACAATATTAATACTGCAACAGACTTCTCGATTGATGGACGAAGTCCTTTTCAAAGTAACGAGCCATTTGATTTCATTAAAGATAATATGTGGAGAGAATTGGGCTAGCTTAGTGAAACAATGACCATATTCCATCATCGTTCTACTTCCTTGGTGGATACTTAGAAATTCTTGTTGTTTCTCAAGGCGAATTGAATTAGGAAAGAACTATTCATAGAATGCATCTTTAAATTACTCCCATGTCACCACATTGCCTTCAGTCTCCAACGTTCTCCTTTTTGAGGTTCACCAAGTGTCTGCCTTCCCTTCTAAAATGAAAGAAGTGAATGACACATTTTGATTTTCCCTACATTCGATGGCTTCAAATATCTTCTCCACTTGGTGGATCTAACGTTCAGCAAAGATTAGATCTGATTTGCTCTCAAAAATAGGTGGTCTCAATCTCTTAAAGTGATCCAATGTATTATTCTCACCTCGTGGAGTTTTATCCCACTCATCTTGATGTTTAAAGTATCCTCTAATAGCATTAAGGACTCCGTGTACATCATTTGGATTATTAGTAGGTGCTGGAGCATGAGGTTCATTTTGGGTAGTTGGAGAAGTTGGCATATAACCAGTAACATGTGTATGTAGAGACTGGATTTATTATATAATGCGTGGAACTTCCAAATTATTATTTCCTCGAATACCTCTCCGAGTGCGTAGACCAGTAGCATTACGACCACGAACACCTTGAGTGCGAGGAACATTGGTCTCTCAAATGGACTCCATTACTTCTATAATAAATCAAAGATAATTATTGATCAAGATCAATTAAGGAACTTAAACACTTATAGGCCATAAACCTGGCTCTGATACCATAAAAGATGTCACATCCTGAATTTTTTTTTTCAAGATCATATATTTCATACATTTAGAGTCAAAATAAAATTACTTTATTCATAATTATAAACAATTATTATAATTTATTTATTTATTAAATTATAACTGAAAAATATTTATTAAAGAACATGATAATTATCGAAATGTCTCTAACTAATGGTAAAGGAAAGTCGACTCTTCACTGGACCCAATTTAGTGCTAATGGGTGGTTGCTCTGAAAATAAAAAAATAATAAAATTTAACAATGCTGAGTACGAACCCTAAAAATCAACTCAAAATGAATACATAATCAAAATAAATCATCTCATTGGCATATATCAAATACCCGAAGGAGCACTCCCCCAATTACAGATAGAGAGGCTTTATCCTACGGGATGAGTTTGTGTTTTCTCAACTGCGGATAGAGATAAACTCATATTGCACTCCCAATCACGGATGGAGTGGTGTCCCTCACCTACTAAAGCGGGGACACGTTCCTCTAATTGCAGATGGAGGAACCGTCTAACTGCCACGTCTGATGGCCCGCTAATCCCTAAAGGGAATCGCCCTACTTGCCCTCGACAAAAAATAACACTATCTAATATTGGTCATATCGGGATGTAAAAATACATCAAAATATATTTTTTAATATCGTTCATGCCAAGTACTACAATTTAGCTCTTAATTGACTTGAACCATAGTTAAATCGTTCCAATTCAACTTAATTTAACTAGAACCTAGTTGAACCATTCTCTAATCTTCATTTACTGGTCTGGAATCACGCTAGACTAGTATAATTTAGACTAGTTTAGGTTCAATCTAAGTTAAACAGATTTGAATTAGTTAACCAATTTCGAAATCATCCTGAATTGATCTAACTAATCAAATCTAGTTTGATTCAATCAATGGTTGGGCTCAAGTGTAACAAATATATAATACTGGACTATTTCAAATGAATCTTTATATAGTTTCATGAACAACATATTTTCACTAAGGATTATATATAAAGAAAAATATTAACGATAAAATTAGGAGATAAGGCTTAATACAATGAAATAACTTCTTAAATTCAATAAGAATTAAAAATCATACTTTCAAATCTTAACAAACTTAACATTTCATTATAACACATTACACATAAAAAATGTCTAAAAATATTTTAATATAACATAAAAGTTTTATTCTAGATAAGATAAAATCTCAACAAACTTAAACTTTCATCATAACACATTACACATAAAAAATATTTAAAAATCTTTTAATCTAACATGAAAGTTTTATCACAGATAAAACTAAAAGATAAACTGTAGTATAAAAAATATCATGCATTACTATATGAAACATATCAAATTTTAACATGCTTAACTTCAAAAAGAAAAATCTTAAGAAGATGATCGAGAAATATCTAAAAAACTAGAAGTGTTATATTTTAATTTAACAATAAAAATTTCCAGGATTGATAAATATTTTTTAATATAAAATTTTTAACATTTAACGAAAACAAAAGAAAACTTTTATATTTATAAAGAAAGGTAGGGAAACCTACCTCTCCTCGGTAGGATGCAACTCCTCATTCTTCCCACTACTAAGCTCGGCTAGGTAAGGAACGAAAGAGAGGAATCCCTCCCCTTGAATAGGAGGAGGTGAGCCTTTCATTAAATAATTTTTTTAATATTAACTCTGATTTAATATGTTAACAAACATAACTTACTCATATTTGGAATGGTTAATATTCATTTCCTAAATTACAATGGCAAACAATAAAATACGAACTAACATTTCCTAAATCATAATGTTAAATAAGGAAGTGCATAATTAGTACTTAATCAAATATTTAATTGATTACACTCCTGGTGTCGGAGTCGAAGGAGAAGTCAATAGAGGAGATATCAGAGAGAACGAAGGTGATGAGGTTGAGACTGCGTGAGGTGTTAAGCAAGAGGAGGCAAGCTGATGCTGTCACATTTTGCTCTACTATCGCTTTTTTCCACCACCTATACTCCATGCATGAATGAGTGCGATCACATACGCTTGGTTGCAAACTCTACATGTTCTTGGTAGACTATAGCTTTGATAGATAAAAGTACTCTTATATGGTCTTGGTGACCTTGCAACCATCATTAACATCATGGATTTCTTCTAGGTTTCTGCGTGGTGTTCTTTATTAATTCATGCATGCTAATATGTGGAATCGTTAGCATCACAAGACAATGCATTTGGCGGGCATTAACATCACAAGACAACAGCATGTTCTCCTTGTTCATGCAACTCCTCCTTTCTTGACCTCATTATGAGCATAAGAACAAAGTATATGGATTGTGTAGATGTACTTTGTACTTAGAAGGTGTTTTTTTATCTCAAGAGTGGCCAGTTTGCATGTTCTCTTTATGGCTTCAGGAATCATTCGACTGGACTCTTTTAGGCTTTGAGAGAGCCATCTATTTTTCTCATGAATAAAATAAGGAGGAAGATGGCTCAGGTGGAACCTCTCTGAAAAATTTTGTACAATGGAGCTGAATAAAGTTGGATAGTCATTGTTAAATGAAAAGACATCATGAAAAATATAGAAAGATGAAAGATTATAGTGAACAGAGGCACCAATTAAAGATATAGATGTGATATTAAAATAACTTCTTAATCTCTTAGAAATATAAGGGATTCATAGTATAGTGTGTGTAAAAAAAGGAATAAATATTGTGTTACGATTTATTGTCAGATTTTTAACTATCTCTAAGCACACATAATTGAGGTGAAGGATGCATTATTTCTGTACTTCTATTCAAGCATAAACCCTTATGATTGCTTATATAGCTACCGTGACAGAGAAAAGACATGAGTGAATGAGAAGGAGAATGTTTGACATACACATGGCTAATGAAAAGTGTGTCAAGATGTGAATTCTCAATCCAATCTGCTTAATATCTTAGTCATAATTAGTGCTTAAAAAAGGTATTTTCTATTACCAAATACCTCATGAAATCACACAAATCCACCCCAATCTCATTATATTTTGCATGATGTCATGTTAGAGTAACTAAAAAGATAAATAAATGATCATTTGAGAATTTATGGTTAGTATGCTATTTATGTCCCCCCACTTTATCATCGAGCTCATTCAATTGGTTTGAGTGAGTCTAGTAAGATCTTAGTGATATGAAATATTATTATTAAGATGAACAACATGACAAGTACATCATTATATATTAACAAATAAAAAAACTTTCATGCACTTGGCTGATAATATTATTCATAATCTTGTCAATTTTATACAAATTACAAATATAATTTTTTGTCACATTACATTGGATTGTAACACTATAAATTTACTGTGAGGATGGTTGAGGTGAGAATCATGTGACTGATTGTACTCACGATTGGATCTTTTTGGAACTCACTTGTGGGGCCAAAGTTATGGGCTAGGTGAGTCATCTAGGTAATGCAGATGATCGTCGGTTCCTTGAACTTGAACTTCTCTATTTGCATCGCGTGCTCGGGCCAATATATGGTGCACAAGAAGCTCGCAAAACGTACGATCGAGATGTCTCGACTCTCATGACGGACGATGGAGGCGATTGCCATCACTAATCCGACGGTCTGAAATATTTAATTTACCATCACAATGAATTGATCCGGGAGATTGGAATCATTTAAATGCCATCAAATGGATGTATAAGAATATATGTGTTAAAAATGAAGTTAGGAGGGTATTTAAGAAAAAGTCATAGGGATATATGTGAGAAATTCCACTTGATTAGGGTGTTATTGAAAATTTTGAAACCTTGGTAATTATTTTATAAACTAATGAGGGAGCTAAGTGTAAATCTGTTTACGTCTATATAAAGGGTTGGGCGACTCTCAAAGACCTGCAATCCGAGTTGTTTCGGTAAAGAACGCGAAGCGGAGAGAGAGGGAAGGAGGTCGCAGCAGCGAAAAGGTTCGGTCTCTCCTACGATCTCTCATTTTGATTCCATGGCCGTTCTTAATCATAGCGAGAGGAGAGACGAGGGATATCCTTATGAGAGATACAGGAGGTTGGAGGAGGAGGAGGACAAGGACGGCCACGATGGTGTCGGCTTGGAGAACGGAATGCACATTGGCGCTCCAATCCCGTCGGCGAAGACGACGATTCCCAGGCCTCCTCCTCCCAACCTTAAATCTCCCATATTATTCCCCTCTTTATCTCTCTCGGTATTCGGATCTCTGATCTGCATGGCGGCGACGACTTGATAGATTATTCTGTGTTTGTTTCTTGAGATTCGATTTGATGAAAAAAAGGGGGTTTCGAGGATAGCGTTTTGGGCCAGACAGATCTTTCAGGACATACAGCACAGTTGTTTCCCTGACCAAGGATCCAATCTTGGACCCGCAATTTGATTAATTTGCCCGCTCAACGTTCTGGAATGGGATTCTCTGTTTCGAAGATTTGTTTGAATTACATACATAAAAGATTCAATCATGGGCTCCCATGATTTCCTATACTCGATGAATATATTGATTGATCTGTCTTCTGTTGTCTTCTTGTTCTTGAATGGGTTTTCCGCACCAGTGTCCATGAGTCACCCGATTGATCAGCGTCACCATCCTGCATCTGCATCATTGAGGATGCCCGTTTGTAAATTTTGGTTGGCTGGGCGTTGCACCCGCTATCATTGCCCCTACCTACACGATCAGAATCCGCCGTGTGCGTCAAACAGCAACAGCAGTGATAAAGGTATCTCTTGGAGAAGAAGTCATGTGTGGAAAAACCCTAATGTCGGTCCCTGTAAGAAGCGACTCCATAACATTAATGAAGGGTCGAGCAAACCAACGAATGAGCTAGATCACAAGGACTCTTTTTGTAGTCCTTCATCTGATGGAGGCATCACTTGGAGAAGAAGTTATGTCTGGAAAAACCCTAATGTTGATCCCTGTAAGAAGCAGCTCCATGAAAATAATGGAGGGCCAAGCAAGCAAATAATTGAGCTGGATCACAAGGACTCTGTTTGTAGCCCTACACCTGAGGAGCACTGTCCACCTTCGTTGCACAGCAGCGGAGAGTCAATCAAGTTGATAAATGAGGGTAATATGATTCAACAAGAACATGAGAAGGCTGTCTGCAGTCCATCTAAGGAGCATTGTCCACCTCTGATCCACAGCGTGGCCATGCTCGATATGATCAATGACGCAAGTTTAATTACAGAAGATCATGTGACAGCCAAAGAGAAATGCAATGACCTCAATCCTTGGTTTGAATACTTGACTGATTTACAAGGTCATGCGAAGGTGAAATTCAAAGCTCTTAGCTTCAGTGATTTCCCCATCATAAAGTTATCACCCTGAATCTGTTCTCATGACATTTGCATTGGCAGGGGATCATGGGGATAGCCCTCCCAGCTGGGTCAGACAAGCTATACGGCGATCGAGATGGAATAGTCCGAGTTTGGGGTAACGCAGTTGATGTCTTTGCACTTGATGTTTCTTTGTGCCTTCAATTTAGTGTGAAGTTTGAAAAACTTTGTGTTCCTGCAGTGCATTATGATGGTAGATATGGAAGCTGAAATCAGATGCATGTTCAATAAAGGGTCATGGGTGTTTACCGGTGTTCTCAAAGCTGTTAAGGTTAGAGTTGTAAACTTAAATGTGTATCTTTTGTTGGCTAATGGAAATTGTACTTGGATATGTTTTTGTGAGTTCTCAAATCTTTGTGATGAAGATAACTTACGATGGCAATTCAAACATTTGAACACTGTGATCGTCAAGGAAACACATTATAATTGGTTTCACATTTGCATCGTATATTCCTTCCATTGCTAACACTCCCTGCGAGAGATCAAGTAACAACACGTTAATTACGATAAAGAACACGGTCATAATTTCCAAGAGACATATAAAGTTAATTTGGACATTCATGTGATGTGCAAGTCATTTACGGATATTATGAAAGGAAATGCTCGTCTTCACAACACATAAGTTAACAAATCTGATTTGTAAATTAAAGCATGTTCACTTAGCTCGTGCAATATATAATATCCATTTCAAATGTTTATTTCTACCATTATATTCATAGATATATTATGTTGATAACTTCTAAAATAAAAACATACAATCTTCAACGACAGTAATAAATAGAAGCTGGGACACATTGAAAAGACACGAATAGCAAAAGTTTTATGATCTCAACGAAGTGATTAATGAAAGATACATAGAAAGTGGATACACACGCTTATAACTATTTTTTTTGGAATGTTTCTTTCACTTTTTTTTAATCATTCAGCTGGCAACAATGTTGATGGCAATGACTTGAAATCAACAGGAGGGTTTGTTTGTCCATCCTGTGCTTGTTCTTTGGGAAAAGAATAAATTCAACAATGTGACGAAGATGTAAATCACAAAGGACTAATATTGCACAGAATTCATAGGATTATTATAAATTTATAAGTACCATGGTAGTATAAGAAATAAGTGTGTTAAAACATAAGTTATTTGTGAAGAACAATATGTAAAAAAGTAACAAAGATGCATCAAAAGGAGTGCTTCCAATTAATTTAAGAACTCCAATATGGTTTCCTCACTAGTGTTTTCGTCTCTCAAACTCTGGCTTGGACATGATAAAATGTTTCATAGAGAAGCATTTGACAAAAGAAGGATATCATGCGATATAGCCATTCCACTGAATTCCTCTGAAATCAGTCTCATTACTGAGCTTCAAAATGTTTGATATAAATGTTAGTAGATATTTATTCTTTTCTCTAAATTTATTGCAAGTCACAATTGATAGTCTAAAATAATCAGATGCACTAAAACAAATAAAACCTTCATACGAAACAAATCACACTCATAATAACTAGTCGTTAGACATCACAAAGAAATGAATAAACATATGCAACTTACATGTTCTAAATTGTGGGTATATATTAGTTCTATACTGTCGCTTTTTGTGCCTGCCCAAACCTGCATTTAGAATTAATAACAAAAGTGAGAATGCAAATCATTAAGTTTAGGAAAAGCAAAGAAATCTGACCTTAATCGTGCAGTCCAATGAGCAAGAAAAGAGATAGTCGTCCCAACAAAATACAGATGTAACAATTGATGTATGGCCCTCGAGAGAGCGAACGCACTTGAGAGTTTCGAGGTCCCAGACCTGAAACAAAATTTAATATTGATTTAAATATATCTATGTCATCAAATTCAAATCACATGCAACAAATACCCATAAAACTAAGAAGCATCCTTCTTCACCAGAACATAAGAGGACATGGAGAATTGTGAAGTGGCAGTGCATCAAGTTGAAATTTACTGAAAACGAAATCAATCTATTCTTTGTAGTTTACTATTGCTACTAGGTCCCAAGAAGTTGTCACGTACAATATACATTTATTTGGCTACACACCAACAACACATGAAGTTTTGATTTATGGTTCAGCTGACCCTGAGGCAACTGAATAACATGATGTTCAACATATAAGACAGTGATGTCAAGGACTGGATTATGTGCACCACATGAATTATGTAATGATCTTATATTAATATCTATTAATTAAATTCTATAGAATACAGAGTTATTCCGAAATCACAATAATCAGCCATAAAGATGTTAAAAAGAGACACTCGTACTTACTCTAATTGTCTTGTCAACTGATCCAGAGTAAAGCCTAACTCCCATAATCAAGCTCACAACAGCTTGTCTATGCCCAGTGAGTACAGCAGTTGGTTCAAAGTTGTTGCCCTCTGTATTGGACTTCCACACTAGAATAAGTCCATCCTGAAATTAGTAAAAAGATAAAGATTTAGCGCATCAGTCATGAAAGACTGCTTAGTAAATCATTTTACAGTATAGTATGACTACGAAACAGCAAGTCCAGTCAAGATCACCAACTGAACATATTGCACATTTAAAACCACATAAAACCTAGCAAAAATTACCTCAAGTCCAGCAAAGAGGAGTTCATTTTGGAATGCCAAGGCATTCACCTGACTAGTGGATCCTTCTAGGCTTATTTGCAAGCCAGTCTCTGTATTCCATGCCTGCAACAGCATTTGACAAAGATTTGAGAACTCACAAAAGCATATCCAAGTACAGTTTCCATTAGCCAACAAAAGATACACATTAAAGTTTACAACTCTAACCTTAACAGCTTTGAGAACACCCGCAAACACCCATGGCCCTTTATTGAACATGCATCTGATTTCAGCTTCCATATCTACCATCATAATGCACTGCAGGAACACAAAGTTTGTCAAACTTCACACTAAATTGAAGGCACAAAGAAACATCAAGTGCAAAGACATCAACAGCGGGTTACGGTCCCAAACTCGACTATTCCATCTCATTGCCGATTATAGCTTGTCCGACCCGGTGGGAGGGCTATCCCCATGATCCCCTGCCAATGCAAATGTCATGAGAACAGATTTAGGGTGATAACTTTATGATGGGGAAATCACTGAAGCTAAGAGCTTTGAATTTCACCTTCACATGACCTTGTAAATCAGTCGAGTATTCAAACCAAGGATTGAGGTCATTGCATTTCTCTTTGGCTGCCACATGATCTTCTGTAACTAAACTTGCGTCATTGATCATATCGAGCATGACCACGCTGTGGATTAGAGGTGTACAATGCTCCTTAGATGGACTGCAGACAGCCTCCTCATGTTCTTATTGAATCATATTACCCTCATTTATCAACTTGCTTGACTCTCCACTGCTGTGCAACGAAGGTGGACAGTGCACCTCAGTGTAGGGCTACAAATAGAGTCCTTGTGATCTAGCTCAATTATTTGCTTGGCCCTCCATTATTTTCATGGAGCTGCTTCTTACAGGGATCAACATTAGGGTTTTTCCAGACATAACTTCTTCTCCAAGTGATGCCTCCATCAGATGAAGGACTACAAAAAGAGTCCTTGTGATCTAGCTCGTTCGTTGGTTTGCTCGACCCTTCATTAATGTTATGGAGTCGCTTCTTAGGGACCGACATTAGGGTTTTTCCACACATGACTTCTTCTCCAAGAGATACCTTTATCCCGCTGTTTGGCCTCGGATTCGATCGTGTAGGTAGGGGCAATGATAGCGGGTGCAACGCCCACCAACCAAAATTTACAAGCGGGCATCCTCAACGATGCGGATGCGGGATGGTGACGCGATCAATCGGGTGACTCATGGACAGTGCGGAAAACCCATTCAAGAACAAGAAGACAAGACATCAATCAATATATTCATCGAGTATAGGAAATCATGGGAGCCCATTATTGAATCTTTCATCGTGGAAGAACACCACCAATCTCTAATGCCCCAAACCCATCTTTTCGTATGTAATTCAAACAAATCTTGAACAGAGAATCCCATTCGAGAACGTTGAGCGGACAAATCAATCAAATTGCGGGTCCAAGATTGGATCCTTGGTCGGAAACAAGCTGTATGTCTGAAAGATCCGGCCCAAAACACTATCCTCGAAACCCCTTTTTTCATCAAATCGAATATCAAGAAACAAACGGAATAATCTATCAAGCCGTGCATCGAGATCCGAATACCGAGAGAGATAAAGAGGGAATAATATGGGAGATTTAAGGTCGGGAGGAGGACGGAATCGTCGTCCGCCGATTGAGCGCCAACGTGCTTTCCCTTCTCCAAGCCGACATCATCGCCCTCCTCCTCCTCCTCCTCCAACCTCCTGTATCTCTCGAAGGATATCCTCTCTCTCGCTATGATTAAGAACGGCCATGGAATCAAAACGAGATCGAAGGAGAGACCGAACCTTTTCGCGCGACCTCGTCTCTCTCTCGCTCTCTTTACCGAAACGACTCGGATTGCAGGTCTTCGTGAGTCGCCCAACCCATTATATAGACGTAAACAGATCTACACTTAGTTGCCTCATTATTCTATAAAATACTTAACAAGGTTTCAAAATTTTTAATAGCACCCTAATCAAGTAAAATTTCTCACAGATGTCGCTATGCATTTTTATTAAATACCCTCCTAACTTTATTTTTAACACATATATTTCTATCCATTTGATGTCATTTAAATTATTCCAATCTCCCATATCAATTCATTTTGATGGTAAATTAAATGTCTCGAACTGTCGGATCAGTGATGGAGGTCGCATCTATCATCCGTCACGGGAGTCGAGAGATCTCGATCATACATTTTGCGGGCTTCTAGTGTACCATATTTTGAGTGGAGCATG
This sequence comes from Ensete glaucum, assembly GCA_021527575.1. Classification (NCBI taxonomy): domain Eukaryota; kingdom Viridiplantae; phylum Streptophyta; class Magnoliopsida; order Zingiberales; family Musaceae; genus Ensete; species Ensete glaucum. The sequence continues at coordinate 11,346,288 of CM038553.1, forward strand.
TGATGCAAACAGAGAAGCTCAAGTTCAAGGAACCGACGATCGTCTGCATTACTTAGATGACTCACTCAGTCGACGACATCGATTCCAAACGTAAGTCCCAAAAGGATCCAATCGAGATTATGGACAATAAACATAATTTTTATTCCATAAGTGAAATAATAAAATTTAAAAATAAAAAAAAAAGGAATATGCACTCAACTCAACTACAATGCGCAGGACATGTTCCTACACACGATTATAGGTACTTTTGCACTCTATTTTAATGTTGAAGAGGTGATCATTTTGTTCACTGATATCAAAATAAATGATGTTAAGACAATATTTATATTTCAGAAGAAACCCTAGATTAATCATGGAGAACTTTATAATTAACATAGCATAAAGCATACACATTTTTTGCACAGAAAAATCTAATCTTTTGTCCATATCCAAATGCATTTAATTGACAGTCCTTATATGATAACAAGTATCATTTTTTAGAAAACAACTTAATACACATTTTGATTTTTATTTATTTGGAATAGATATATTTATTGTTTGATGAAGTTTTATATTTCTTAATTCCTTTTATTTTCGGTCCTCATCTAGGAATTAAAACCTTATAAGGTCTCATAAAGAACATTGTTTAGACATAGAAGAAGATAACATTTCCTAATAATGGATTTAATAAAGTACTGTTCCCAAAGGTTATTCTTTTGTGTTGTCTCATATTCTCATAGAGTACATATGTTTTATCTTTTATATTAAAAAAGAAATTTAGCGAGATTTACTAAGTTATAGTTTGCATTAGTTAATTACATATAAATTTTAATAATATTAAATTTAGTTATATTATTATTATATAATTTAAGCACTAATCTAACTGTATTATCAGTTGGACTAATTTTAAAGATGTTCATGCATACATTTCTATTTTTTTGATTTTATAATCGGTACAATATAATAAGTGGCTCAGTGCATGAGAATTCCGTCAATGATTCATCGAATCCGTAAAAGTATCGATTTCAGCTATATACCATTGATTAAAAAGTGACTTCATCATATTGGATTTAGAATATCAACACTAGATCCCTGCATCAAAGATAATTTTATCTATATAATACCCTCCTTAGGTCTAATCCCTCCTCACTTAACCACCTTAATAATTTTCTCTATATAATACTCTCCATGGGTTTTTGTTCTTTGCGTAGAAAAAAGGACCTGGCAAAGATCGACCACGGGTACCTAGTGGGGACCAAGGTCAGGGAACTCGCTCCCTTTGCTCGTCGCTTACAACTTCTTAGGGCTGCTATACACAGTCATGGTGTAGGAGTCGAAGGAGAAGTCACTGGAGGAGATATCCAGGAGAATGAAGGTGACGAGGTTGAGACTGCATGAGATGTTAAGCAGGAGGAGGCAAGCTGATGTTGCCACCTTTTGATCTGCTGTCTATTTTTTCCACCACCTGTACTACATGCATGAATGGGTGCAATCACAGAAGCTTGGTTGCAGAGTTTATGTGTTCTTGGTAGACTGTAGCTTTTGAATCATCAAATAATCTAAGATGTAAATATGACTTATATGACATCGATGTATCATTTTGTATGAAATAAAATATTATTTATTTATTACACTCATTTATTATATTTAATAAATATATCATTTATTACACTTTTGCATTTAATGCATTCTCTGTGTCCCAACAAGAAGTCACCATGAGATGTGGTTATCACTTTACAAAGATCAATAGATATTTATCGTCTCAGAGAGGATAATTGAAGTTGAATTAGTGGAGGCGAGAGGATTCTTTTGAGCAAGTTGCTATAGCAAAGCAATGTAAGAGTAGAATGGTGAAGCTGCATTGTCACCATTTCCAAGATGATATATTCCAAGAAATATACTAGACAATATTGAGTGTGCTATCGATTAGACCTAATCAAGATTCAATTCAATTCAAAACCAAATCCACTTAACAATTGAACAATCGATAATTTTGAATTGAACCAAAACTTGATTCTGATGGTTCAATTTTAATTTTTGAAATTTGAAGCCACAACCGAAATCATCAATTTCGTTTCATTTCCAAACATGCAAAAATTATAAAAGTATCTAAATACACTTATAAATGAAGGATACATCTATACAAAATTTTAATAAACAACTAATTAGACAAATATTTATTCTTATAAAAAAAAGGTCTTATGACCATTTTCATTCATTTAACATGACTGATAACAGATACAAAGTGTCAACTCAATGACGCGGGGGCGATGATACATTGGTCAAACACCTCCACACTTTGACAAAGACTCATCTCCGGTCCCTAAGGTCCGACATGCAATGACCTAACGTTATTCTTGTAGAATATCTTTCCTCTTCCACCAAACCTAACATTTCGAACAGAAAAAACATTAGAAAAAATATATGAGATATCTTACAATCTAATACTTGTGATGAAGATAACTTACGATGGCAATTCAAACATTTGAACACTGTGGTCGTCAAGAGAACACATTATAACTGGTTGCACATTTGCATCGTATATTCCTTCCATTGCTAAAACTCCCTGCGAGAGATCAAGTAACAACACGTTAATTACGATAAAGAACACGGTCATAATTTCCAAGAGACATATAAAGTTAATTTGGACATTCATGTAATGTGCAAGTCATTTGCCGATATTATGAAAGGAAATGCTCGTCTTCACAACACATAGGTTAACAACTCAGATTTGTAAATCAAAGCATGTTCACTTAGCTCGTGCAATATATAATATCCATATCAAATGTTTATTTCTACCATTATATATATTATGTTGATAACTTCTAAAATAAAAACATACAATCTTCAACGACAGTAATAAATAAAAGCTGAGACACATTGAAAAGACACATGAATAGCAAAAGTTTTATGATCTCAACGAAGTGATTAATGAAAGATACATAGAAAGTGGATACACACGTTTATAACTAATTTTTTTGGAATGTTTCTTTCACTTTTTTTTAATCATTCAGCTGGCAACAATGTTGATGGCAATGACTTGAAATCAACAGGAGGGTTTGTTTGTCCATCCTGTGCTTGTTCTTTGGGAAAAGAATAAATTCAACAATGTGACGAAGATGTAAATCACAAAGGACTAATATTGCACAGGATTATTATAAATTTATAAGTACCATGGTAGTATAAGAAATAAGTGTGTTAAAACATAAGTTATTTGTGAAGAACAATATGTAAAAAAGTAACAAAGATGCATCAAAAGGAGTGCTTCCAATTAATTTAAGAACTCCAATATGGTTTCCTCACTAGTGTTTTCGTCTCTCAAACTATGGCTTGGACAGGATAAAATGTTTCATAGAGAAGCATTTGACAAAAGAAGGATATCATGCGATATAGCCATTCCACTGAATTCCTCTGAAATCAGTCTCATTACTGAGCTTCAAAATGTTTGATATAAATGTTAGTAGATATTTATTCTTTTCTCTAAATTTATTACAAGTCACAATTGATAGTCTAAAATAATCAGATGCACTAAAACAAATAAAACCTTCATACGAAACAAATCACACTCATAATAACTAGTCGTTAGACATCACAAAGAAATGAATAAACATATGCAACTTACATGTTCTAAATTGTGGGTATATATTAGTTCTATCGCTTTTGTGCTGTGCCCAAACTGCATTTAGAATTAATAACAAAAGTGAGAATGCAAATCATTAAGTTTAGAAAAAGCAAAGAAATCTGACCTTAATCGTGAGCAAGATAAGAGATAGTCATAAGGATGTGACAACTGATGTATGGCCCTCGAGAGAGTGAATACACTCGAGAGTTTCGAGGTCCCAGACCTGAAACAAAATTTGATATTGATTTAAATATATCTATGTCATCAAATTGAAATCACATGCAACAAATACCCATAAAACTAAGAAGCATCCTTCTTCACCAGAACATAAGAGGACATGGAGAATTGTGCTGAGGAAGTGGCAGTGCATTAAGTTGAAATTTCCTGAAAATGAAATCAATCTATCCTTTGTAGTTTATTATTGCTATTAGTTCCCAAGAAGTTGTCACGTACAATATACATTTATTTGGCCACACACCGACAACACATGAAGTTTTGATTTATGGGTTCAGTTGACCCTGAGGCAACCGAATAACATGATGTTCAACAAATAAGACAGTGATGTCAAGGACTGGATTATGTGCACCACATGAATTATGTAATGATCTTATATTAATATCTATTAATTAAATTCTATAGAATACAGAGCTATTCCGAAATCACAATAATCAGCCGTAAAGATGTTAAAAAGAGACACTCGTACTTACTCTAATTGTCTTGTCAACTGATCCAGAGTAAAGCCTAACTCCCATAATCAAGCTCACAACAGCTTGTCTATAGTGGTTCAAAGTTGTTGCCCTCTGTATTGGACTTCCACACTAGAATAAGTCCATCCTGAAATTATGAAGAAGATAAAGATTTAGAGTATCAGTCATGAAAGACTGCTTAGTAAATCATTTTACAGTATAGTATGACTACGAAACAGCAAGTCCAGGCAAGATCACCAACTGAACATATTGCACATTTAAAACCACATAAAACCTAGCAAAAATTACCTCAAGTCCAGAAAGAGGAGTTCATTTTGGAATGCCAAGGCATTCACCGACTAGTGGATCCTTCTAGGCTTATTTGCAATGTACATAGATTTGACAAAGATTTGAGAACTCACAAAAGCATATCCAAGTACAGTTTCCATTAGCCAACAAAAGATACACATTAAAGTTTACAACTCTAACCTTGACAAACACCCATGGCCCTTTATTGAACATGCATCGATTTCAGCTTCCATATCTACCATCATAATGCATCAGGAACACAAAGTTTGTCAAACTTCACACTAAATTGAAGGCACAAAGAAACATCAAGTGCAAAGACATCAACTCCCAAACTCGGACTATTCCATCTCGACGCGGTATAGCTTGTCCGACCCGGTGGGAGGGCTATCCCCATGATCCCCGCCAATGCAAATGTCATTCGTGGTGATAACTTTATGATGGGAAGCTAAGAGCTTTTAATTTCACCTTCGCATGACCTTGTAAATCAGTATTCAAACCAAGGATTGAGGTCATTGCATTTCTCTTTGGCGCCACATGATCTTCGTAACTAAACTTGCGTCATTGATCATATCGAGCATGACCACTGTGGATTAGAGGTGTACAATGCTCCTTAGATGGACCGCATCCTCATGTTCTTATTGAATCATATTACCCTCATTTATCAACTTGCTTGACTCTCCACTGCAACGAAGGTGAGCTCGTGTGTCCTTGTGATCTAGCTCAATTATTTGCTTGCTTGGCCCTCCATTATTTTCATGGAGTCGCTTCTTGGGATCAACATTAGGGTTTTCCGGACATAACTTCTTCTCCAAGTGATGCCTCCATCGGATGAATGACTACAAAAGAGTCCTTGTGATCTAGCTCATTCGTTGGTTTGCTCGACCCTTCATTAATGTTATGGAGTCGCTTCAGGACCGACATTAGGGTTTTTCCAGACATGACTTCTTCTCCAAGAGATCTGGCCTTGACGCATGGATTCGATCGTGTAGGTAGGGGCAATGATAGCGGGTGCAACACCAACCAAAATTTACAACGGGCATCCTCAATGATGCGGATGGTGACGATCAATCGGGTGACTCATGGACACGTGCGGAAAACCCATTCAAGAACAAGAAGACAGATCAATCAATATATTCATCGAGTATAGGAAATCATGGGAGCCCATTATTGAATCTTTCATCGTGGAAGAACACCACGCCAATCTCTAATGCCCCAAACCCATCTTTTCGTATGTAATTCAAACAAATCTTGAAACAGAATCCCATTCGAGAACGTTGAGCGGACAAATCAATCAAATTGCGGGTCCAAGATTGGATCCTTGGTCGGAAACAATCTGTATGTCCCGAAAGATCTGCGCCCAAAACACTATCCTCGAAACCCCTTTTTTCATCAAATCGAATATCAAGAAACAAACGGAATAATCTATCAAGCCGCCGTGCATCGAGATCCGAATACCGAGAGAGATAAAGAGGGAATAATATGGGAGATTTAAGGTCGGGAGGAGGAGGCGGGAATCGTCTCCGACGGGATTGAGCGCCAACGTGCTTTCCCTTCTCCAAGCCGACATCATCGCCGCCCTCCTCCTCCTCCTCCTCCAACCTCCTGTCTCTCTCAAGGATATCCTCGCTCTCTCGCTATGATTAAGAACGGCCATGGAATCAAAACGAGAGATCGAAGGAGAGACCGAACCTTTTCGCTGCTGCGACCTCCGTCCCTCTCTCTCCGCTTCGCGTTCTTTACCGAAACGACTCGGATTGCACGTCTTCGTGAGTCGCCCAACCCATTATATAGACGTAAACAGATCTACACTTGGTTGCCTCATTATTCTATAAAATACTTAACAAGGTTTCAAAATTTTTAATAGCACCCTAATCAAGTAAAATTTATCACAGATATCGCTATGACTTTTTCTTAAATACCCTCCTAACTTTATTTTTAACACATATATTCCTATTCATTGGATTGCATTTAAACGATTCAAATCTCCCATAACAATTCGTTTTGATGACAAATTAAATGTTTTGTAATGTCGGATCAGTGATGGCGGTTGCCTCTATCGTCCGTCATGAGAGCCGAGAGATCTCGACCATATGTTTCGCGGGATTCTCGCGCACCATATGTTGGGCCAAGCACGCGATGAAAACAGAGAAACCCAAGTTCAAGGAATCGATGATCGTCATCATTACCCAGATGACTCACTCAGCCCATGGCATCGGTCCCAAAAGGATCCAACCGCGAGTATGGACAATAAATATAATGTTAATTTCATAGATGAAATAATAAAATATAAAAATTAGAAAAAAAAAGGAATATGCACTCAACTCAAATACAATGCACAGGACATGTTCCTACACACAGTTATAGCTACTTTTACGGTCTGTTCTATTGTTGAAGAGGTGATCATTTTATTCACTGATATCAAAGTAAATGATGCTAAGATAAGATTTATATTTTAGAAGCAACCCTAGATTAATAATTGAAAACTTTATAATTAACATAGCATAATCCCTGCAAATCCTATAGAAAACATACACAGTTATTGCACAGAAAAATCTAATTTTTTGTCCATCTCCAAATGCATTTAATTCACAGTCCTTATATGATAACAAGTATCATTTTTTAGAAAACAATTTGATACACATTTTGGTTTTTATTTATTTGGAATAGATATATTTATTGTTTGATGAACTTTTACATTTCTTCATTCCTTTTATTTTCGGTCCTCATCTAGAAATTAAAACATTACAAGGTGCAATAAAGAACATTGTTTAGACATAGAAGAAGATACTATTTCCTGATAATAGATTCAATAAAGGACTGTTCCCAAAGTTTATTCTTTTGTGTTGTCCCATATTCCCATAGAGTACATATGTTTTATCTTTTTTATGAAAAAAGGAATTTAGTGAGGTTTACTAAGTTATAGTTTGCATTAGTTAATTACACATAAATCTTAATAATATTAAATTTAATTATATTATTATTATATAATTTAAGCACTAATCTTATTGTATTATTAGTTTGACTAATTTTAAAGATGTTAATGCATACATTTTTATTTTTTTGATTTTATAATCGATAAAATATAAGAAGTGGCTTAATGCATGAGAATTTCGTCAATGATTCATCGAATACGTAAAAGTATCGGTTTCAGCTATATGTCATTGATTAAAAGGTGGCTTCATCATATTAGATTTAGAATATCAACACTAGATCCCTGCATCAAAGATAATTTTTTCTATATAATACCCTCCTTAGGTCTAATCTCTCCTCACTTAACCACCTCCATAATTTTCTCTATATAATACTCTCCATGAGTTTTTGTACTTGGCGCAGAAAAAGGACCTGACGAAGATCGACCACGGATACCTGGTGGGCACCGAGGTCAGGAACTCGCTCGCTTTGCTCGCCGCCTGCAATTTCCTAGGGCTACTCTTCACACTCCTAGTGTAGGAGTCGAAGGCGAAGTCACTAGAGGAGATATCCGGGAGAACAAAGGTGACGAGGTTGAAACTGCGTGAGGTCTTAAGCAGGAGGAGGCAAGCTAATGTTGCCAACTTTTGATCAGCTATCTCTTTTTTCCACTACCTGTACTACATGCATGAAGGGGTGCAATGCTTGGTTGTAGACTTTATGTGTTCTTGGTAGACTGTAGCTTTTGAATCATCAAATATTCTAAGACGTAAATATGACTTATATGACAACGATATATATCATTTATTACACTCATTTATTATATTTAATAAATATATCATTTATTACACTCATCGTGTTCTCATTTAATGCATTCTTTATGAGAAGTCAGCAAGTCAGCAAGTCAGCATGAGATGTGGTTATCGCTTTACAAAGATCAATAGATATTTATCGTCTCAGAGAGCATAATTAAAGTTGAATTAGTGGAGGCGAAGGGATTCCTTTGAGCAAGTTGCTATAGATGCGGGGGCGATGATACATTGGTCAAACACCTCCACACTTTGACAGCACCCATCTCATCTCCAGTGAAAAAGAGCCCGGAGGGTCCGACATGCAATGACCTAACGTTATTCTTGTAGAATATCTTTCCTCTTCCACCAAACCTAACATTTCAAGTAGAAAGAACATTAGAAAAAAATATATGAGATGTCTTACAATCTAATACTTGTGATGAAGATAACTTACGATGGCAATTCAAACATTTGAACACTGTGGTCGTCAAGGGAACACATTATAACTGGTTTCACATTTGCATCGTATATTCCTTCCATTGCTAAAACTCCCTGCGAGAGATCAAGTAACAACACATTAATTACGATAAAGAACACGGTCATAATTTTTCAGAGACATATAAAGTTAATTTGGACATTCATGTAATGTGCAAGTCATTTACGAATATTATGAAAGGAAATGCTCGTCTTCACAACACATAGGTTAACAAAAATGAACACAAGGGTTTGTTTGTCCATCCTGTGCTTGTTCTTTGGGAAAAGAATAAATTCAACAATGTGACGAGGATGTAAATCACAAAGGACTAACATTGCATAGAATTCATAGGATTATTATAAATTTATAAGTACCATGGTAGTATAAAAAATAAGTGTGTTAAAACATAAGTTATTTATGAAGAACTGTTTGTAAAAAAGTAACAAAGATGCATCAAAAGAAGCACTTCCAATTAATTTAAGAACTCCAATATGGTTTCCTCACTAGTGTTTTCATCTCTCAAACTCTGCTTGGACAAGATAAAATGTTTCATAGAGAAGCATTTGATAAAAGAAGGATATCATGCGATATAGCCATTCCACTAAATTCCTCTGAAATCAGTCTCATTACTGAGCTTCAAAATGTTTGATATAAATGTTAGTAGATATTTATTCTTTTCTCTAAATTTATTGCAAGTCACAATTGATAGTCTAAAATAATTAGATGCACTAAAACAAATAAAACCTTTATACAAAACAAATCACACTCATAATAACTAGTCGTTAGACATCACAAAGAAATGAATAAATATATGCAACTTACATGCTCTAAATTGTGGGTATATATTAGTTCTATACTGCCGCTTTTTGTGCCTGCCAAAACCTTCATTTAAAAGAATTAATAACAAAAGTGAGAATGCAAATCATTAAGTTTAGGAAAAGGAAAGAAATCTAACCTTAATCGTGCAGTCCAATGAGCAAGAAAAGATATAGTTGTCCCAGCAAAATACAGATGTAACAATTGATGTATGGTTCGAGTGCATATATTCCTATCACAGATATCCCTATGACTTTTTCTTAAATACCCTCCTAACTTTATTTTTAACACATATATTCCTATCCATTTGATCTCATTTAAATGATTCCAATCTCTCATATCAATTCATTTTGAGGACAAATTAAATGTTTTGTAATACCATATCAGTGATGGCGGTCACCTCTATCGTCGGCCATGGGAGCCGAGAGATCTCTACCGTACATTTTACGAGATTCTCGTACACCATATGTTAGGTAGAGTATGCGATGCAAACAGAGAAGCTCAAGTTCAAGGAACCGACGATCGTCTGCATTACCTAGATGACTCACCCAGCTGACGGCATCGGTCCCAAAAGGATCCAATCATGAATATGGACAATAAATATAATGATTATTTCATAGATGAAATAATAAAATTAAAAAAAAGAAAAAAAATATGCACTCAACTCAACTACAATGCGCAAGACATGTTCCTACACACAGTTATAGCTACTTTTGCAGTCTGTTCTATTGTTGAAGAGGTGATAATTTTGTTCAATAATGTCAAAGTAAATCATGCTAAGACAAGATTTATATTTCAGAAATAACCCTAGATTAATCATGGAGAACTTTATAATTAACAAGCATAATCCCTGTAAATCCTATAGAAAATATACACAATTTTTATACAGAAAAATCTAATCTTTTGTCCATCTCCAAATGCATTTAATTCACACTCCTTATATAATAACAAGTATCATTTTTTAGAAAACAACTTGATACACATTTTGGTTTTTATTTATTTGGAATAGATATATTTATTGTTTGATGAACTTTTACATTTCTTCGTTCCTTTTATTTTCGATCCTTATCTAGGAATTAAAACCTTATAAGGTGCCATAAAGCACATTATTTAGCCATAGAAGATGATACCATTTCCTAATAATAGATTCAATAAAGGACTATTCCCAAAGGTTATTCTTTTGTGTTGTCTCATATTCCCATAGAATACATATGTTTTATCTTTTATATGAAAAAAAGGAATTTAGTAAGGTTTACTAAGTTATAATTTGCATTAGTTAATTACACATAAATTTTAATATTAAATTTAATTATATTATTATCATATAATTTAAGCACTAATCTATCTGTATTATCAGTTGGTCTAATACTAAAGATGTTCATGCATATATTTCTATTTTTTTGGTTTTATAATCGGTACAATATAAGAAGTGACTCAGTGCATGAGAATTCCATCGATGATCTAATACTAAAGATGTTCATGCATATATTTCTATTTTTTTGGTTTTATAATCGGTACAATATAAGAAGTGACTCAGTGCATGAGAATTCCATCAATGATTCATCGAATCTGTAAAAATATCGATTTCAGCTAGATTCCATTGATTAAAAGGTGGCTTCATTATATTAGATTTAGAATATCAACACTAGATCCCTGCATCAAAGATATTTTTATCTATATAATAACCTCCTTATGTCTAATCTCTCCTCACTTAACCAACTCCATAATTTTCTCTATATAATATCCTCTGTGGGTTTTTGTACTTGACGTAGAAAAAGGACTCAGCAAAGATCGACCACGGGTACTTGGTGGGGACCGAGGTCAGGGACATTCTTTTGCTCGCTGCCTGCAACTTCCTAGGGCTGCTCTGCACATCCCTGGTGTCGGAGTCGAAGGAGAAGTTACTGGAGGAGATGTCCAAGGAGAACGAAGGTGATGAGGTTGAGACCACGTGAGGTGTTAAGCAGGAGGAGGCAAGCTGATGCTGCCACCTTTTACTCTGTTGTCTCTTTTTTCTACCACCTGTACTCCATGCATGAATGGGTGCGATCACGGAAGCTTGGCTTGAGACTTTGCGTGTTCTTGGTAGACTGTAGCTTTTTTGAATCATCAAATAATCTTATATGACATCGATGTATCATTTTGAATGAAATAAAGTATCATTTATTTATTACACTCGTTTATTATATTTAATAAATATATCATTTATTACATTTGGTGCATTATCTATGTCTTAGTGAGAAGTCAGCATGAGATGTAGTTATCGCTTTACAAAGACTAGTAGTTATTTATCGTCTTAGAGAGCATAGTTGAAGTTGAATTAGTGGAGGCGAGGGATTTCTTGTGAGCAATTTGCTATAGCAAACTGATGTGGGAGGAGAATGGTGAAGCTACCTTGTCACCATTTCCAAGATGATATATTCTAAGTGATACACTAGACAATCTAGAGTGTGCTAGCGATTAAAGTTAATCAAAATTTGAATCAATTCAATTCAAAATTAAATCGACTCAACAGTTAGACAATCCATAATTTTGAATTGAACCAAAGCTTGGTTCTGATGGTTCGATTTTGATTTTTGGAATTTGAAGCCGAAACCTAAATCATCAATTTCGATTCATTTCCGAACAGGCAAAAATTATAAATGTATCTAAATACACTTATAAATGATGGATACATCTTTTCAAAAAATTAATAAACAACTAATTAGAGAAATATTTATTCTTGTAAAAAATTGGTCTTATGATCATTTTTATTCATGTTATAATTAGAGAAATATTTATTCTTCTAAAAAAAAAAGGTCTTATGACCATTTTTATTCATTTAACATGACTGATAACAGATACAAAGTGTCAACTCAATGACGCGGTGGCGGTGATACATTGGTCAAACACCTTCACACCTTGACATCACTCATCTCATCTCTAGTGAAAAAGAGCTAAGAGGGTCCGATATGCAATGACTTAACGTTATTCTTGTAGAATATCTTTCCTCTTCCATCAAACCTAACATTTTGAGTAGAAAAAATATTAGAAAAAATACATGAGATGTCTTATAATCTAATACACTTAGTTCCCTCATTATTTTATAAAATAATTAACAAGGTTTTAAAATTTTTAATAACACCCTAATCAAGTAAAATTTCTCATAGATATCCCTATGGCTTTTTCTTAAATGCCCTCCTAACTTTATTTTTAACACATATATTCCTATCCATTTAATGGCATTTAAATGATTCCAATCTCTTGGATCAATTCATTGTGAATGACAAATTAAATGTTTCGGACTATCGGATCAGTGATGACGGTCGCCTCTATCGTCCATCACGGGAGCCGAGAGATCTCGACTATACATTTTGCGGGCTTCTCGTGCACCATATGTTGGGCCGAGCATACAATACAAACAGAGAAGCCCAAGTTCAAGGAACCACGATCGTCCGTATTACCTAGATGGCTCACTAAGCCTACGGCATCGGTCCCACAAGTGGATCCCAAAAGGATCCAATCACGAGTATGATAAGTCATATGTAATGATTCCCACCTTAATCATCCTTATAGTGAATTTATAATGTTATAATCCAATGTAACGTGCCAAAAAAAATTATATTTATAAATTGCATAAAAAATTGACAAGATTATGAATAATGGTATCAGCTAAGTATGCTAATATATAATGATGTACTTGTAATGTTGTTTCTTAGTATAAGATTTCATATCACTAAGATCGACTCACTCAAAACAATTGAATGAGCTTGATGATGAAGTGGTGGGACATAAATAGCATACTAACCATAAATTCTCAAATGATCATTTATTTATCTTTTTTTGTTACTCTAGTATGACATCATACAAAATATAATGAGATTGGGGTGAATTTGTGTGATTTCATGAGGCATTTGGTAATAGAAAATACCTTTTTTAAGCACTAATTATGACTAAGATGTTAAGCTGATTGGATAGGGAATTCACATCTTGACACTTTTCTTTAGCCATGTGTATGTCAAACATTCTCCCTCTCATTCACTCATGTCTTTTCAACTCTGTCATAGTGGCTAAGATAGTATAAGCAATCATAAGGGTTTATGCTGGAATGGAAGTGCAGAAACAATGCATCCTTCACCTTAATTATGTGTACTTAGAGATAGTTAAAATACCCGATAATAAATGCTCACACAATATTTATTCCTTTTTCATCACACTACACTATGAATCCCTTATGTTTCTAGGAGATTAAGAAGTTCTTTTAATATCACATCTATATCTTTAATTGGTGTCTCTGTTCACTATAATTTTTCATCTTTGTATATTTTCATGATGTCTTCTCATTTACAATGACTATCCAACAATGCTACATGTATTTTTTTTTACAAATTTATTCAACTCCATTAAATGTACAAGCTTCTTTAGAGAGATTTCACTTGAGCCATCTTTCTCCTTATTTTATTCATGAGAAAAATAGATGGCTCTCTCAAAGCTTAAAAGAGTCCAATCGAATGATTCCTGAAGCCACAAAGAGAACATGCAAACTGGCTACTCTTGAGATAAAAAAACACCTTCTAAGTACAAAGTACATCACTAACACAATCCATATACTTTGTTCTTATACTCATAATGAAGTCAAGAAAGGAGGAGTTGCATGAACAAGGAGAACATGCTGTTGCAGGTCACGCTTGCAGCCTCCACTAGCAAATGCCTGCCAAATGCATTGTCTTGTGATGCTAACAATTCCACATATTAGCATGCATGAATTAATAAAGAACACCACGCAGAAACCTAGAAATCCATGATGTTAATGATGGTTGCAAAGTCACCAAGACTATATAAGAGTACTAGGTTGCAGTCCCCTCCACAAGAGCATCACATTACAGTTCTTTTATGCTGTAGAACAGGTGGAAAGCAAGATCTATGTCAGCAAAGTGCAAACTTCTTAATGCCAGGGGCTGAACTTTAAGAGTAAATATGTTTTAATGATATTGGTTAGGGTTTATGATGTCTATCCAGCAGCAGATCATGTCAGACACCAAAAGCTTTGGTGGTGCATGCATGCTTCCTGTGATTTCACTTGAAACTGGTCTTAGAATATAAATAATTGTATGTGTATGAGAAAGGATGGCAGGAGCTCTAGAAGTGGATCTCCTCTTATTAGTGAAAGTTTTGAATTAATCTCACCTAAAAAGCTGATTAGATGATTTGATCTGCACACAGCTCCACAAAAACAAAATTGAATTGGATTTCCAACCAAAACTTATGATAAATACTCAACACTCTATATACAAATAGTCTTTATATTTCTGAGGTTACTGTGACCCTATCTAATATCCATGGCATGTGCATACTGAGAGTAACAAGTGGAAACAAAACCCTCTTGATGCTATGACAAGGTTAAATAGGTTGATAGAAGGTGGCATACATATGGCAGCCCAGTTTGATTAGGCTAAATAATCAACAAGTGCCAGCAAATGATTCATAACTACTCTCCAGCATTAGGTTTTGCACCCTATGACACTAAACATTTACATCTTTGGCACAACATAGAAATTATTTCTCCTATTTCCAGTAACGGGTGAAATGGAGGTAAGGAAATCCCTTAAATAGCTTCCTGGTACTATGTTATACTTTGTGGATGAAATGTATCTTGTTGTTGGATCAAGGCTCATATAATTACTCTTTCTAGAGAGGTTTATGTGGATCCGAAAAGACCTTCACAAACTCGTTTAAATTGTTTGCACTTTGGAATTGGTGGATTAATAGGCTTTTGCTGTCAGAACTTTAGAAACTAAAAAACTGCTGATCAACATATAAGATTACAATTGCCCATTAAGCACAGTTATAGTACTTGTCATAGATTTTTCTCATGTTGAAGAAGATTTGATGATGATATCAGTGTATTCGGATTCGGAACTTATTTTTACTTATGATAAACAATCATATGGAACTTAGGAGGATTCCCAGTCACTATAGGATGAGTAATTCACTAACAGCTCAGCTATCTCTTATTTAGTCCAACTTTGATTGAACAAAACCCAATATTTTTAGTCAAAGGTACTTGAAACATGTCAAGTAGATCTCCATGAGTAACTCAATTAGGTAACAAAGTAAATGAGATCTAAATTCTCTATAAAGCACTCAACAAGATTTTCAATTCAATCTCTCTTAAAGGTGTCCCTCACTTAAGGGTGACAGCTGAGTCTCAAATTAGGTTAAGATCACAATTAGATGACTCGAGACATATTATTATTTTATATCGCTACAATATCTAAAAACTTTTTCAAATTAAGTAAAGTGAATAACTTGAGTATTCTTTATGTTGACCTAATTGAGTTAGTGGGACAAGCAGCTTGTTGATGACATAATTAAGCATAGAATAACTTTCTAACTGGTTAGCATAAATGATGCTAAAGTATCTTTTTGAATACCATCAATAACCTATTTCTGTCGCTAAAAAATAGTGAAGTTAATCACCAACAAACACACAAATTGTCAAGAAAAAGCAAGTAGTAAGATAATTTTTTTTTTAAAACTGAACATGGTTATCGAGGACACAAAGATCAATCTTATTGCCTTGATGAAGCATGAAATGAACATTGGCATGATGACATAATGTGCACATTGTCATGTTTCTTTTGGCAGCACAAACAGCACCATATTATACTCAAGTCTAAGAATTTGATTGGACCCTAGCGTTCTATATGAAGGAAGAGGGTGGAAAACAGGGATAAACGATATCTTCGAGGAGATCGGGCCTCCTAGATCACTTCGAGAGGATCTACCTCCTAGAGTTTTACCTTTTTACTAAAACTAATACTTTTCATTAATTTATCTCCATAAAAGAGTTTACAACCTTATTTACAGGGCTTTACCAAGAGTCCCACTAATATTTGACTCTTAATAAACTCCTAACTGGAAATAATAACTGACTCAATCCCAACTGAAGATAAAAACTACTCAATTTACTCATAACCGACTTGATGAGATTCACCCGACCTATAACTGACTCTGACTAACATGACTTAACTTGAATAAATGGACCCAACTTAGCTAGGATCCTAACAGACCCACCCTCTTCAAATCAATCTTGTCCTAAAGGCTGAGCAGCATCGAACTTGGGGGCTACTTCGGTCCAGGATATTTGTCACGCGTCATAATCTTTTGATCAATTAAATAAGGTTTTCACTTTATGTAAGTAATAGGTCGGCCTTCTGGTGCAGTCATCATTGAAGTCTTGTGAGGAAGCCTCTCCATTCGATGGTTACTAACTATTGTGATCTTGCTCTCACGTCTTCCTTTGAGGATCATATGCTTTTTATTAATAAAAAACTTCATAATTAGTTTAGAGAGATTCCAGGTGACATCACCCAGGGTTAACAGTCATTTAATTCCAAGCACTATTTTGATGTCTTCCAGTGGTATCAGAAATAAATCCACCTGTAGTTCTTGGCCTTGTACCATTAGTTTGATTCTTGAGTACTTACTATTACAAATTAGAATTCGACCATCACACATCAATTTGATAGGCCAATCGATCGATAATCATGAAATTATTAGTGCTACTAGTATCAATTAAAATAGGAACATGTTGTTGTTTCAAAATCTCCTCGATTTTTATAGTTTATGGATTAGAGTAGTCTACTATTGCATATACCATATGTACGAAAGGTCCAATAGCATTCTAATAATCTGTACCTTCTTGATCAGAGTCCACGTCATCATTCTCTGGTTCTTCTTTAATTGGTTCTATCATCAGAAGATGGCCCTATTTACATCGATGTCCTCTACTTCATTTTTTATCATAATGCCAGCATAACCTTTTTGCTGATATTTCTTGGAGCTCTTCTCTGGTAAGTCTTCGAGGGGTTGGAGTGGAAGGAGGTGGGGCTATCGACTTGCTTACTACCGATTGATTTATACTTTTATTTATGCAATTGTCCCTATTGAGCTTTTCTTCGTATATCCGAGCGAATGATATGGTAGCCATCATAGTATTAGGTTGTGAAGCCTTAACTTTGCACCAAATCTCTGGATTGAGCCTTTCAATAAATATTCTCAACAGTTATTTTTTGGACCAGTCTTGGGTTTGGTTTGAGAGGCGCTCAAATTTGCTATGGTACTCTTGTACGGTAGAGGTCTGACGAATTTTGGCGAGTTATCCATTTATGTTTTTGTATTCTGATGGTCTAAAGCAAATCAAAAGTTTGCTTTTGAATTGCTCCCATGAGGGTTCTCCATGAGTATGCTCGTACCAATCATACCATTGGATCGCGTCTTCTTCAAGTTGAATGGAGGCGATCTCCACCTTAGATTCCTTCGGAGTCCTGTGAAAATAAAAAATCTTTCATCCAACCAATCGAGTTTCCATCTTCCTATCTGGGAAACTCCACCCTCATGTGTGTGTATCATGTGTCCTGCCCCTGATCATACTTTTCAGATCGACTCCCTTTGAAACTTTCACCATGTTGAGTTTTCTTGGGACTCTCTGATCGTCTTCTTCTAATTTTGTGGAGGAGCTCTTAAAATCGGTCTTCCATGCGAGCCTCGAAGGCTTTAAACCTTGTATCAAGTGCATCATTTGTAGTCATCATGTAGGATTGTAGATTAGTAATGTTTAAAATTCTTTTTCTACTGTCGAGTCAGGGGCATGATTATTCGTCATAGGGAAAGGGCAACAGTTGCTACAAAGGGAGATAACGCAACTGGAAGCAGTTGTAGAAGATGCTAGAGATGCCGACGAGGAAGAGGAAGTGGGTGCAAAGGGAAGAAGATGAGGAGGGCGCAACTGGAGGTGACTATGACAGCAAGGGAGGATGGCTGCAGCCTTCGCCTTCGATTACACGACTGGGAGGAAGAATGGGTGACAGTGACATGATTGATGGCTGGAGGCAGCAGCGACAAGGGGAGAGAAGGAGGCAGAGGGGGTCCGATGAGGGCTGCGACAACAGGGTCCAGTGAGGAAGCGAGGGAGGAATGTGAGGGTAGCAACAGTCCGACGAGGGCTGTGGGAGCGGGAGAGGGAGGAGGGCATGAGCAAGGGAGGCGGCTAACCGGCGTGAGCAAGGGGAAGAAAGGGCATGCGGTGGAGCGATGGCGGTGGTGGAGATGCAAGGAAGGAAGAGATGGAAGAGATGGCGGTGAGGCTACATGCAGATGGGGCGTAATCCAGAGCGAAAAGAAGAATGTAAGAAAGCAGAGGCTATGCGTATGAGTGGCCGGCAATAATGAGCATTGAGGCACGGGTGTGTGCCGGTTAGAAAATTGCTGCGAGCGAGGGCGTCGGCGATGGGTTCGACTGATGTTGCTGCCAGTGGAGAAGATGGCAGCACAACGGCCAACAGATGAGGTGGCCAAGGGAGAGGGGGAGGAGATGAGATGGTAGCTGGTGACAATAGTACGGGAGGAAGAAGGGGGAAGGTGGCTGACGACAGTAGCAGGGAGGAGAGGAGATGGTGGTCGACGACAGTAGTAGGGGAGGAAGAAGGAGGAAGGTGGTCAGCGACAGCAGCAGAGAGGAGAGGAGATGGTGGTTGACGACAGTAGTACGGGAGGAAGAAGGGTTGTGGCCCCTTCTTCTTCTTCTTCCCCCTCTCTCTTTTCTTTCTCACTTTTTTTTCCTTTTTTTTTTTTTTGAAAGATGAGGAGAAAGGAGGGGTGGCTGCTGATTCTTTTTTCTTCTCTCTCTCTCTCTCTCTTTCTCTCTCTCTCTCTTATTGTAGCAAGGTGGTTAATATGATGATGATGACGGCAATGATGACGGCGATAGTAGTAGGGGAGGAAGAAGGGGGAAGGTGCGGCTGTGGCCCCTTCTTCTTCTTCCCCCTCTCTCTTTTCTTTCTCCCTTTTTTTTTTCTTTTTTCTATTTGGAAGATGAGGAGAAAGGAGGGGTGGCCACTGGTTTTTTTTTCTTCTCTCTCTCTTTTTTATTACAACAAGGTGGTTAATATAATGATGATAGTGACGATGATGGCGACGACGACGATGATGATGACGATGGCGACGACGATAACGATGACGAGAGGAGTGACCACGGAATCACAATAGGAACATCGAGGATCGCTGCTCTGATACCAATTGATATGACCCTAGGGTTCTATCATGGAGGAAGAGTGTGGAAAAGGGAGATAAACAATTTCTTCAAGGGGATCGGGCCTTCTAGATCACTTCGAGGGGATCGGACCTCCTAGATCACTTCGAGGGGATCTGACTCCTAGGGTTTTGTTGGCTAAAACTAATACTTTTCATTAATTGATCTCTATAAACGAGTTTACAACCTTATTTATAGGGCTTTACTAATAGTCTCACTAATCTTTGACTCTTGATAAACTCCTAACTGAAAATAATAACTGACTCAATCCCAACTAAAGATAAAACCACTCAATCTACTCATAACCAACTTGATGAGATTCACCCGATCGATAACTGATTCTGACTAACATGACTCAATCTGAATAAATGGACCTGACTTAGCTAGGATCCTAACAGAATCATGGAGCGCAAAGATACATCAAGCACCATAAATATTATTGCCATGAGAGTGCATGGATGAAACAACTCCAGGTGAATGCATGAGTATTTTCACGCAATTTTGAAGTTACAGGATTGTTCTTATAGGAACATGGTTTTAACTTGATTAATATCAAGCATTCATATGTTTCTGTAAACGATCTTCACAAGAGTTCTTAATAATAGCCTCAAGGCATGAAGGAATAAGATGTTAGTATGTTACAAACAACAATATCATATCATAATAGAGGAGTTAAAGAGGGAGCATTAACCTAAAGAAATTACAACTAAATACTAAAAAATGGATAATAAAATATAATGTTCATTTCATAGATGAAATAATATAAAATAAAAATTAGAAAAAGAAAAAATGAATATGCACTCAACTAAACTACAATGCACATGATATGTTCCTACACACAGCTATATCTACTTTTACAGTCTATTCTATTACTGAATAGGTGATTATTTTGTTCACTGATGTCAAAGTAAATGCTACTAAGATAAGATTTAGATTTCAGAAGCAATCCTAGATTAATCATGGAGAACTTTATAATTAACATAGCATATCCCTACAAATCCTATAGAAAACATACACAGTTCTTACACATAAAAATCTAATCTTTTGTCCATCTCCAAATGCATTTATTTAGTTCTCAGCCCTAATACAATAATAAGTATTATTTTTCATAAAACAACTTGATACTCATTTTGGTTTTTCTTTATTTGGAATAGATATATTTATTGTTTAATGAACTCTACCATTTCTTAGTTCCTTTCATTTTTCCTCCTCATCTAGGGAATAAAACTCTATAAGGTGTCATAAAGAACATAGTTCAGCCATAGAAGAAAATACCATTTCCTAATAATGGATTGAATAAATGATTGTTCGTCATTGTTTTTTTCTGTCTCATATTCCCATAGAATCAATATATTTTATCTTTTATATGAAAAAAGGAATTTAATGAGGTTCACTAAATTATGGTTTACATTAGTTAATTACACATAACTTTTAATAATATTAAATTCAATTATATTATTATCATATAATTTAAGTACCAATCTATCTATATTATCAATTAGTTTAATTTTAAAGATGTTCATGAATATATTTTTATTTTTTTAGTTTTATAATCGGTACAATATAAGAAGTGACTCAGTATATAAGACTTTTGTCAATGATTCATCTAATTCGTAAAAATATTGGTTTCAGCTAGATGTCATTGATTGAAAGGTTACTTCATCATATTAGATTTAGAATATCAATACTAGATCGGTGTATCAAAGATAATTTTATCTATATAATACCCTCCTTAGGTCTAATCACTTCTCACTCAACCACATTCCATCCTTATGTCTCTCTCTCTCTCTCTCTCTCTCTCTTTCCATTCTTTGAGACTCCAAGACATGGCCCTTTAGCTGGAAATCTCTCAGACCTCTGGTGAGAAGTTAGATCCAGTTCTTCCTTGTTGGTTTCTTTATATTCTCTTATAGCTTCAAGGATTATTATCTCTTACTACAATCTTTCTCTAGGAGAGAACATATCATTGATGTTTGGATCTCTATGTGCTTCTGTCTTATGGTTTCATTTATCCAAGAGAGAGTCCTAATCCTTACTGGTGTTGCCTCGATACAAATCAGTGTCTTCTCTTGGTCTTCGTTCACCTTTCTCTAACCTTCCGACAGCTAGTACCTCTCTGAGTCAGCAGGCACTCTTGTTCATGGGGGGGGGGGGGGCTATGCATGGAGCGGATCTGGCAGTACATCTTGTGCATCAACTTCTGTCTTCTTGTTTTTGATGCTGTTTCCTGCCTTTCATGATCAGCAGCATCTTGAGCTGGGATTCTTCTCGGTCCAACATTAGGGCTTTCCCCAAACGATTCCATCTATCTTCTACCTGTGATCTTGCCACTCGATGTGGTGCACGATGCTCATTGTATGAGCCGGTGTTTGCAGGTGTGGCATCATGAAGATTCACATGGATTAACCAGCTGTTTTGATCAGTGAGAATCTTGATGATGCTGCATCCGCCAATACGCGACTATGGAGCTTTTTACTCTTTGATTCCCTCGAGGTATGTTGCATCTTCCTAGTAATTTTTCTTGTCTGTGTTGCCTATTGAAGCGATGGAACAGTTCTTCCTCTTCTTTCCTTTACTTTTTCTTCCTTAGTTGCCTGATTCACGAGATGTTGAATGATCTTGAAGCTTAGCATGTTGTTGAAGGAGTAGGTTTTCCATCCGCGGCACTGCTACATGAATATATATGTCACCGGTGATGCTTTCTTGTTTGGCCTTTGTTCTAAACTTGTCTTCTTCCTTTCTTTCTTTCTTGATAGAGAGGAATAGAAACATTACACAGATCTCTGGTGCTTTCAGAAGGTAATATTATTCTATTGTTCGTTAATATTCATTTTGCATGAGTTCCAGAATCAGTTTCTTGCGATCTTATGTGCATATATTTTTTATGTTCCATAATTGCATTAATGAAATCTGAACTCTGAAGATTTTGGTTTTCAAAGATTAAAGCAATCATTGACTGCTTATTATGTGCCTGTCAACAGCAAAATTCGAAAAGATTAATTCCCTTTGTTGTTCCATCAATCAACTCCTATAAGTACCCATTTCCAGGGACTATTAATATTGTAAATCATCTTTTTCTTGGGGTTTTTTTTTATTATCTTAACTTTCTTTCTGGACAAAGAAAAAATAAAGCACTCAATGTTCATGTCCATGGTGATTTGAGATGAAACAGAAGAATGTTCCCCTCAAGCTTAAGAACCTAAAAAATGTTGTTTGGAGAAAAAAGGAAATTGGGTCGTGTTTTTGACACCAATATTACTAAGTTATCCATTCAATCAGCCGGTCAAGTCATTGTTTCATCAGAAATTTGTATCCTTTTTATGTTCTTGACAGATATGCTGGTCAGGAACTTGCATTGTTGAAGTCTAGTCAAGTGATAAAATTTAGGTTCTGAAAAGTGTAGAGAGATAAATAGAACTCTGATCAAGTGGTGGAATTTAGGATCTAAAAATTGGAACAGTCAAAGGGAATAAATAAATGAGTTACTGAGATGTGGAATTTAGTAGGGTATAGAGAGCAAAATATAATTTGTTCTCTGAACCTTTTTATCATCTTTCCTTTCCCATCATCTATCGGTTTATCAAAAAATATTTATATATATAAAATAAATAGTCTCAAGATATCATTGTTGATTGAAAGAATCTAGTAATTTATATTATATTTAACCTATAACCTAAAAGTTTAAGCTTTTGAGATGAATTGATATCTAACCTAATATATATTAACCCTGATCAGTTTGACTCAAAATTATCATTATAAGATCTATCATGGTATCAGAGCTATATGAACAAAACTTTGATCAGAATGAGTTAAAAATTAAAAATTAAAAATTGAGTCAAAGAAAGAGATTGAGCTAGTCAGGTTTGACTGACTGAAGATGAATCAAACTACCAGAATAAATGTGGATGAGTGAATCGCCCAGTAGTATCAGAAAAATACAAAATCAAAATTTGAACCCCTAAGAGTAAGGGAAATCCCATAAATCCACGCATGAATAGGGGAAGATATTAAATATATTATTGTGTATTAGATGAAAAGAAATAAAGATAATCCCATATGGTTGAAAAAGTCAGATTAATAGATTTGGTCATAACCTAGTAGCTTAAAATTTTAAATTAAATTAATATTTTAGCTGATATATATTTATTCTGATCAGCTTGACTCAGATTCATTAACATGGGAAGATTTTTAATATTGTTGAAATTTTTTTACTTTTCTTTTTCCATAAATAAGTTAGAACTAAGCATTGGGCAACCAACTTTTTGTATGAATAGAAATTTGAGGTATTTCACTGCCATTGGATGAACAGTGAGCAGGAAATGTTGAAGGCAAGCTGTGGAAGACATTGACACTGGTGGGTGGTTACACCATCACTCATGAAGGTGGATTGCAGTGTAAATAAAGTAGGGCTAAACTCGAAGAACAGGTTTTAAAAGAGTGTCTTGACAATGCATTCTAATCTTCTCTCCTTCTGTGAACACAATAATCAAGCAGATTTTTGGAGTTTATACCATTACTCCCTTTTAGCTTTTGAGAGATTCCCATCATTAAAGTGAATCATATGTAGACATTAGGTGAATGCAAGCAAAATCGGTGTGTGTGAAGTACATATGCTGGTATGCAAGCTAGCATAGATTTCATATCTAAAATAAAATCTAAATCAATTGTAGCAGTGTTTTTTGGGGGCTTGAATGATCTGCATGATTTCAGAAGTGTCTGTTTGGCCAATGCTAAATCGACAGAATTAAGAAAGGTCAACTGTCAGAAGCCTTGATAAAGTTGTCTACTTGGAACTGATGCAAATTCAAAAATCCTGCATCTTTGTTGTGTACTCTGCTAGAATTTATTATGATGAAATCAGGAAATCTGCTTTCTCTTAATTTGGATCAAAAATGAAAGATCAGATCTTTATTCATCTAATATATTTATGATTTTTGCTCTTGCCAATTCATGCAGACAATATTTCCATTGGACTTTATTCATCTAATATGTTTATCCTGTAAATCTATTTTGATGTCCATTTACTTTCCTATTTATAATGTTCTTAATAAAAGATGATGTCTGACAAACATAACCTGTTTAATTAGTCAGCTGCTATTAGTTTCCCCTCAGCCAGTTCTACCATCATCAGAGGAGGAGAAGCAATGCCATTTTCTTCAGAAGAGAAGCTTTCCATCACATACTTGGGAGTCCGCTGAAGATTGTAACTAGCAATGATGCTGTAGTCCATTTAGTCTGCATTTTTTGCACTTTTCTATCCTCATTTTCTCTTTCCTTTCTGCTGTTTTTGTTCTTTTATTTGAATACAAACACAGATTTATTTGGAGGGATATGTTCTCTTTCTTTGCATGCTTAACTCAGTAGTTGCCGTTCTTCGATCTACCCCCCAATAGTTCTGGTTTCATGGATCCTCAAATCTATTTCTTCCAACAAGCAATAGAAGAACAGAAGAACACACAGCAATATGATTGTTCAAAGATGAGAAACCCAGAGATCTCCACACACACACACACACACACACACACACACACAAAGAGAAGAGAGCTCCATCACAAGCAGCAGACAGCCATAGTCAACTGATCTTTCGACACTCACTTAAACGTAGACATCCATACTTCTCCTCATGCATTCTCTGTATCTCCGTTGAGCTCTTCGCTTCGAAACGCCTTCGATTTCATTCCAGTAGTACGTGAGTTCTTCATCAAACCGCATGGGAGACATAAGTTCATGATCCGATTTCACCTCCGAACGTTCCAAGTTCGTATGGGATCCGTACCCGATTCATGGAATTCGGATCGGGTAAATCCGCTTATCGGGTTCTTTTTAACCCGTAAGTGGATCCTCCTGTTCCAATTACTAACCAATTATAGTACTACACGTACTCGGCATCGAGAACGAAAGATTATTGATGTGGGGCCCGAAGCGACATCCAATGACAGCCTAGGTGAGTGGGATAAAGCGTCCGCGAGTAGGAAAACTTCTGCTCGCCCGACCAAAAACCTAACGTCTAAAACCCACGTCTCCCCGCGGCGCCCCGAAACAAAGCTTGCGGTGTCGAGCGGTTCGCTGCTACCTCTCCGCCGCCCGCTGCTGGCTTCGCCGACCTGCCCTTCTCTAGCCTCGCCTCTCGCATCTTGCGTCGCCCTCTGATCCAAGAAGGGAGCGGAGACTGATGGGTATATTCGAGCCATATCGAGCGATCGGCTACATCACCAGCAACGTCCCCTTCGCCGTCCAGAGACTGGGGACGGAGACCTTTGTCACTGTCAGCGTTGGGAAGGCGTGGCAGATCTACAACGTGGGTTTTTTCTTCACTTGTTCTTTTATTTCCCTCTTTTATTCCCTTTGTTTAGTACTCTGAGACATGCGCCATAATGTCTGCTTGGGTGAACCCTATTATATCTCCTTTTCTTTATGAATTAGGGCTCACGTTGAATCTTCCATAGGAGTTTTCCGAGTTGGTCGATTTTGACTATGGAAACCATTCAGAAAAGGGTCTTGAATTTAAATTGGTAGTAACTAATACATTGGTCAGAATATAGTGACATGAGAAGTGGCAATTTTCTGCAATATTATGTGAATGTGTACTTCTTCCATGATGCTGGTGATGAAAGTCATGCTAGAGCGAGTCTTCAATAACGGGAGACACATATGATTGGTGCTATTCATGGTCAAGAACTTACGTGTATGAGGCTGTAACCACTAGGTAAGTCCTTGGAATTCATAGTCATAATGGTAGGGGTGATTTACACTTGGAATTATGCCTGCACATTTACATGGGATCATCTGTTAAAAGAGACACTATTGGATTTTTCCATATGCGTGACAAAAAAAATCATCTCAAAGAAAGTTCATAAGCTACTTTGTCGTGTGAAGAGTTGATGATTTTGTTAATTTTATTGCTTGCTCTTGGGGGATAGGTCTGGAGCATTTATTCCCTTCTGCTTCTCCTTGTCCTCCTCTAAGACCCTAGCTTTTTGGTTGGTGTCCTCAATATCTAAAAATGCTAGGATCGTTGGTTGGTGTACCTACACAAAAACTTCTGGCGCTGGATCAGGCCGATCATTATTGTTGTTGGCCAATTCTAAATCCTTGCTGCTGGACCATAGCTTTTTAATCCGAGTTTATAATTTCTCATTAGGATAATCTCTCACTTTTGCCTTTATACATCTATTTTCAATTAGCGTGAACTTTTAGGTATGTACATGTTTCATATGGCTGGTATGTATTGTCTTTTTGCCTTTATATGATCCTCTCTCTCATCAGGTCTGTTGTTCATGTATGCAAATGCCATGCTAAAATTCTTAAGTTGGTGATATGCACAAGATAGCACTTTTTATTTCTATAACTGTCACAATCATTAAGGTGACACTTTTGATATTGTATTTATTGCCTTATCTTCTTTTCTCATCTAACCTTTGGTCGTTCCCTTACAGTGTGCCAAATTGACTTTGGTGCTTGGAGGTAAGATTCAACATCTTAAATATACTATTTTTTTCAGATATGTTTCACTTAAAATTTGATGTTTTCTCATCTAACCTGATTCTTTAAAGTTCTATTGCGCTGTGACATTTGCCTTGCAGTTTTTACTTTGTTATGTTATGGCTAATACTTTTTCCTTTTTTCTTTTGAATATTGTGCCAAAAAAAATCATGGTAGGCCCTCAATTGCCAAAGAAGATCAGAGCTCTTGCATCTTACAAGGACTACACTTTTGCTGCGTATGGAACTAATGTTGGAGTTTTCAAACGTGCACATCAGGTTTGTATTCAGAAGAGGATCAACCTTTGGCATGAGTAGCTGGATCAGTTACATTTTGATGAGTACATGTTATGAGCTATGCTTTCTCCTTTATGAATGCTTTAATTATTAAAGCATTGCAATTTAATGAAACTTCACCCAACATTGTAATTTACTTAGTATTGGTTAATTAAGATAAAATTGCTCAGCTATAGATCTGGTCAAGTCAATATTCTAATATTTGAGAAAGCTGTGGTATGACTGTCATCGCTTTATACATACATACACACACACACACATGTATATATATATATATATATATGTATATGTATGTATGTATATGCATTTTATAGGTGCTAACTCTGTGCTGTGTGTGATTGGCATGGACGTACTCGAGCTCTTACTTTTGCATGTGACTGGGTGTCTTGCTCGAGTCGGATTATGTTTCATGCCAATCAGTAAGAAGCTTAAAAAGGACATGCTATACGCTATTTTGTCTTTTTGAAAGTCTCAAAGTTTGATAAGTTAGGGATTATCTACTTATTGAGACATGGGATTGAAAGCTAATAACTGTTGAATTTTGGGATGTCTTGTTATCTTGAGAAGTAGGAAGGTATCTACAAAATGCAGTTGCGTGGAGCATAGAGCAGAAAATTCAGCAAATTATAGTGATATCATAGGTAAAAAACCATTTGGTTATTGATTATAAAAATTTCTTGTGTGATTTCACTTAATGAATTATCTGGGTCTGACCTGGGTTTATCTTTTATAAGAAGGGTGAGAAAGAACATGAGGACCTTCACCACAGGCACTGATGTAGTGCATGTTGGTCTTTGACTATTAAATATCATGCTTAACATGACTAAGTGGTGGAAAAAGGGTCGTGTACCCTTCCACACATTTTTGAACTGAAGACTTTTCTTTATACTTCACTATTTTGATTGTCATAATCACAGTTTTTCATGATGTTTATATCATGTTACACAAAATTTCCTTTTTAGAATAGTTTCAGTGTCATAATACAATAGTGGACTTTGTATTCACCATGAAACTTTCAAACATGTAGTGCATCATATTTGGGCGAGGCATGAGGGTAACTTGGATATCCACCCAGCCATATTGTTGGGCTGAATTTGGTCAACAATGATGATTACAACTATAATTAGTGTGATAATGAACAACTCTACCAAATTGTGTTCAAATCTCAAATCTACTTTGCATTATGTGTATTGTAATCTAGTTACTAATTTCTTTGCCCAAGTATGCTCTATGAGGTTTCTCTTTTGTATTGACTACTTGATTGTCAATTGTTACCTATAAAGAGAGTTTTTATCTTCTTAGCTTAAATGGTAGTAATCAGGTTTTTTGGCCATGTCGCTAACTTATTTTGAACAGATAGCCACATGGAGCAGACATGAAGAAAAAGTTAATCTTTTGCTCGTATTTGGAGATCATGTCTTGAGTATTGATGTTAAAGGTAATATGTTCATTTGGTCCTTCAGAGGAATGGAGATGAACAATGAACCAGTTGGGCATATTCTGTTAGATGACAAATTCTCACCAAGTTGTATTATGCACCCAGATACTTACCTTAACAAGGTTGCTGCTAACTTGTTCCTGCCACTAATGCTAGCTAAATGAGATTTAACTTTGAATATGACCTTTTATCAAGAAACTAAATGTTGTACTTAAATCAGGTTATTATTGGTAGTCACGAAGGTCAGTTGCAGTTATGGAACATCAGCACAAAGAAAAAGCTTTTTGAATTTAAAGGATGGAATTCATCTGTTTGTAGTTGTATTACCTCACCTGCACTTGATGTAGTTGCAATTGGCTGCTCTAATGGAACCATTCATGTCCATAATGTGCGTTATGATGAAGAGTTGGTTTCCTTCACACATTCTACACGTGGTGCTGTGACTGCCTTATCATTCAGAACTGGTACTTGGTTTCACGGTTTCACTTATGTGTTCTTTAACTGATAGTTGTTAATTGTGAAATAACTTGGTGCCAATTGTTATGATAGACCTTAAACTTAGTCATGTTTCTTCTTGCTGTATATTTTTTTCTTAGGCAATTGGCTCTTACCCTTATGCACATCTATTGGTTTTGCAGACAAAATCCTTGTTTGTTATCAAAAAGCTTCTGGGAAGACCTTGCTTTTTTGCTTCTAATTTGCAATAACTGGATTGGATAAATCCATAAAATTTAAATTTACACAAATCTCCTGTTTGGAAAGAAGAAATTTTTTGTCATCATGTCGTGTGCACTCAAGAATGATGCTTATGGATTTAGTGGTTAAGCAAAATTTTGTGAGAAGTTACTGAATGTGATGGTGCTAATTGTCTATTTGATGTGTTTTACATTTATTTTAATGGAAGATCCATTGTTTAATGAATCATGAGAATAGTGTCACATTATTATTTTTCTTTTACACAGTCCATTTCTAATGTAGCCCAATCCAAGATTTTTTTCGATTGATCTGAATATTTTTTTAAATTCTTTAAAATTTTTAAGAATTTTTTTTATCAGCTTTAAATGTTGGGTTTGTGTGATAAATCTTAATGTATCACTCTTTTGACAAGATTTTATCTTTAGGAAGTTTTATATATCTTTGAACTGGGAAAGGATGAGATCAGGTCCTTGTCTTATCCTAACTCAATAATGATTGAATAGTTGATCTATAAACAAAGCCTTAGAGAGCTTAAACATGTTGGACGATGGCAATAATGAATTTTTCTCTTCTTCCTCTTCTTTCTTCTCTTCTTCTTCTTCTTCCTCCTCCTTCCTCCTCTTCTTCCACCACCTCCTCTCCTTCCTCTTTCTCCTTCTCGTCCTCCAATGTGCCTTCATCTCCTCCTCCTCCTTTATCTTCAAGATACCAGTACATACAGGTGTACTGTGTGTCAGTATACTGGTATGTACCAGTTTGGCCTGTGACCGGTACACAAAACAGCAATTCTTGGTAATTTAATGAGTATATCTAATTTGGCTTTGTTTGAAGTGAGTTACTATTATCGAACATCATACTTTGGTAATATATTCTGTTTAAAAATTTACCAGAATAATTCTACTGTACATCCTGACAAATAGCACAAATTTCAGTAACTTATAGCATGAAGGCAGTCATCTTGTCCTTAATATACTTCTTTTTTATTATGTTAGATGGGCAACCTCTTCTAGCATCTGGGGGTTCATCAGGTGTTATAAACATATGGAATCTAGATAAAAGAAGACTTCATTCAGTGATAAGGGAAGCTCATGATGGAGCAATTATTTCGCTCCATTTTTTTGCCAATGAACCTGTTTTGATGAGTTCAGCAGCAGATAATTCAATTAAGGTATCATTTTAAATATTTTAAATGTTGATACGATTTTATATAGTTCTTGTCTTTAATTCTGTTAGCTCTAGTTATTGTTTACCTAATCTCATATTGGGCACTTTGTGTGTATTAGGCCAACTAGGAGGTGGGTATATATAAATTGGTATCTCAATGAAATTGGTATTTTAATATGCATTGCTTGATAATAGGATTGCATCAGTTATCTGCTGTGACAAGAGTCCTAAGCATTTTCTAGCTTGCATGTTGCTTGTAGTCCATTGTGAAGGTTATAGAGAATGGACAACAATTTGCTTGCATTTTCTTTTCCTCTTTCTTGGTTAGCCAAAAGGGTAGTTTATGTGGCCAATAGTTGAGAGTACTGGCCAAAATGTACACCATTATTCCATTATCCCATCATTCATGTATATCTTTAATTTTATGTCAACTTGGATATGTGTTTAGGTTTCTATTTTTTTACAAAATAATCTTTGCTATTCTTTGTGAATGTTTTACATTAATTCTTTGTTTTCTGAATGCTTAGAAGTAAATAGAGGCTTTCTTCTTTTGCTCCATAACTTTTGGGTTATTTGTCATAGATGTGGATTTTTGATACAAGTGATGGGGATGCTCGTCTTTTACGCTTTCGAAGTGGTCATAGTGCTCCACCTCTATGCTTAAGGTGAAAACAAAAAGTTCCAACATATTTTCTTGTTCTATGTTTCTAATTACTACCCTATGATTCTAATTACTACCCTATTTATTAAGAGTGCCTTATTTATCATCTGATATCCTTATTTGTTAGTAATATTTTTGCTTAATGTTGATAAGGGTCTCTGCCCAAAGCCCTTTTCTTCTGTACATTTGAGTAAGATTATTTCAACAAGTTACTTTTTTTCATTTGCAGCTTCACGGTATTCCATGTCAGGAAATTATTTTTTTGTTTTGTTTTTTACTCTGTTTTGTCGTTTCAAATTTCTGTTAGATTATCAGTAGTCATGGGAAACTAGTGTGGTTTTTAACTGGATTACATATGGCCGTCATGGCTATACAATGGTAAATTATATGACCAATATGACTGTACAATATTTCTCTAGGACCTGACTTTGTGTCATTATAAACAGACATTTATCCCTAGTAAGGTTAATAATTAAATAATAATTTAATGTTGTTTAACCATAATGAGATTCCTTATAACTGTTTCTTTCTCATTTTTTATTATCGTAGAGGACATTGATTTGCTGTTTTTGATGTAAAACGTTTTCTATTCTTTTCCTCTCACAATATCAGTGTTCAATTTTTTTTGGAATGTCGGACTAAACTCTAGGTGGGACAAGATGGAATTGCAAGGAAGTATTGTTTTTGAAATGATCAACTTGAATAATATAATGAATCTGTGATGATGTCAGATTTTATGGAAATGGAAGGCATATTTTATCTGCTGGTCAAGATCGTGCTTTCCGCCTTTTCTCAGTTATTCAGGTATGCCACTTTTCCATTAGTGTTAGGCTCCTCCTTTTTCTTTCGGATTAATCTTACGAGCTTATTTGAACTAGGGTCAACTAGTACATTATATAGTTTAATGGTCAGTCTTTGTGGCATTTAGTTTCTAAGTTTCAATTAGCTACCATACAGACACGATTTCGTTCTTTTAATTCTAGGAGTTGTCTGGAGTGGTTGTTGATCTGATGCATTTTGCATTTTATTCAGCAAATGTCAGAGCATCAGTGTAGCTTTTTGTTTTGCCTGCATTGGTTGATCTCAGGCCATAACATTTCTGACCTGCTTATTGGTATTATAGAAATAGTCTGTTGTTATAAAGTGCTAAACCAGATTGACATTATTCCATTAGCATTGCATAACATGTATGCTCACAGCAACTGGATAAGTTGCTTTTAGAATTAAATATTTTTATTAAGACCATGCTTTTAACCTGTTCGGTGCTTCATTAGCTGAATTTTATACTTAGTATCTTGCTGTATGTTGCTCATGTTCGTTGAACAGGATCAACAAAGTAGGGAGCTTTCTCAGCGACATGTAACTAAAAGAGCGAAGAAGCTTAGGACAAAGGTATTCTGTGGAAGTTTCTGTTTTCTGAATATCCCTGATTTGTTGATGTTTTGTGTTGGATCTTGTAAGAAGTCTGAGTCCTCACTTATCAGTTCCTTTTTTGGTTGTATTCTTCAGGAAGAAGAAATCAAGTTGAAGCCTGTTATTGCATTTGATTTTGGTACAAATTGTTCTTTGATAAACGACTCTGATAATTGTCATTTTTGGCATGGACCCATTTATGAATACCTTTTTTGATAATATTCATGAAGAAATAAAGAGTGTCTCCCTTTAGTCTTTTTTTGGAAACAACTCATTTCATTTGGTTTCACATTGAATTACATTCTAATGGTGAATGTTCAATATTTTTCCTAGTTATTTCTGCTACATGACTGATCCTAGAATTAATTGTCTAATATTATCTTCGTTAGGAAAACATATTTCATGTCTAATACTGAATTAAATAACTTATTACTCAAGCCTGAGAATTTGAGAAAGTGATCTTTAGTTAACCAAATATCTTAGTCTTGTTGTTTGTTTACTTTGCTATAAATGGGAATGTATAAATTATGTGCACAATACCCTCTGTCATTATTTTAGCATGTCCCGATATTCCTGTAGAAATTTTAGCACAAGTTTTTATTTCACTGTGATGCATTTGAGAGTCATATTAATTATGAATTTTTTTTGTGTTTTATTACCATGCATTTGTTTCTTCTTTGACAATGTGTCCTTGGCAACAGAATGAGATAGTTTTACTCAAGGTTTTACCCATCGGTCCATACCGATGTATTGATATTTTCTCGGTACCGGTACCAGGCGGTACACACAATGCATACTGCCTGATACATTAAAATATATTATAATATTATATAATATAATATTAAATATAAATATTAACATATTAATATATTAAAAAAGTAAAAAAAGGGGCAACGTCGCCTCGATCTTTCTCCCCGCGCGGGGAGGTCTCCTTGCGCGGGAGAAAAATTGCCCGTAAGTGAGGGCGACAACGGCACGAGATACTTCTTTCTTCTTCCTCTCTTCTTCTTTCTTCTTCTCTTCTTCTTCTTCTTCTTCTTCTTCTTCTTCCCTTTTTCTCCCTCAATCGATCGTCGACGGCCGAAATCGACTGCCGACGGTCGATTTTGGCAGTACCACCCTGTCAGGGCTTAGTTGATTTTGCCTAAGCCGTGCGGCACCCATGCGTGTCCATCTGCAAAGGTCAGCCTTCCCCGAGATCTCCTAAGGTCCCTTAGATTTACAAAAGAGAAAACGGGCCAGAAGAAGAAATTCCAACGGGATCCACAAGCAACTGCTCAAGCAAACACTTTATAAAGCCAGATACAAATTACACCCATGGACATTACAAACTCAGAAGGTTGCACACAAAGGATAATGGTCCATTACAGATCGAAGTCCCCACAAGTGCTTATAAGACACACTCGTATTTACAAGCCAAGATTGGTCACAAAGCAAACCAAACTAGGTCATTACCAAGCCCGCTATCATTGCATAAGGTATGTATACAAACCAAGTACATGGACAAAAATGAGCATTTCATCGAACACCTTGTTTACATTGTTGTCCGTGACATTCTCCCCCACTTATTCCTTCGACGTCCTCGTCGAAGCCATTGTAGACGCTGCATCTCCTCGCATTTTGCTGAATCTTCAATCTTCTGTTTTGGCTGCAACACACCCCCTTTGGCTCCCAGCCGCTCTATGCCGTTGTTGTTGAGTAGTTGAACTCTGATTCACCATGCTGCTTCAGCTCACC
Organism: Ensete glaucum; assembly: GCA_021527575.1. Classification (NCBI taxonomy): domain Eukaryota; kingdom Viridiplantae; phylum Streptophyta; class Magnoliopsida; order Zingiberales; family Musaceae; genus Ensete; species Ensete glaucum. Next base: position 11,380,835 of record CM038553.1, read on the forward strand.
AATGATAGAGTCTGGTGTGGGGTTGGCTGAGTTGTGCTGATCCTTGTTGGTTCTCATGGATCCTTCTGATGAAGGAAAAGACCTGCCTTATTATGCGTCAGTGTCGTAGTATACTCATGTTGCTTGAATTGGGTGGATGCTGGTTGGAACTTTGATGAGCATCGCCTCACAAACTTTAAGGTTTTTGAGGTCCTTCCTCCACAATGTTTGCCCATTGATCCTTCTTCTACATTTAGTTGTCACTTTCAAGTAAGTTCGCATCACTTCCGCTTTCAATTGGCATTCAATTGGGAAATGAAGCGGATAATCTACTCTCGGTAGTACTGATCACCAATGGTGAGGATTTGACAACTATTGTCTTCCATAAGCTTTCTTTGAAGGATCACTAAACTTATGCAGAGCTCCTCTACTGTATAAGTAAGAGAACTGGGATACTCGACTTCACCCGTTCTCTTAGTAGTTGAGAAGGCAAGGTTACTTGGCTTCGCTCACCTCCTCGAGTTAAGATAATTGGGGTACTCAGTTTCGCCCATTCTCTTGAGTTAAGAAGGCAAAGGTTACTCGATTTCGCTTGCCTCCTCGAGTTTGTACTTCATGCCTTGAGCTGGTTACTAACATTCGCCTGCCCTTTGCTCACACTTCTGAAGCACTAGAAGCGTTTGCACTCCTTGCGTTGAGTTAGTTACTGTGATTCGCCTTCCCACTGCCATTGAACTTCTAGAATACAAGAAGTTTTGCTCAAAATAGCAAAAAGTTTACCCCAACTCGAGGTCCCCCAACTTGGAGTAAGTCTTTGATAGTTCTGGTCGCCTCTGGGATTGTACTGCCTTCTCCATCACCTTTGTCGCCTACTCTTATGAGTAGAAAAGGTACAGGATCGCGTAGCCTACTTTGTTCCTTGGTCGAGCACTTCTGTATCAACCTAAAGTTTCTCACTTTCGGCTATCTTGATGAGAAACCTATCGACACCGGTCTTATGAAGCTCCTTGGCCTCTGCCCTTCCGCCTTGTCTTGGTACTTGGAGTTTGCCTTTGCATTCTCTACCTCCTCGACTCCTTTTACGACCAATGCTTTCCCTCCATGAGAGCAAGGGATCGATGACTCCATGGAAGTCCTGCCTCTGCATTACCATGGTGCTGCCAAGCCCATAGCCCTACTATCCGTTACCTTACATCTTCATCCCTTCCTTCGTGATCGGTAGATCCGCCTCTACGGCACTGTGGTGCTCCTCCGAGCCACCTCCTTTCTAACCGACACTTTGATTTTGGGTAGCTGAGCCCCACTGGACTCGTCGTCGCTTCCTCACCTCCTCCGACCACCTACTTTAACACCACCGTGTCCTCCTAGTAGTTCTCCTTGGTTGATGGAAAGACAGACTGCAACTCTCGTGCATGGCCTCCACCATCTTGTTGCAGGGCTCGCGTCGATTCTGTTCTCCGTAGCTTCCTTAGAAGCAACGTTCGCTTACTCGACCTTGCCTTCTGACTTGCCAGGCTCCCTTAAGCGAATTTAAGCACTGAAGTAGTCTAACTCTCCAGCCGCTTTGATCATACCTTTGTATAATCGAGTCCCCTCCATGGGACTCATTGATACTTGCAATCTTACTTCTCCCTCGATTGTACACAGTCCCTATATGCTGATGACCAAGGCTTTCATCTAATGCAAGCTTCGATGCGCACACACGGAAGACCTGCCTCTGCGGTACTATGGTATTCACTCCTTGAATCCACAGCCCTTCTTGTCGTTACATTGTTCACCGAAGTGGAGCTCCCAGCAGCTCCTGATCATTCACATGATCACGTCCTCATCCATGAGACTCCTTGGTACTTGTACTTGGACTTCTTCCTAAGTAGTATACAACCCCCATATGCTGATAACTAAGGCTTTCATCCAGTGCAAGCTCCGATACACACATAAAGACCCGCCTCTGCGATACTACAACATTCATCCTTGAATCCATAGCCCTTCTTCTTGTTGTGTCGTACACCAAAGTGGAGCTCCCAGTAACTCCTGATCATACCTCCGCATGATCCTGTCCCTCACGTGACAGGTCCCCCCATGTATTGCATTGCCACGAACTATTCCACCACGATCCGCTACACCATGTCGCCTCCTGGTGACATCTCCATTGTATACAGATTCTTGTATAATGAACTCGGACCACGACTTCTCCATGTGTGGCCTCTGCCAACACCTCATAGAGCCTCTGCCATCTCCGATTTCTGGTTCGCTCCCTTAGCACTTCGCCTTCGTCCACCCACTCTTGGTTCACACTTAGACGAAGCATAGCTCTAGGACAGTCCGTCGCCTAGTAGCTCCTTAAGTCTCTTGACTTCACTAGAATTGGTGCACCATTGTTTGGATCCTGGGCCTCTATCGCCTACGAGCATAATCTCCACTATACACCACTTGTTCCTAACAACTCGAATGGCAACACTATGGCATATTCTTTAAGAGTACTCGCTTCTGCGTCTTTTTGCCCCGTGCTAAGGTATCATAATCCCAACTTGGCCTCCGCAAGTTAAATCACCTTAGTTACTCCGTCAAATACATCTCTAAAGTAACTTGCATGTGCCTCAAAGCTCCCTTTGTCTTTGGCACCATGCAAGATAAGTCCATCCCATAAGAAGAAAGAACCCATGGAACGACATGATCCCACCTCTACAAGAGTTTATGCCTTTGACCTCTGTCCAAGGAAAGCTCTGTGCCTCTGCTCCATGTTCCATCTTCTATGTCGACTCCCTTCATGGCCTGGATACTTAACCAAGTACCACCCAAGTCGTTTCACTCCTCGATTTGCATTGAGTTGATAGTGGCCCTCGCGTTCACCATTCCACGGGTCAACCATTCGTTGAGTTCGATTTCTACATTGACTCTAAGTGTGCCTTCATATGATGTTGCATTGGATTGTTCCCCCACTTGATCTCGAAATGCATCCACCAATATATTGCCTCATTCATGATCATGTGACAACTCCACGCCACTCGTTCGGTCCATTGAACTTAATGAAGATATTATCTTGAGAAACTCTTCCTCAATATGTGCAGTCTGTTGCACATGATTCTCCCTCTAGAGAACTAGGACTTATCTCTCCTAGATATCTATCCTGTTGGAGCAACTTTTCTCTTTACATACTTCCCACTGGAAGTTTCGGAGACCACCATCCCCTTTGGACTACTCCGTCTTGCTGAACAACTTGTGCCTTGTTCTGCCCCCGCAAATGCACTTGCTAGATCGCGGCCCTTCGCCAATACAGTCCCTACTGCACCCTTTAAGGTCTAGCAATGTGTCGTACTTGTTGCACATTCAGTCGTCTATGGACGTATCCTTTCCATGTTGAAGAGAAAGTTCTGATGCTCCATGGCGTCGAGTTTCTATCATGCCTTGGGATGGGCACAAACACTCTGTTGTCCATTGACAAGCCTTTGCATGAGTATCGAATCCTTTAAGTTAGCAATTCCCCTCACCTCTGTGAGTTTTGCCCAACTCTTACGATTATTGAGCAACACATCCCACTTTACACGATCTCATCTTTCACCAAGCGCCCCGCTTGCTTTGAACACCGTCAAGTTTGGTTGCCAACGCCGAGCTGTAGCTCGAACTCAACCATCCCAATCTTTGTGCGCTATGCATTCTACTTCGCTTGCTTGTCCTCGTGGTGCCTCTTGCGGAAAGGGTTGGTCATTCCTCTGAATGCCAAACTTGGATGCTCGCTCCTCTGAGCGACTCCTTTCCCTACATCTCAATGTCCGTTTCCCCCGAAACGGTTGCGCGTGCTAGCTGTCCTCCACACAGCCTAGCTAGGTCCCCCACGTTTTGTATGGCAAGTGTTTCTGCGTGTGCTTGTCTCGCTCTGATACCACAATGTCACGGGCTTAGCTGATTTTGCCCAAGTCGTGCAGCACTCATGCGTGTCCGTCTGCAAAGGCCAGCCTTCCCCGATATCTCCTAGGGTCCCTTAGACTTACAAAAGAGAAAACAGGCCAGAAGAAGCAATTCCAACGGGATTCACAAGCAACTGCTCAAGCAAACACTTTATAAAGCCAGATACAAATTACACCCATGCACATTACAAACTCAGAAAGGTTGCACACAAAGGATAATGGTTCATTACAGATCGAAGTCTTCACAAGTGCTTACAAGACACACTCGTATTTACAAGCCAAGATCGGCCACAAAGCAAACCAAACTAGGGCTGCTAAGCCTATTGCAAGCCCGCTACTTGCTGTACAAGGTATGTAGACAAACCGAAGTACACGGACAAACATGAGCATTTCATCGAACACCTTGTTTACATTGTTGTCCGTGACAACCCGATAGCGGGCGGTCCGCATACCGGTAACCCCGTGGACCGGTACATGCCACCTAGTATGGGCGGTACAGATCAAAATTGCTATCGTTACTGAATTCAATTTGTTTCATTGTGCTTCCCCACTCACTTCGTTGGGATAAATATTAACTTCAGTTACTGAATTACAAGTTATCTCCCGTACTATTTTGTTTTTCATTTACTACCCCATGGATGTGCACCAATCTTCCATTTATTTTTTATTTATTTTGCTAAAGCTATGTAGATTATATCAAGCATGGGTAACCTGAACCTGCTTGACAAGGACCAGAACTTCCTTATGCTGAACCTTAGTCTTGACGAGTCAGTCTTTGCTTAGGCTTGTTCATGCTGCTGAAATTTGTCCATGAATTGATGCCTACATTTTGTGTCTTCTAGATAATCAGTGCTAAACTTTATTTCTTATGATTTTCTTGCAAGTATCTTAGCATGCATTCATTTTTCAAATAAAAATTTGATTCTTTAAAATGGCCAAGTTCTATTTTATGATTTTTTATTTTACCAATTTCAGCCGAGATCCGTGAACGTGATTGGTGCAATGTTGTTACTTGCCATATGGATACACCACAAGCTTATGTTTGGCGGCTTCAAAACTTTGTTCTTGGCGAGCATATTCTGTCACCATCCGCTGGTGTCCGAACTCCTGTTAAGGTATACTCTTGTGAAGTGATTTAAAAAATCACACTTTTTTTGCTTTGTTCAGTTTGGAACCCTGAATTTGTAGATGAATTTTCTCACTAACTAAATTGAAAAACCTTTGCCAATGTCTTTGTAAACTAAAATTTATGATGAGTTTAATCTGATTATCTAATTGGTGTGTTTCAGGCTTGTGCAATAAGTGCTTGTGGTAATTTTGCTGTCTTGGGTACTCAAGGTGGTTGGATCGAACGATTTAACCTCCAATCAGGAATCAGCCGAGGAACTTATGTTGATATTTTTGAAGCACGACAGTACGCACATGATGGGGAAGTGATTGGAGTTGCTTGTGATGCTACAAACAACACACTGATAAGTGCAGGGTATAATGGTGACATCAAGGTGTGCTTGCTGTCTGCACTGTGAGAATTTTGAGTTGATATGTATGTTTTTGAGGATAGTATTATTTATGCCTATCTAGTTGGTGTCCTACATGACACTATGGTTTACTGGTACAACAACAAGAAGCTGTAATGTCTCAACTATTTGGGACATCCACATGAATCCTTTTCTGCCATTGGGCTTCTTTACAACACCATCACTACTGAAAACTTGGAGCTGTCAATTTTTTTATGGTACTCTTTTTGGTTTGTAAGTTGTCTATAAGGTAATGGTAATTAGCCTAAACTGGTTTTCCTACCAGTTCTATTGCATAATATTTTTTGGCCCTAGACCATGAGAGATTAGTTTAAGCGCTTCAGAGTTCAGTCTAATGAGATGTCCAAGAAAGATAGAGACTTCATTAAGTTAAAATGATAGTGATTTGACTAGTACGTAATCTATGTGCTTTGCAGTAAATTAGCGAAGATGTATGTATGGACTAGTACTAAGTTATGATAGACTTATAGATAGATTGCGATCCCAAAGTCACCTAAATGCTTGTGAATATTGTTATGAAGTATAATGCACACTCCTATGCATATGAAGCATTACATGACCTGATATCTAATTGGGGTAATTCAAATGCCTCTAGGTGGACTTGCATTGTACTTTATAATGATATTAAGTAACAGTTATAGTAGAGATTTAGGGATTCTTCTACTTAATTAATGTTCTTTTTCTTGAATCAGATGATTCATGTGAAGGATTGCCTTGTCATGGAATGGGAGCATGTCCATGCCCTTCTGGCAACGCAAGGAATATGTATGCATAACTTCTTGCCTTGGCACAATCCATGTCATGTCTATTGGTACAGGTCAAAAATTGGCCTAGACACATGCTGACAAGTCTGTCATGGTCTCTTTTAACCTCAGTTTGCTGATTGGCATGACAAGCTCTAGTTCATGTTAGATTGAAGATATGCATTCCAAAATATTGGCCAGACTTTTATGATATAGTCAAAATTCTATATCAGCTTCAGTATTTAGAAATTAAGGTTTGACCTATTTGCTTCTTTGTCATCTTCAATGCATGTGTTTTATCCAACAGACAAAATAACTGATGCTAAGTGCTAAATTTTCTGATTCTACATATGGCAGTTCTCTTTCAAAGTTTTTGTCTCAACATCCTCCATATTAACGTTCAAAAGGATTGTTTGGTAGGATATGAATGCCACCTATCCTCACATAGTACCATAGGTCAAAGTTAACTTGCATGGTTGAACTTCTTTCGGTCACAAATCTGTATATTCTGCAGGTCTGGGATTTCAAAGGCTGTGAACTAAGATCCAGTTGGAAAGTTGGACAACATGTCATTAAGTTTGCATATCACCGGACAAATGGTAACTTTTTTATTTTGCAATGTTTGTCCTGCAGGAGCATATGATTTGACAAAAAAAATGATTTTATCTTTTAGGTCTATTGGCAACTGTAGCAGACGATATGGTTCTCCGGCTATACGATGTTCTAGCGCTGAGGATGGTTCGTAAGTTTGAAGGCCACACAGACCGTGTCACTGACTTGTATTTTAGTGAGGATGGGAAGTGGCTTTTATCTTCGAGTATGGATGGAAGTCTTAGAATTTGGGATGTCATATTGGCAAGGCAAATAGATGCAATACACGTTGATATTCCTATAACAGCATTATCTCTGTCTCCTTCAATGGATGTTTTGGCAACTTCTCATGTTGATCAAAATGGTGTGTACCTTTGGTAAGTCTTCTATTGGTGTATGTGCAATGAACTTTGATATAGAAAGAATAGGTTTGAACTTTGAAGTTCCTATTTATCAGTGATATATGCTACACTTCCTATGTAACAGAAGCTTTCATACATTTATGTAGAAATAGAGTGAGGGCGAGCTTTGATGCAATGATAAGGATGCTCTTTTGTAACCTAGGTAATCAGGGTTTGAGTTACCAAAACAGTTTTTTTTACTGCTTTGGGTTTATCCCTCGAAGGGTAAAGTGTAGTGTAGTTTAAGAAATTTGTAAGATTTTTGCAACATGGTTTCAAATGCTGATCTGTCTAGTTTATACCAACCTGTATTTGCTAACTTGAGGAAGGACCAGGATTGTACCATGTGATCCAGTATTGGTTGGTATTTATATTTTTAATATTTTCTTCAGTTGATATCATGTGGTACTGGTACACTGGTGCCATGCCTGTCGAGTGGATTACTGGAACAGGTACCACATTGAGATTAAAAATCTTGTTTGGCAATCACCCTAAACTGCAATTAGGAAATACAGGTTCAAATTGGAAAGGAAAATTTAAGTATACCACTATTTGATATATTCATTTTATTTAATAATTTTATGATATATCATGCATCTATACACTATTTTTGTTCCTCTTATTTGGTTGGGTTTTACTGCTGACAGCAAATTTTATGTGAACTGTGTGGTTTGTTAGTATCTCTTTCTGGATCTGCTGCATTATTTTATTCCATGTATAAGTTATTCTGGATTTTCTTTTTTGCCCTCAATATATTCATACAGCAGCAGATCTATAGTAGATGGAACTATTTCTGACTACCAATAATCTACTTCTGCTTGAAATTCTGCTGTTATTCTGTACTCTCAAGACTTCCGTAAATCATATGTCGCAGGGTAAACCAGAATATGTTCTCTGGATGCACCAAGGTGGAATCTTATGCAAGTGGAGAACAAGTTAGGAATGTTCAAATGCCATCTGTTGCTCCAAAAGAAGGATCTGATGAGGAAAATTTGCTTAAAGCTAGAGATCTAAATCAAATACAGAATGCCTATCCTGTTCCTCATCTTGATAAACAGTTGCCTAATCTTATTACACTGTCCTTGCTTCCTAGGAGCCAATGGCAAAATCTAACTAATTTGGACATCATAAAGGTTAGTTTGTTCTTGATGAAGTTAATGTATTTAGCCGTAGAACATGCATGCCCCTTTAAATTAAGCAGGCTGGTTTTTTCCTTTCATATGGAATTACCTGCCTTTTATGTTATTACCTTGTGGTTTGTTCAGGGTTGCTAGTGACTTTGCAAGTGATTTTTGGCTCATGCCTCAGATGTCTTACTTATTTTCTCCTAAACTCCAGGCTCGTAACAAGCCAGTTGAGCCACCAAAAAAGCCAGAAAAGGCACCTTTCTTTTTGCCCTCAATTCCATCTCTTTCTGGGGAAATATTATTTAAGCCCAATGGTGATGCTACTGAAGCAAAGGATACGGAAAAGAAGATGATTGAAAAGAAGTTGGACCTGTCTTCACAATTTATTCTGTTACTGCATTCTTGTATGGAGACAAAGAATTGTAAGTTCCCCACGATATAATTGCTAACAAAGTTTGAGAAGTAATAGGTATCAGAATTCCTCAGTTGTTAACCTATAGGTTCTGTCTTTTTATGATGTGTTTTGGTTTTCAGCATTTAACAGTATTAGTTTCTGCAGCAGAATTAAGTACATTTTGTTTCCTTTGTATAGTCAGTCTTTTGATATATACTAATTGGTGTTCACATAAGCAAGGAATGGAAACTCATCCTAGGTCAAACTAGTACTTATTGCCTTACTGGTGTATCAACGCTTGGTTTATCAGTGTGTAACAAAGAGGAAGAAGAGAAGGTGGTGGAGGAAGGGAAAGAGGAGGAAGGAGGAAGCATACTTGAGGTCAGTGGTATGTGATGGCTGATAGGGATGTAGGCAACGGCTGATGTCCATGGGCTCCATGCATAGGGAGAAGGGCGCTCATGATTTTGTCTCCGCACATATGGAGAAGATTGTGAGCCCTAATTACATATGGACCGGACTGCTCGAAATGATGGTGGTCAATGTAAATACCAGTCAGAATTGCCAGATCACGCCTAGACCTGGGAATACCAGTCAGTATCGACTGGTTTGGGCGAAATTGCAATCCATGCACATAAGCTCTCACCTTACTGAAAGCTATAATAAACCATTTGCTTATGATATTAATTATGCCTATTTTACTTAGTTGGATACAGTATCTAAAAAGGGATGTAGGCAACGGCTGATGTCCATGGGCTCCATGCATAAGGGAGAAGAGCGCTCATGATTTTGTCTCCGCACATATGGAGAAGATTGTGAGCCCTAATTACATATGGACCGGACTGCTCGAAATGATGGTGGTCAATGTAAATACCAGTCAGAATTGCCAGATCACGCCTAGACCTGGGAATACCAGTCAGTATCGACTGGTTTGGGCGAAATTGCAATCCATGCACATAAGCTCTCACCTTACTGAAAGCTATAATAAACCATTTGCTTATGATATTAATTATGCCTATTTTACTTAGTTGGATACAGTATCTAATGCGGATATTAGTTTTGCTTCCCTTTTATGCATATGCATGTAGCACCCCTAACGGCTATGTGATGTCTGTTGAACTGGGTTCCTTGGGCTAAAATGATGGATCTGGCAAAATTAGGCATCTCAGAGTTGGAATATCTTTTTCTTCTTCCAGTGCATATTGTTCTTGAATCCTTCTGATGTTAACCCAGGGCCTGTCATCTGAGCATTTGTTAATTTTGGATTTCTAGCTGAGTTATCTGTATTATTAGGTTATGTTCACAGACATGAAAAAATCATAAGTAGATGGTAAAAATGACTCTTGATTTAGGAGTCGCAATCTCAGTATACCCTGGCACTTCACTGATGTTTGCAATTGCATTTTTCCATACGCACTTGGTTTGAGACTTTCCTATAATTCTGTTGCTGGTCCTCCAGCAAATTGTCAAGTGTCATTCTCTCGTGTATGGAGAACTGCACAAATATCATGGTGAAGCTTCTTAGAATTCTCCTCTGCCACCATCCTGCTATCCTGTGACATTTACTATTACTCTATGGAATCTGGCAATTTTCGTTCTTTTTAGTGTTACATTGCTGATTATTTTTTGAATCACATGGTTGAGCTTTTTGTAAATGTTCTATTGCAGTTTCAGCATTCACAAATTATATTAAAGGTTTATCTCCTTCGACTCTGGATTTGGAACTCCGTATGTTACAGATTATTGATGATGATGATGATGACATGGAACGTTTAGATGAGAGATCAGAACTAGAGTCTATTGGAATGTTGTTGGACTACTTCATCCATGAGGTTTCCAGCAGGAAGAACTTTGAATTTATTCAAGCTGTTATTAAATTGTTTCTGAAGGTATGTTTTTATCTGGGCCACGACTTATATAACTGTTATTATAATATGTAACTGCAGCTGAGGTTTCTAAGGCTTAAAGATTTAAGACATGATTTTTGACCGTGAAGTACAAACTGGATGTGTGGGCACCATTTAAACGCCATGAAGATGATGATTTTGTTCTTGTGTGTGTATTGCCCATCTGGGCATGTGCATGTATTGCATATTTGTGCATTCATATGGCTGCATACACCATGAAGATGATGATTTTGCCTATAAGTAAAATTAAAAAAAAAATGCAATAAACATCTTTGCTTTATCCAACAGGAAGTTTAAAAATATCTTTTATGCATCTATGTAATGAATTAAGACGTTAGATTAAAGAAAACAAAGATGAATTATCCAAGAATTTTTTACCAAAGTATCCTATAGGTGATAGTTACCAACTATTTGAGGTCACTTACATTTTTAACTTCATGTTTTCCACTGCTACATGAATCTGATTCATCTAATCATGACTAAGGTCTATGATAGATTTTAGAAACAGGGACTGTATTTGTTCAAGTGGTACATGAGCTGATTTATTTACCAAGGTCTATAAATGATGTCCTTAACCATTCTCATATTGAACATACCAAAATTGTTTCTAGGTTTTTTTTTTTTTGCAAAACCATCATGTTCTTGAGGACTGTTTCATCTGCGGTTATAGGAGTTGTCTAGATAAATTTATAGGGTTTGTATTATTGCACTATATTTTCTTCATGTTTTTGCAAACCAGATACATGGTGAAACAGTGCGACGTCATTCAACATTACAAGACAAAGCAGAGAAGCTTCTCGAAGTGCAAAGCTCGGTGTGGCAGAGGGTAGACAAAATGTTTCAGAGTGCCAGATGCATGGTCACATTTCTCAGCAATTCACAGTTCTGATTGACAGATGCCTTGTGTTTTGTGCTGCATTTTTATGTATGGACATGGTTAGCCATTTGGTTGCATATATATATATATATACATACATATATATATATATAATATATGTATGTATGTATGGCATGGTTACATATTTCTATGATGTGCAATGCAGAACTGTAAGTGTATACTGTGGACAAACTCGGGTCTTATTGCCTGAAGTTATACTGACTACATCATCAGATTCAACTTGTACGAAGACTCAACTTACAAACTCTGATCAACCCCATTATGCAGCAAGTTTTGCATCCGAGAACTGATTGGCACCAGATTTTGGTTAAGAATGGATAGATTCAAGTTTTGACATCCTAGTTTTGCTGAACTTTAGACCCGTGGATACATCAGCGTGCCAGAATTCTCTCACTGTGCACCTGCGAACCCCTCAACTGTAGTTTGCTTCGATCTTTCGACTGTTGGATGATGCGGAAGAACTCTGGAAACATCGAAAGCATGCCTCCCAAACTTAACTGTACTTCCAGTTCTTTTTTCCCATTTTGTTGAATGTTTCTTCTGTCAGCTGTAGATTAAATGAGTAAAATCAAAGATGATGGGTTGGCAGTGCTCATGTATTTATTTGATTCAGTTTTGAAACACCTTATTTGGTTTAATATGATATCACGAACAAATTTGTACAAAGGGTGTCCGATGTAATATTTATGAATGTCCTTGTCTTTCAGTTTTGTTCATGTTTTGTATAGCATATAGAGAACTTGTAGTAGACAGACTTGATAGCCTCATTTCTATTGGCTTTTGTGGTCATTTTAATTTTATAAAAGTAGGTTGTGTGTAGCATCATGCAGAGATTAAATTGTTTCAAAATAAATCATCTAAATAGTCATTTTAGGAGTTTTTTAGTTTTGTCAAGTAGTGTAGAGTGTCAGTCAACATAGCACCCTAAAATTACTTACTGAATAAGCCTTTGGGATAGTATTTAGGATTATCTTGTTTCATAATATTATCATGTGGGCAATTGTTGAAGTTTTGGTTGTGACGGATCACATTGGACAATTTTTTATCATGTGATTATTTAGAACTTGTGAAGTATATATTTGTAATTTATATTTTTTCATCAAATGTTTATTAAAATATTTATTTATAGGATTATGAATTAAACTTTTATTCTAGTCGGTCTCTTTGCATGTTCAACAGAAAAGGTTTCGGATAGAATTAATCCTTTACAAATAAATACGTATAAAGGTATGGTGCTATTTAAATAAATCAGTTAAATTTGTGATATAGTTATTATTTAGATTTAGGTAAAATCATTAAAGTTTGTGATATAGCTATTATTTAGTTCAATATAGTTAGGATCCAAATCATGTTATTATGAATCTCTCAATCGTCGAGGTTATATTTTTTTCAGTTACACAGCAGACCCTTTATGTTATAGATGTGTATTTAATTTGCCCCAAGTGACTAGCACAGTTTCTACTGTTATTTTAAGAGTGATTAGTTATGTATGGTTTGATTCAGTCTCACGGCACAATCACATTGCTCGGAGTCGTATTTTGTCGGGTATTTGTATCAATTTGATTATTGCGCACCATTAAACTACTAAAACCTTAATCATGCTCTTAATTTTAGTGTGGTAAAGTTAACTTAATCTAACCTACACTATTACCCTTCGTAAAAGATTCATTACGCTACTAAGTATTAGAAGAATCTGACGTCCTTTATATATTTTATTTTTTCTTTAAATCAAATAAATTAATATTAATCGTGACTAGAGGTAGCTTAGTAAACTTAACAAATGATTGTCACAACAATAACATAGATAGAGGATCTAAATAACTCCAGAGATACATATGTTATATTAAAATTATAATACAAATAGAGAGATTTCGAGAAAAAAAAAATCTTAAGTTTTGGATTTTTTTTTTCTAGATGATATTCGTTCCCTAATGGTGTTGTTTCTCTATTATGGGAAAATCTAAAAAAAAAAAAAGGGTACTATTTAGAAAAAAAATTAAAATATGAGATTTTTTAACATTATTATTTATATTTTTTTTACTCTTTACAATTCTAATTTTTAAAATAATATTTTTAAGCTATCTTTTCGTAAATGGACATAAATACTTTCTCCTCCTTATCGGTTCATTCTTCTTTTTAAATTGTTAACAGTAAAAAAAAAGGGGGGGAGGGGGAGGGGAGAGAGAGGGAATAGTAAACTTCTTATTTCCTAGCAACTCGCCCTCATAAATATGATATTTCAGGCCTTAAAAATTACCCATATAAATATGATATTCCAAAATTTGCAATGATACTCGCACACATGACCAAACGTAAGCAGTGGTGAAAACATTTCACTCCACAGGCAAGCAAAGCTGCATCGTCTGTCAAGTTGGACATCAAACTTGCGTAACAGCACAAGTCTATGAGAGGCCTCAGGTCAACTCTGCAGCACCAGGCATGTCCAACATTGCTGCATACCACTGTTGACTTGTATGATGATGCAGTAAACCTATGAGAACAAAAGAACAGTACGAGTTGCTGAAAGGTCGGTAAAAAGGTTCATTTAACTGTTCATGTACTAAACACAGTACAGTCTCTCACGGAGATCAGTAATAGTGAAAACCTTCAGTGTGAGAGATTAGCAACTGAGTTGCATCCTCTATTTCTATATCATCTCACACCAACTATTAACAGCTTAAGTTCTTAGAATACATGGAGTCAGAATAGATCGTCCTTGTATCATCTCACACTAACTATCAACAGCTTAAGTTCTTAGAATAAATGGAGTCACAGAATAGATCATCCTTATCGGACAAGATGTTCATATTGTTTAGTGCTTCTCAGTTGAGAACATCCTTAAAAGACTTATGGATATAACCATTGCTACTACGCGTTGTGTTGTCACAAAGCACACTGTTGTGTGAACAAATTGGTCAAAGGTTTGAGGGTTTGGAATTGCAAATCGAGGATCTCTTGGGAAGCCTCAAACATGGATCGGTGTGCCATTTCCCACGTAAACAATGACATGCCTGTAAGATGAGTGTTTGTTCTTGGTTCACCTTTACTGTCTTTTCATTTCATAATAGAAATCAAGATCTGGTGTCTTCCATCTCCTTGTTTTCTTTCTAAAAGACGAGAGCTTTTCCTCCTCAAAGCTGACCAATCCAACAAAGCCTCACTCAAGCGTGCCAAATTTTATAATGAAGAATTCTTTCTTCCACATCCTCCTTCCATTTCTGAAGATGTTAGAAGAGGGGAGGGAGAGAGAGAGATATGATTAATGGATTTTTTTGGAAAGGTGAAAAAAAGGTAATAAACAAATGATATAAGGTAAAAGAAAAGAATGTAGAGATCTCTTTATTTTCTCTTACTTCCACCTCACTAAACTGGTCTACTGCAGTAAAATTGATTTACAATGAAGAAATATTTCTTGTAGATATTGAAGTGTCCACATCCTTTTTTCATTTCTGAATTTAATAGAGAGGAAGAGATATCAAAGGATTCTTTGAAAAGGTGAAAAATGGTAATAAACAAATGATATGAAGTTAAGAAAAGACTGTAAAGTTCTCTTTATGTTCAGTCTTACTTCTACACCACTAAACTGGGTTACTGTAGTGAAAAAAAATATATAATGTAGAAATCTTTCTTGTAGATATTGAAGTGTTCAGCATCCTTCTTCCATGTACTGAAGCTAATAAAAGAGGAGAAAGAGAGAGAGAGAGAGAGAAAGATCTGATTAATGGATTCTTGAAAAGGTACAAAATGGCAATAAACAAATGGGATAAAGCTAACAAAACATTGTGGAGGTCTTTTTATGTTCACAGGCTCGCTTCCATCTCACTAAACTGGGCTACTGCAGTAATAGTTTTAGTGAGGAAGGAGTGTAAAAGGTTCTTCGTGGCCTTTACCTATGAATGCTTAGCCTTCCATTCTCTGGGTTGTCCTTGTTCACATCATGTAATGAGCTCAACCAGCTTTATTCTTATCCATACCTCAAACTAAAACACCAACTGTTCTTTCTGCAGGAACAATCATATCCACTTATGTTTGACTATAAGAGTGTTTGACTATAACTTTTACTGTACTTCAATTTCCACAAAATGAGTGTTTGACTATAACTTTCATTGTAGTTTAGCCACACAGTTTTCCTTTCAATTGTAATACAACAGTCTGAACTCATCTTCAAGTTTGCAGTTTTCTTTCCCAGAAGTTTCGTTTTTTCCAAAGAACATGACATTAACATTTTAAGATTCTATAGAAGGCTAAGGTTTTTAGAGCAAAATCGTATCTAATCAAGTAGTACGACTAATTGAACTTACACAGCTTCTCTCTGAACATTTTACTAAGCTTGAGGGCAAAGATTTCAGACAGCTTTTGGGGGTTCATGGGGGAAAAAGGACACCAGCTTCTTTGCCTCCATCAAACACCTTGTGGACACCCAAGTCCTTCGTGGGTTATCTGAATCTGATACCAATATCTGGAGCTCCTGAGACCATCATTGTACAGGCAAAGGGGAACAGCTCTGGCACCTGAGATGAATTGGTTTTCTAGAGAGAGAGAGAGAGAGAGAGAGAGAAGGAAGAAATTACACAGTAAAATAAGCTTCAACAAGTACCAGCTTGGAAAAGGAAGCCCCAAAGAGGGCAGCGGACCACACCATTGCAGTCGCCCCACGTTACTCACCTACCAACCTTTTCACCGACTCCAGTAACCCACATCCCAACGAACCCAACTCTAATTAGCCAGTGGCTTCTGGCAATAGGTGGGACCCGATCCTGGGCGAGACAGGTGTGGGTATAATTGCAAGTAAGTTTAAGAAACTTTTGCTGCCTAGCCCCTACATCAAAACCCACCATCTTCCCCTGCCGTCTTCCTCTGTTCTCACAGCCCTCCCTCTCTCTCTCTCTGCGGTCTCTCCTCTCCATCCCCCGCAGCCAGCCATAAAAATCCTGTTCTTATTGGTTTCTGCACTCATCCCATCGCCTTCTCCCCTCTCGTCTGTCTTCCCCTTCCTCCGAGAATTGTCTTCGTTGCCTTCCAAAATGCCTTCTTTGCGTTCAAAACTTGCTCCTTTTCGTGTGTTTTCTCTTCTACCTTGCTCTTTCTCCTCCGCCTTCTGCGGCTTCTTCTTCTTCTCCATCGCTGTGTTCTTCTTCTCCTATTCTTGCTCAGAGGCCGCCTCGGCTGACGTTGTCCTCCTCCTCAACAAGATAAAGCCCGCCCTCCAAGGCTCCGCAGCCAACGCCGAGTTGTCCTCCTGGAACGCCTCCCTCCCGCTCTGTCTCTGGCGCGGCCTGCGATGGTCTGTGGGTGCCGGCTCCGCAGTGCTCCTGTGCGAAGACGATTCGGCCCTTCGTTCCAACCTTTCCGTCTCCTCGGACCCCTCTCTCCACCTCCTCTCCATCCGCCTTTCAGCCGCCGGACTCGCTGGCTCCCTCCCGCCAGAGCTCGGCCAGTTTTCCTACCTCGAGTCCGTTTACCTCGGTGTCAACTCCCTTACCGGCACCATCCCCCTTGAGCTCGGGAACGCCCCTGCACTCGCCAACCTTGACCTTTCCAGCAACACCTTGGACGGAACCCTCCCGCCCTCCATCTGGAACCTCTGTGACCGCCTCATGTCGCTCCGCCTCCACGGCAACAACCTCTCCGGTGCGGTTCCTGACCCCGCGGAGCCCAGCTCGAGCTGCGACAAGCTTAAAGCTCTGGACTTAGGCAGCAACCGTCTCCAAGGATCCTTTCCCAACTTCATCACCGGGTTCAGTGGGCTGGAGGAGCTCGACCTCAGCAGCAATCACTTCTCCGGCTCGATTCCGGACTTGCTTGCGGGGCTCAGAAACCTGCAAAGCTTGAATCTTTCTAACAACAACTTCACCGGGACATTGCCCGCGTCCTTCCAGCAGTCCAGTTTCACAGCGGAGGCGTTCCAGGGGAACAACCCGAGTTTATGCGGCCCACCACTGGGGAAATGCGGGTCAAGTTCCGGGCTGAGCGCCGGCGCCATTGCGGGCATAGTGATCGGGCTGCTGGCTGGGGCGGTGGTCCTGGCGTCGGTGTCCATCGGCTGGGTGCAGGGGAGGAAGAGGCGGAACAGGGAAAGGAAGGCGGACGAGGAGGAGGACATGGTGTTCGAGGAGGACGGGAACAACGGTGCGGAGGGGAAGCTGATGGTGTTCCAGGGCGGCGAACACCTGACGCTGGAAGAGGTGCTTAACGCCACCGGGCAGGTGATGGAGAAGATGAGCTATGGGACGGTGTACAAGGCGAAGCTGGCCGACGGTGGGAACATTTCCCTCCGACTGCTGAGGGAAGGCAGCTGCAAGGATCATGTTGAGTGCTTGCCGGTCATCCGCCAGCTCGGCCGAGTTCGGCACGAGAACCTGTCGGCGCTGAGGGCGTTCTACCAAGGTAAACGAGGGGAGAAGCTCCTCATCTACGACTTCCACGCCAACAGATCCCTTCATGACCTCCTTCACGGTTAGTCCATTTGCCGTCCCATGAAATCTCTTTCTCTCCATCTGATCGCACTCAGTCATCACAGCTTCGTGCTTCGATTCGATGTCTCTGCAGATGGCACAGCAGGGAAGCCGCAGCTGAACTGGGCTCGCCGGCACAAGATAGCCCTCGGAGTGGCGCGGGGGCTCGCCCACCTCCACACCGCCCTGGAGACGCCGATCACGCACGGCAACGTGCGGTCCAAGAACGTGCTCGTCGACGAGTTCTTCGTGCCGCGTCTCGCCGAGTTCGGGCTCGACAAGCTGATGGTGCCGGCGGTGGCCGACGAGATGGTGTCCGCCGCCAAGTCTGACGGATACAAGGCGCCGGAGCTGCAGAAGATGAAGAAATGCAACCCGAGGACGGACGTGTACGCCTTCGGGATACTGCTGCTGGAGATCCTGATGGGGAAGAAGCCGGGGAAGGGGAGCGGGAGGGAGGGCGACGGGGCGGACCTGCCGTCGCTGGTCAAGGTGGCGGTGCTGGAGGAGGCGACGATGGAGGTGTTCGACGTGGAGGTGGTGAAGGGGATCCGCAGCCCGATGGAGGAGGGGCTGGTGCAGGCGCTGAAGCTGGCGATGGGGTGCTGCGCGCCGGTGGCGTCGGTGAGGCCGGACATGAACGAGGTGGTGAAGCAGCTGGAGGAGAACAGACCTCGGAACAGGTCGGCGCTGTATACTCCCACCGACAGGAGTGAGATCGGGACGCCATTCTGAGGCCATGCCCAGCCATCAAAGCTTCTTCTCATTGGATCTGTTGCTGCTGCAGTGCTGCTTCCAAAGGGAGGAGGAAGAAGAAGATGTGATAGAGTAGAGAGAGAAGAGAGAGAGAGAGAGAGTAACGCTGGTGAGAGTAGTGGATTGCTTAGTTTGAAGAGTGTGTTTTTGTTGGATGAGGAGAAAGCAGATGAACTCTTCTTCTTCTTCTTCTTCTTCTTCTTCTTCTTCTTACTTGATTGAGCTGATGACCAAATTGATGGCATTATGTTTGCTGTGGATCTTTTCAGAAGAAATTGTGAGTCTCTTTGGTTTGATAGCAGCCATATTTGTGTGCATGGGATGGGTGACAGACATGTTTGTTCTAAAAGCTTTGATAGCCTTGTCACTGTGAGTGGATGGTTTGGATGTGCACTGAAACCATTATTTTGTCCTCCTCATGTCTGATGCAGAGGGTCTTTTCTTGGACAGTGAAGATGGATCAACTCTTTCTTGCTTGCTTGAGCTTATGACCAGGCTGACATTATTGTTGTGTTTTTGGTTCATCTTTCTGGCATCAAAAGTGAATTCATAAGATAATTCTATGGGGCTTTTTTTTTTTTTTTTTTGGACAATTTAACATGATTGTAGCAAATTTGAGGAAAATCCAGTAAGAGAAAAACCCTTACTGATTTCCAACATGCAAAAAACGAGAACATAAATAAATACTTTTGCTAAAGGTGGATTATTAAGACACTGATAGGGTGTCAAAGTTAGTCTGGTTTAGAAATCCATTAGATGTCCTAATCCAATAAGTTAATCAGGGGAGATTTAGTACCCCATTTGTTTGACCTAAGAACTCTTGAAGAAAATTTTGGATATTTGACTTACTTAAGCCAAATTAGAGTATTTATTAATTAGGTTTATGTTTTAGTATAGATATATCGAGTCATGAGTGTGAGATGAAAGTCTTATATATAGGAAATCCTATATTTATTTATTTATTTCACATCAAATGGCTAACATCTTTAAATCTTAGCTATAAAAATGAATAGAATGAAATTTATGCTTGCTTGAAAGATCTGCTTATGACAAAATGTTGGCCGCAAGTTGTATGATGAAATGGTCGACGCCGTGCCCGGTAGACTCCGAGCTCGAGTCGTAGGGTTGACGGGCATGCGCGAGGCTTTGAGACGGTGGACTGAGACCGCCGCCGCTGGCCATCAAGTGGACTTTGCGCGGGGGGGCGGTGTGGGGAGGGAATTAGCGACTACCGTGTCTCGGCCGAGGGACCAAACACGAAAGAAAGGCCAGCTGTTGGCTTCTTTTTGTGGGTCCCCTGTATGGCCGAGACAATAGCGAATAGAAACTGGCGCTTGTGTGCTCGGTGGCTTGGGCAGGTTACAGCAGCTGGCAAACCGCGACCATCTGAGCCACCTACCCCCCATTCCTCTTTATCTTTTTAGCTCACCGCCGCGCAGTCTGAAGAGGAGAAATTGTTGGATGGGTCGACTACTTTATTTTTGACCACATAGTGCCAACTTTTCCCATTCATATAATAAACACTAAAAAAAAATGATACCTACCCATTTGTGATTTATTAATTCAAGAACAAAAAAAAAGACCTCTAATTGTCAAGAGGTCCATAATTTAGACCGTCTTTTACCAACTGAAAGTAAGTTTTCAACTTGTCTTTGTTGATTACGCATGTTAAAACGCTTGTATATCATTCATAATATATGTCTTAGGGTTTATTAGATCTCAGTAGTTCATTGGGACTAATTAAAGATTATCCTATCTTATCTCGTTAGCTACTTTTTAGCGTCTCGGACCTTGTGCTTTCAAAGGTCGTATTGACATCTTTATATTTATGAAAATGAAATATCTACGTCTATTTACCCTGACGATATTAGTTTTATCAATAAAGATACAAAAATAAAGGATAAAAAGATAATCTTAACGTTCGATGGCGATGACATCAATGGTGACGAATGACGGCACCGCTAGCGTCAACACCGACGTAATTGCTTGGTCACCTCCAACGATGATAAGGTCCACTCACACCATGATGCCACCTACCTCCACGAGGAGCGCATCACCGGCCCCATACCGCTCTGCATTCTGTGTCGACGCTAATGCAATTGCCACTCGACAACTACGTCAGTGTCGACGCAGATGGTGGTGGCCACCTTACCGCTGACCCGTTAGGCGAATTCCAGCCCGTACCTGATGTTGGGGTCATCAAAGCTCCGACCGCTCCCCCCATTGTCGCATCAATTCTGACACCACCTCTCGTCAAGTGGCTCTTTCGATGCTCTACATCTGCATTGGCATCAAGCAGTTGTCGAGCAATGAAAGGGCTGCTTGGCATCTACATCATCGTTGATGCAAATGCAGAAGAACACTGCTCGATAATTGCATCGATGCCGATGTAGATGCATCAAATGTTATCTAGGCTGGGTCAACGACCTAAGAAACCTAACAGCCTAACCTGAGAGAGGTGGATCGTGGCATCCATAATGAAGCACATCGTCTTGCATGAGCAGTACAAGTCAAAGAGCTGAAATTATCTATGATGGATGCTGCCCTCTATGGCGCAGTGTTGGGCACTAATTAGAGCTTGTCCATGTCATCACCATCATGCAAGAGGCCATTGGAGTAGAGGACAAGTGTGGTCGTGAACGAGTCGAGGGAGGCAATAGAGCACTTCTTGAGCATGGTGGAGAGTTTCGAGTGGGAGCGGACCGAGGGAGGGGGTGAGCAAAGGCGACCTCAGATGCGACAGGATGGGAGAGAGATTTAGGGATTCCACGGCGTTGCTCCCAAGAGAATGGGATGGCAGAAGAACAAGGGAATAAGGGTAGCCACCACCATTTATGTTGACATCAATGTAGTTTTCAAGCAGCAACAACATCAGCCAAGTAGATATAGAGCGATGCAAGGCGAGCGACGATGAGATTGACGACACGCTCCTCATAAAGGCAAGTGGCGTTACGATAAGAGCGAATCTTGTCATCGTCAAAGGTGACCAGGTAATTGCATCAATGTTGACACCAACAACCATCGTCTACCACCACTGATGTCATCCGCCATCGAACACTAATTACCTTTTTTGCTATTTATTTACATGTTTTCATCGATAAAACCAATGTCATTACGATAAATGAATTTAGATATCTCACTTCATAATTATAGAGAAGTTTGTAAGGATGTCAATGCAACTTTTCAAAGTATAAGGACTAAGATAGTAAAGATAACTAACTCGAGGCACTAATTTGTAATTAGCCAAATTCATTATCAATTACATTTGTATTTAAAAGACCATTTTTACCAAAAACTAGGTATATATATCTTGCAATAATTTACATATAAATCATTTCTAATATCAAGTTTCTTTATACTGTTTTATATATATATATATATATATATATATATATATATATATATATATATATATATATATATATATATACTTTAAGTAATTATAATATATTTAACATCATAATAAGCTCTTAAAAGATATAGATGTCAACATAGGAACCAGCGAACGGTTCATGAGGTGGGTGGTCAAAATTGATATCCTTTTATTTCTTCTTTTTTTGCTTTTCTATTTCTTTCCAACCTTAGAACGGTTAAAGTGCCCCTCACGATTGCATGCTGTCAATGTGGTGTGGTCAAACACACTGATGGCTTAGACAAGTCAACTATGGATCACATAGCCAATGCCCCAACCCAACCACCTGCTATTTTCTTTTTATCGACTTTTCTTTTTGACTCAAATCGATATGAATAAGGACCACATGGTAATTAGAAACGTCAAAGCTAACCCCTATGTTGATTTAATATTAACTAAGTAGTAGTTTTTTATTGCAACATTATGATTTATGTCATTTTCTTGTAATTAGTCATATTTACTAGTTTATAAATATACATTTGAAATAACTAACAAAAAAACTACAAACCAGACTTTTTTGGTCTAATTATCTCAAAAAAAAGGTGTACCTCATCCCATGCTTGACCTCAAAATAGGTGTATCTCCAAAAGGGTGCACCCAATATACGAGCTTCCCATCAATACCAGATCTAAGAAGAATCAATATATATTTTTTTTATTTTTAAATATTAAAAAAAATTATTTTCGTGACTTGATCTCCTTAAGTTGTAAAGAAGCAAATCAACTCTCTCTCTCTTTTGAATCATTTAATCGATTTGCTTTTACCATTAAGGTTTTTATCATGGTTTTTGATCATAAATATGGCAATTCATACTAAATAGATATCACTAAATACAAAAAAGAAATTTCATTTTTTCATCAACATAAGAACAAGAAAAGTATTACACAATTTGTTCTTGGTCTAATATTGAAGTCCTAGTATTGAAGTCTAATATCGTAAACCAATTTGTTCTTGATCTCAATTCAACAAGTTCAATTAACTTAGAAAAGAGAATTCCAAGTTGGATCTTATCCATTTGCCACAGGAGAATATAAGTCAAAGAAATAGAATATTACCAAATTAATGACATCAATCGTTACGTGTGATTGATTTCCAACAATACTGTTCACAATGAAATAGCTTACCGTAACAGAGAATAACTAATGGACAGATATTTGCAACTTGACCAAAGATATTAGGCAATTTTTCTTAGCTGTAATCGTCATCAGACAACCAAAGTTTGAAGAAATACAACATAAAAGAAAGTTCAGCAAAATTCACAATGTTGATCGATCAAATTAATTACCATAATCAACAGCTTTATGCATAAGAAGAAATGTTCGATATTCCAGGAAGAAAGCTAAAGAAGTTTTTAACTTCAACAAGACCGACTAATGGCGACCTCAAATATAAGCAACTGTGGTGGTGCAAACATCATTCACCGTGAAATCGCAATAGAAGACCAGTAGAGTATTCCGGTATGGAGTTACCGGTATGATTCCGGGCGCTTGGGTTTGCTTTGAACAACTGCCTCTATCTTCTCAATTACATCAGGCGTCAGCTTGGGAATGACCTCAAGAGCCTGTAGGTTCTCGATGATCTGTGTTGGAGACATCACAAATGTGGAACACGACAAACAATGGGGATATCAAACTCTTTTGGAGATCTTGAAAACAAGATGGCAAAATTCGTTTCTTTGTATATCACGACATTATATGTACTCGCAGAGAACTTCCTTACAGCCAACTGTCTAGACACATTAAAGACACACTTTTACCCAGTGACTGCCCAACAACATTGGCCATTCTTGTTAAAATATATCAAATTGGACATCTAGGAGATGCAACAAAACTAAAGGGAGGAGGCATCTGCTATAGAATTCTACAATGTCGTTATCACTCTCCTACTTCAGCTGAACTGCCTTCTACTTACCTGAACAAGATTCTCCGTCCACAAAATAAGCACTCAGCGACCATTTTGGTGCATCATTTCATCTTCCTACTCAAATACTCCAGACAATCAAACTACTAGAGGAATCAAGCTGCTGTTCTTTTTCCCCTATAAACTGGTGTACCTCGACCCTCTAGCCTTACTAAACTTCAGAACTAATTCCCACTACGAAACTAGAAAGGTCATAAGAGAACTAGAATCTTTAATTGAATAAATGATGAAAATTATAGTGGTGAAATTATTGAATTTCATGAGATTTGGATAAGGTTTAGGTCAGACACACAAAAGAACATATTTAGATTTTTTGAGGATAAACAACATGAGGAAGGAAAAGCTTGATTGCAAAAGTTATATTTGAATCAGTCCTTTGTCACACAACAATATCAAAATCAACCATATAGTGCTTCTTAGTGATCATTTATTGCAAGTACAAAATGCAAGCTACCTTCGAATAAATCCTGCATTATCTACTAAAAGTTAGAAAATAAAAACAAACAAAAATTTAGTATGTCTTTTAGATTTGATAAACCTTCAAAGTATACATTAGTACTTTTGATATTATGTAAAATTTTTGAGCTAGGAACAGTAAGCAGGATCGCCTACCTTCATCTTCCTACTGACACCAAATGTAGGTTTTCCAGAGCTTTAATTCAGAATTAGATCACAGGTAACACCAAAAAACCAAATGAAATCATAGGTCCAGTCTTGTTCGGATTAAATATGGATTGAGCCTATGATCCGATGACCCAATAGCAACCTGATCCAGCAATTCAGTGCAACTTCGGATAAAATATGGATCAACCCTGTCAATTCATGTATAACCCTAAAGCTCATTCTTGTCAGGTTGCAAAGGCTTTCATGTCTTGATAATTGATATTCATGCTGTAACCATCTTAATTTTCCACAACAGAATATAATGGTTTCATTTCTTTTGTTCTCCTATTGATGCTTTGCTTCCTTGATCCCTACTTGACAAAGACAATAACCATGCTCAATATCTGTCATCTCTCGTGTCAAGGATTACACATAACAACACTAAAGGAACTAGGTTCACGTAGTGCCAGCAATTTAAAGAGTTCTGTGTCAAGATAATTCCAACACTCAGGTTCCTTTGTTTAGACCTCAACTTGTTTCACACTTTGCTCACATTATCTTTTTTGCTAGGTTTATTTGTTCCTAAATAATATATTGCTTCAAGAAATTGTTTGATATTACTACAGCAATCAACCAAAATTTTTATAGATACTAAATTTTCTTCCACGGGTACTTGAACTCTAAAATTTATACATATAAGGAATAACTCACTATGTAAAAGAAGAATAATTGCATATACTAGATATTGTGCATATCACATACCTGGCTCTCCTTGGTGGCCCCAGTAATTACTGTTGAGACATGTGGATTTGATGCACACCAAGCAATTGCAAGTTGAGATAAAGGAACACCTAGTTCCTCTGCAATTGGCTTCAATCCATTAACTTTCCTTAGCGTGTCATCAACCAGTGATCTGCTTGCAAGATTCTAACAAGCAGAAAACTATAATTAGAATCCAACAACAAAAAAAGGTTCACATTAACAAGAATGAAAAGTCGATTGCTATAAAAAAAAATTCAAACTAATCAAGAGACTAACGAAGTATTAGGATAATACAAGAATAACCAGGATTAAGATTTTCATTACTGGCCAGGAAATTTCTAAAACTTAACACGAGCCAATAGTTTCTTTGTGGCAAAATCATCCAACATTTCCAGACAAGTTCACTAAAATGATTGCTCCCAAAAAAAGAGTTATCTTTTCTGATGAACTCACTGATACCTCCTTCCTATATCTGTAAAAACAATGCAAAGCAAAGAAACATCTGACTTTGAACTGAGATTAAAAGTGGACAATTGTCATGGTTCATAATTACCACATAGCATTCCCTCATCAGCTGGTTGCACATGATACTATTTTTTCCGAGGTGTAATCCTTATTAATTGAACAAACCAGAACTTATTATAAATTGTCTCAAGACAACATATGACTTGAAGTCATGAGAATATATATCGAACGGAACGTAAATAATAAAAATGAAAAATAATGAAACCAATACATTAAGAGCTAAGTACAATAAACATTAGAAAATATATATTTATTATATAATTCAAAGAAAAATTGTAGTAAATGACTATACAAAAGACCCAAAACTTGTCCACCAGCAACCTCAAAGGGAGCGGTAACACCACAAAAGTGAAAGTAAAGAAAACTTATTTCCTTCCATAATTCCAGATCCCATGGCATCGCCCTTTTTATCATAGAATTCTTGTTCTTTTAAGAGGTTTATAGAAATGCTCTCTCGTCTTTTTTCCTCTTTTTCACATTCTTACCTTCTTATCTTATACGATTGTTAAAAGCCAACATCCTTATACGTAAACAGATGGCAAATGCGATAGTTAGAATGAGTGTCCTACTTTGTCTCATAATTATACTCACTTTTTTGTCCTTCTTGATCTTGATTTCCTTTTCTCCATCCACCCTTCCATTCCCCTTTTCTTTGTCTTCTTTCGCAGCTATACGAAGAGGTTTAAATTGGCTAATCCAACTGACTTTGATCAGTTTCAAATAGATTCAAGACAAATTTTGACAATAAGACCAACAAATAGGACAACAGCTTGGATGCTACCAATATGGATTGGGAGTATTGTACTGGAATCGGCAACGAACCATGGTTCTATGATGACTATAAGTCATCAATAACAAGTATCCACGATAATCAATGCCCTCAAGAAACAAATGCCAAAGTCCTTGAGCAGATCAAGTACTCTAATAGTGTTAGACCACCAGAAAGTGAGATTGAGATACATCTGGCAACTACACCACATCAACATGCTCATTGGTGCATTGAAACCTTCACCTTGACCGTTAATTGGTTTCCACAAGAGCCTAGATTTTATTAGGGTAAATGTTAGTTTATAGACAACCCATATTTCATGCAATGCTTTGGAATCTCATATAAATATCCTATGAATCCTAGAATGTCATCCAAACATCATCAAAATCTAAAGCTATAATGCACACCCTCTATATCCCATTTTATCCAAATTCAACCCTCAAAAGCCCAGGATTCAAATTCCAATACCTCCTTTGCTATGGATGCGAGTCTGTTCTAAACATCCTCAAATCCCACCTCCTCAATCCCACAATCCAAATCCCAAATAAACTCATGATTAAATTTCCACAGGTACCCATGGAATTTCTAAACTATAGATCTGAGGTGTATTTGTTCCAAACATTTCAAGATCTTACCTCCTAGATCCCACACTCCAAACCCCATTATCATGATTCAAATTTCGAAGGTAGCCATGGAATTTCTAAAATCAAAACCCTGGTATTTAGGCATTCCCACCACAATATATTGAATGCTTGAAATCCCTCAACTAATGATAAATTTTGATTTTCATTTCAAACTTGGAAAATGTCTTATTTGAAACTTCGATCTTTGGATATTTGGAGTTTGGACAAGTCATAGACTTCCAAATACTCACCAAACAGCACCCAAAGAAAACTAGAGAGAACCAATACCTAGTATCCCCATTTTTACAAATGAAAGGAAAGAACTAGTTTAGCTTTCTTCTTTGGTCAGCCTCATATCAAGTTAATTTTATGTAAGCACAACCAACCTGCTAAGGAGATTGTGAAATGACCAAGATCCAATAATTGAAAACAGATTAGTTTCTTATTATGCAAGAGAAACTCATTCTAGGTCAGGAATTGAATACTTCAGCAGCATGGTCATCCCATGGGATTATCTAACCCCAAAGTAATACAACACACTATTGATGGGACCAAACCGATACTACCCAAATTATCGAAATTGATCCATTGCAGTTAAACTCAAACTTACTGATTAAGGTAAACAAAAAAAGCATAATCAGTGATTAAAAAAGTGCTAGGCGCCAAAAGGCGCCAGAATCCCAAAACGCCTGAGGCGCCAGGCGCTCGCCCGAGCGAAGCGAGGCGCCAAAATATTAAAAAATATATAATATAATTAATAAATATACTGTTAATATTTAATATACATTATACTGTTAACAGTTCATTAACAGTATACTGTTAATATTTAATATACATTATACAGTATACTATATACAGTATATTGTTAATATATTGTTTAAGTGTTAATAATTTATAGAGAAATGATAGCATCGATGGTGTAACGTAATCCTAGCGATCAAGCAAGCTCGGGCACTCGGATGAGAGAAGTGGCGAAGACAAGAAGAACGGCAAATAAAATAAGGAGATGCTAATCCCGATTGGAGATGAGGATTAGGGTTGAGTAACGGGAGATATATAGCTGCGTTAGTTGATTCGATTGAACCAACTAACGCGACCGATTGAACCAGAGGTAAAAGCCTGGTTCGTTCGCTTGGATTAAACCGGGCGCTTGCCCGAATCGCCCGTCGCCTGGGCTCGGGCGAGTGCCCAGGCGGCGCCTCTTTGAAGAGCACTGCCTGGGGGTTGATTGAGGCGCTCGGGCCTCACCTCGCCTCGCCCGGGCACTTAGGCAAGCACCCGAGCGCCTATTTAAAACACTAAGCATAATTGCATATTATGAGTGATTAGTGTTTTTAACCTCACCTTGTAATTATCCAGTGCAAACCGACTATCATGTGGTATATTTCCTTTGCTGTATTTCCCAGTCAAAACTCCTGATGCTAATGGACTCCATGTGGTAAGACCCAGGCCGTAAGTGTTGTACAGAGGAAGGAACTCCACTTCAACCTGTATCAACATCCAATAAACACTAAGCACAAGTTTTTTGTTTGTCAAATTCCAAGCTAAACTTTTCATAGAATATATAATGTTAAATGAAACATGGT
Source organism: Ensete glaucum (assembly GCA_021527575.1). Taxonomy (NCBI): domain Eukaryota; kingdom Viridiplantae; phylum Streptophyta; class Magnoliopsida; order Zingiberales; family Musaceae; genus Ensete; species Ensete glaucum. The sequence goes on from CM038553.1 coordinate 11,409,729, forward strand.
TAATATTTATAACATTTTAGTTTTATACTGCTTTGCAAGACTATTTGCTGACAGATATTACGCGCTTCAAAAAAATAGTTGACTTCCTGTTTTCAACATCATCCAATTTACAAAATACAAGGTATATCAGATATTAAATTTTACAGGTTTTAAACTTGGCATACTAGTTCTTTCCAGATTACTATGTACTCTATTCAACAGGCTGGCTCAAACTATGATTGTGGGATGTGATGATTGTTCCAAATTCTTAGTTAAATCAGATTTTTCAAGAGTGCATGTTTGAGAATCGGTTCACCATATGGTTGCATGTACTAAATTATTCAGAGCAATGCAACAATGTAGTATTTAACACAGAGAAGCAGGCCGGTATAGTAAATGAATGAATCTAACATATAAAAGGGTAATGAATCTAACATATAAAAGGGAAACAAGGACATGGAACAGTCAAATACAACAGCATTATTACAGAATTGAGATGATAAATGATTGGATCCATCTCATATCGACATAGACTACAACATCCAAAGAAAAGGCCAGCCAGCAAAATAATGTGAGAAATTTAGCATGCAATGACAAGGCAGTCATGGCAATCACAAAAGCACAGCTGAAGTGTTAAAATGATTTGATAATTTCAATGCTCCCAGATCATTGACATCCTACAATCCTTGTTCGTTATGTAGAAAAGAGAAACACTCAGGAAAACAAATTCAAAGATTTCAAAATCATGCAAGAAGGGATAAATCAACTAGAGTCCAGTTCTTGCATTAAAAAATATCTTTATTTAATAATCGACTAACAAAAGTGCAGCTTCAGGTGAACCAAGTTCAAAAACTTGCTGATCCCAATAGCACTAATACTACGTAACAATAACTGGCACGAATTGATGTAATTCTGGTACTTAGTAAGTACAAAAGCACTATGGTTAAGGTGCAACAACATCTCTTAACTATGTCGGGAACAAAAACATCTCATAACTATTTGAATCTCTCTATATATATACTATTGCACCATTTGAACATATAAATGCCAAAAACTTCTGACTAAGCTTGTAGGTGAGACCAACAAAGACAACACTTATCCAACCAAAAGTAACTTGAAACCTATAATATTCCATCAAAACATTGGGTGATATCTCAGTCTTGCAATCTGCAAACATAAAAATCTATCTTAACAGATAGTAACTAAATAGAAAACAAGTAAGAAGGTGCCCATCTGTTAGCAAGGAACCAACAACCACTAGGACTTTTCCTCTGTATCCAAACTTGTTACAGATCACTTCTCTTTTGAATGCAAAATGATGATATTTTCTTATTCCTTTGTCATATCTTCTGTATCTCATCTTATTTTGGCATGGATAAGCACTTTTCACTAAAGTGTTTTCTCTTTCATATGACCCTACAAATGGACTTTGACAGAATGATTAGGCATTCCAACTTTTTGATACCCTCCGATATAGAAAGTACTTAATTCTTAAATTGTTTGACTTAAAATTAGATTTTATCAGGGATTTTGAAGTATTTGTATTATTTTTCAATAGAATTGGTTTGTTATGATAAAATTTCATTTTGTTATATAATTATCTTCTGATGATAAAATAAAATATTATACACTTTTAGACAAGTTTGAATTAGGTGAAGATAAGATAGAATATTTATCTTAATCGACCTAGATAGCAGTTAAGTTGTTATTCTACAAACAAAGTGTTCAAGACATATGGCAATGAAATACAGAGGTTCTTTTTATGATTGAGCCAACCGGTATTCCTATCTTTTATCATCTTTATTATCCCTTTGTGATGGTGTTCCTCCAGCTTCTAGTTTTCTTCCAATCCCCTGTCTCCTATCTTCCTCCAACCATTTTCTCCTACACCCACTGCCTTTTACTCTTATCACATAGATGTAACCTTTGCATTAGTAATGTTGCTTTACATAGTTGCAGTGAAGTATTTCATGCTAAATGACCTAAAAAGTGATAATTTTATATGCAACTTCTAGTTCAAAGAGAGAAAATATCAGCATAGGAACTACTTAACTCTTTCCTTGCTATTAAAGATGATCAAATCCCAATGAAAAACTTTAGACAGACCACTAGACAGGCAGACAAGGACTAGAAAGTTCAGCAGTTTGATATAAAGCAAACCTTAAGTACACTGATGTCTAGAAGAGTCACTAAACTCAACATAGAATAACACCTCTCTTGTCGGCCAGTTTTTTTTAATTTAGCATTCAGCAAGGTATACTGAAATCAGCGACTGATGCTTCAAAACCATTTGCCGAACTTCTGCCTCAAAGCAAGTACAGGCATTGAATACTAATAAGAGAAATTACTGGAATTAAAAGAAAGAGCCCCTCAATTGGAAGGTGCAAAATTGGTAATATGATGAAGTACTTGAAAAATATAATGGTGATTATAATCAACACGTCCTTTTAAAAACACTGAAGCATAATCCATATCAGAATCATAGCAAAAGACAAGCGAAGACAAATTGTCGTAATCCATCCAATGAGTTCATACCAAAACTAAACCATGGGAGAATCGATCAGTCAGCCGCGAACTCAAGACCCTCCAACAAAAATCATATTTTATACTTCCTATATGTGGAATATTGTAAAACCTCACAAGGCGCCAGCGATGCAATTTCAGATCAATCAAAAACCCTCAAGTTCTGATGAATGTCAAAAAAGGGAACTTTTCTAGAGAAGGAATAATAAGGAAAACCACCACATTAAGATATCATATCACAGAGATCTTGGCATTGATTACATCTAAAATTAGGTCAGACGAGAGATTACCTTGTGGCGCGACAGGAGGTTGTACTCGGGCTGCTCGACGATGGGGCCGACGAGGTCGAGGCGGTGAGCGACGGCCCAGGCCTCGGTGATCTGCTGGGCGGACCACTCGGAGGTGCCCCAGTAGAACGCCCAGCCCCTGTCGATGATGTGGTTCATGGCGCGGACGGTCTCCTCGATGGGGGTGGCGGCGTCGGGGCGGTGGCAGAAGAGGATGTCGACGTAGTCCATGTCGAGGCGGCGGAGGGAAGCGCGGGTGCCCTCGACGAGGTGCTTGCGGGAGAGGCCCTTGTCGTTGGGCCCAGGGCCGCCCCAGAAGATCTTGGTGGAGATGACGAGATCGGAGCGGCGCCAGCCGAGCTCGCGGATGGCCTGGCCCATGATCTCCTCGGCGCGGCCATTGGCGTAGACCTCGGCGTTGTCGAAGAAGTTGACGCCGTTGTCGCGGCAGCACTGCAGCAGCGATTTCGCCTCCTTGACATCGAGCTGGTTCCCGAACGTCACCCACGCCCCGTAGGAGAGCTGGCTCACCTTCAGCCCCGACCGCCCCAAGTTCTTGTACTGCATCTTGATCCGATCCCCTCCTCTCCTTCCTCTTTCCTCTTCGCCCTGTTCGTGGACGCGAGAAGTACTCCGTTGGTGCGTGCGGAGAACGGATGATGCGACCCCTGCAAAGTCATATATAGAAGGATACCTGTGTTACTGCCCGACTTACTCATTATTTCACCTATGCTTTTAGTGCAAATATCACACGAAAGAAGCCCTTTGGGACCCACACGATTGCTGGTGACGGAATCGAAAGTGGGTTGCGTCAGTAGGAGTAGCGAAAGGGTTGATAAGGAAAGCAGAGCGAAAATGAATTGTGTGTGTGTGTGTGGATCAAAAAGCGACTATTTAAACCCGAATCCGAACACAATCCAATTGACTTAAATGCCACGATATCGTCGATTAAAACGATATGAACGGTAAGTAATTGCTTTAAAAGGAATTTAATTTTAATTAAAGTAATTCAATTAGATATAAAAACTATCGAAAACCTGTTCCAGATTATACTCGTGCAATTCCACAAGGATTGCATTTGCCTTCGCAAACTTAGGCCATCTGCTTTGTCTGCACATAAGCTTGGCTCCGAAGTAAATAAAAAAAATATAATTTTTATCTTGTACTATAAATTTTCTATTCAACATTCAGATTGATATCTAATACATATTAGATTTATAAACGAATTTTTGAAAAATAAATTGTTCTCAAAGTACCCCTCATTTCTAGGATATTTTTTCTATCTAATACCTGAAATACATTTGATTAACAATCAATCATATACTTTTTTTTCTTTCTTATGAACCGATCTATACAGTAAATCGAAACAGTTACAGTATTTTTATACTATGTTATAGCATTTACACTACTACTAAAAGAATACTTTAATGCAATACAAAAATATTATATTACAGTGATTTTATATTGCGTTATAGAGCTCTTACACTATTTTGTTGCGTTTGATTAGTATAAAAAAAATACTATAATTTTTTATATTATTAAACAAACTAAATCGATAAAAATTGATGGGATTCGATGCTTTAGTGCTGGTATGATCACACCCGAGTCACATGGGTCGTCCGGGCGCCTAAGTGCACGTCGCGAGTGGAGATGGACGGGGCCCCCCATGTGTGGGTTGCATGCAGTCGATTCAACCTCGGCACGCTGAAATCACCGTAACTTTCTCAAACGATCTCATAATCGCCATTGCGACCCCAATCCAGAAAGCTCTCTTCGAGCTCCATGCGTGAGTGACTTCAAAGCGGTCACGGGCACAAAAACAATTCCCTCGAGTGTCTACAGCATTGATTTTCTTCGCTCGGGCACGAAAAGGGACGCAACGACATGGTCTTCACGGGGGTCGCCCATCCAAGAACTATTCTCGTGCAAGCATGCTTAGCTTCGAAGTTCTGACGCGATTTGGAGCTTCGATGCCGATGCGACCGCAGCCAGGTTGCTTGGCACTAGGGCGCACATCGTGACCAAAGCGCTCATGCATGAGTCGCACACGATCGATTCAACCTCGTAGTCGTGACTTCCTCGAATGATCTCGGATCCACTATGGCGGCCCCAAAGCTCTCTTCGAGCCTCATGCGCGGGTGATTACGAAGCGGTCACAACAGGTTTCGGGCCTGAAAGTAGTCCGCCTCGGATGTCTGCGGTATCAGTTTTTGTCGCTTTGATGCAAAAAAGGGTGCAACACGAGAACTTCCTAGAGGGCCGCCCATTCGAGCACTACTCTCACCCAAGCATGCTTAACTTGGGAGTTCTGACATGATCCGGACTCGACGCGGCATCAGAGAGTTGCTGTTGCCAGACGCTATGCGACCAGAGCTCCTGTGCATGGGTTGCACGCGGCCAATTCAACCTTGTAGTCATGACTTCCTCAAACGACTCAGATCCACTATAGCGGCCCCAAAGCTCTCTTCGAGCCCCATGCATGGGTGATTGCAAAGCAATCACGATAAATTTTGGGCCCGAAAACAGTCCCCCTCGAATGTCTACGACATCGATTTACATCGCTCAGGGACAAAAATGGGTGCACACAATGACTTCCTAAGGTGTCACCCATCCTAGTACGCTTAACTTTGAAGTTTTGATAGGATTTAGTGCTTTAGTGTTGATATGATCACACCTGGTTGATGTGGGTCCTCTAGACACCTAAGTGCACTTCACGGGCGGAGATGGGCGAGGGCGGGGCATGGGTCACATGTGGTCGATTCGTCATCGTCACGCTGAAATCGTCGTAACTTTCTCAAACGATCTTGGAATCGCTATTGCGACCTCAATCCGAAAAGCTCTCTTCGGGCCCCAGGCGCAAGTGACTACGAAATGGTCATGATAAATTTCGAGCTCGAAAACAATCACCTTGAGTCTCTATAGCATCAGTTTTCAGTGCATGTGGTCGATTCAACCCTGTAGTCGTGATTTTCTCAAACGATCTTGGATCCACTATGGCGATGAGTGATTGCGAAGCGGTCACGACAAATTTCAGACCCGAAAATAGTCCCCCTGGATGTCTACGGCATCAGTTTCTATCACTCGGGCGCAAAAAAGGGTGTAACACGAGGACTTCCCAGGGGGTTGAACGCCATGGCCTTCATTAGGGGCCACCCATCCAGGCACTACTCCCGCGCAAGCATGCTTAGCTTTGGAGTTTTGACGTAATCCAACGCTTTGGTGCCGGTGTGATCGCAACCAGGTTGCTCGACGCCGAGGCGCACGTCACGACCGAAGTGGTGGAGGCATGCCAGTTGGCCCTTTCGAAAATGAATTGTGTGTGTGGATCACAAAACGACTATTTAAATCCAAATCCGAACACAATCCTATTATTTTAAATTCCACGATATCATCTGTTAAAACAATATGATCAATAAGTAATTGCTTTAAAAGGAATTTAATTTAATTTAATTAAAGTAATTCTATTATATATATATGAGAATTTTGAAAAATATGGGACATTCCCTTAGAAAAACCCAAAAAAGAAGATTTTTTCTTGAGAATTTGCCCTAGATTTATCAACATAACGTAAACTATAGAGAGATTTAACTTGGGAAGTGAAGGGATTTAAACTTAAAATAGCTCTCTTTTCAGATTAAAAACACTATTTTCTCACATTTTTCTGACAAAAAAAGGATAATTTCTGGCTTATTTCTGCGTCTTATATGAACTATGGTTCGTAAAAGAAATAAGAATGTGAGGTTAATGGGTCGAAACTATTATAAGTGAACCAATTTTGACGAAACAAAATTAAACGGCTTCCGTTCTATCGTAATTTGAAGCTCTCTAAACGCTCTGATAAACCAAATAATTAGTCATCAATCTCACCAACGACCAAAAAAAAAAAAAAACTGCGTTGCCACTTAAGTCTCGAACGCTGCCAGCCTTCACCGTACCAGCAGTCGCGACTTGAGTCGTCCCACAAGCAATGACATGGGCGGACAAATCCAGGGAAGGTTGTCCAATGACAGAATCCAACGGTCCAATTTCACCTAGTAATCGTTCAGCAAATCAAGAATCACAGGCTCCTCTAAGCAACGTAATAATGTAAACTACAATCGGTGATAGATCATTGAAGACAAAGTATACACAGAAGATTTCATATCATAGATCACAGAATCTTACTGAATTCATGGAGACCGACAAGTAGATGCAGAAAGCATACGGCAAACATTGTTTCATTTGCTTCATGCATAGGCAAAAGTAGTTGTAGCAGAGAAAAAGTTATCGACAACTCGAACCAATCAGCAGCATTTTTCCTTCTATATTATATAAAAACTGAAGCAATATTATAAGTCAAACTATCGAAGATTCAGGGCCGAGGATGCAGATCTTTAAAGAACATTGAAGGGCAAGAAATATAGCACGTCAAGCATTGAAAGCAGAACTTACAGCTTTCGAACGATAGGCTGTACAAATGACTTGATGGATAAGCTGAACTACTGCACAGGCATGACAAAACAATGTACAGATGATCAACTGCGAAAGCCAATTGATTCCTCATAGAACCAGTTACCACCTACTGCTCTGATCATCTGATATGGTTTCCTCGGAAGATACATCACTGTCGATAACCACCAAGTTACTTGGTCCAGTGGGATCAGGACTTTTGTTGTTTAGATCCAAGACATGACTTGGTCCAGAACTTGTATTAGCAGATGCCGGTTTTAGTGGGGTCAATCCTAGATTTGGTAGCGAGGATAATCTTTTCTGCAACAAGGTATCATCCACTGATACTGAGTTATCCAACACCTTTACCCTGTTGGCATGATTACCACAGGCCTTGCTCTTCCTCTTCAATATTCCCCGTCCACGGGGATCTTTAGGCAGAGCAGTTTCCACGGCACATTGAAAAGCAGTAACTCGCTCATCATAATTATTAATGCTTCCAGGATTCAAGCTTGAAACTCCAGAAGGCAATGGCAAACTACTTCGCCGTTGAGGCACAGTCAACACTTCTTTAAGCCAATGAGGGAGAGTACTATTTGCAGAAGAACTTTGCTCATGGCCTACTCTTTCAACTGATTTTTGAGGTGAAGTAGATGATTCGTAGTCGTACCTGGTGCCTTGTGTTTTGAAAGCATTCTGATGTCTGATGTCTGCCCTTGGGTTAACAGAACCTATGAGGTTACTGCCTATGAAAGGACCTGCCGTTGAATTTCTAATTCCGTGAGGATTAGCTATCGATAAACCTGATATATTGGGTACTACATTTTTCTTGGTGTTTTTCTCGCTCTGAACATATACGTCTCCAAGAGAAAGTTTAGTTTCTGTTCTCTGTGTCGGAAATTCCATATATGATGAAACAACTTTCTCACTATATAAATTCCTACCTGTTGCTTTTCTCCAGCATGTATCATCCGTCCCAAGAGGCCGTGAAAGATCTAATACTGAAGGTCTTACTGGATGATAGAGTGTACCGTTAAGAAGCTTAATTTGCTCTTTATCCCACTGCAAGGCCAAGTCTTCTGCAACCCTCGATTTTAAGAAACATAATTTTGGATCCCTTAAGATATCATTCCAATTGTTTAATCCGTGCCTTCTCACGCCAATCCAAAGAACATCTAATTCTTCTTCTGACCATTCATCTGAGAACCTCTTAAAGTTGTCCAGCAAAGAGCTTTCTTTTGGCATCCGTGAGCCATTCATATCATTCTCACACACCTGCTTTTGTCTGGATACAGATGCATTTTCACTCATGCTGTCCCATCTGTGTTGCCTATCATATCCCTCAACAGTGTCCTTGAAACTCAAATCTAATGGCAATGGCATACCTCGGATATCATTTATGGAAACACTAAGCACTTCAGAATTCAATAGAAGAGACTGATCTGCAAAATCAGTATACATAGAGTTGTGTGATGCCCTCTCACGCTGTTGTTTTTCATAAGTAGAGTTATTTGACTTCATCACCAAGAGTCGTTCCTGTAATATGGAGGCCCGATCAGTGCATTCTCTGGATACATCCTGCAGTCAAGTTACAAGACAGTATTTTTACATCTGAGAACAAAAAATGAAAAGAACAAGATATTTAACTTTAAAAAAAATTCAATACAACAAGAAACCCTGTGGATTAATATGAAAAGATAAAACACGAAGATCAATATTTGATAACTACGATGGTTTCAAAGCCCAGAATATTGTAAAAGAAATTGATGCAACAAGAAGATGAAATATTCAACTTCTATGCTAAGTTTCACCTGATTGACCTGAATCTTTGTAGATGAATTAACTGGGTAAGCAGTGGAAGCCCTTCCGCTTGATGCTATTCTGCAATTGGTACTGCTTTTATTAATAAGAATGGATGACTTTGTTTCTTTTGTTGTCTCCTTATGTGATTTATCAAGTGTTTCCATCCACTGCAATCCTTTGGCTCGACCATCAGTTTCCTCATCCATCCTTCCTAGAGCACAATTTTGAGCTGATGGTCTATGTGACTCCATAAAGTTTTCAGCTATAGCATCCACAAGTGGTCTAGTTGGGTTTGAGTTCGTAAGATGAGTTGAAACCACTGGGACAACCAACAGCTCCATCCCTCCTACATTACCTCTCTCCTTTGTAAATAATTCATTTCCCTCTTCCCCTCGTATGGATGTCTCACTGTTGGCCATCTCTGATTGCTTCCTTTTGTGTGTAGGGTCTTTGCTTAAATCACTTGTAGGCATCCCAGTGCATTTATCAGATTGACACTGAAGAACACATTCTGAATATTGTAAAGAAGTTGTCCCCTGAGGAGCAACGTCTGGTTTTGGTTGACATGGTTCTTCGCATTTGTCTGCAGTGCTACTAATAAACACAATAGCATTTCACTTTAAAAGCACTGAAACAAATAAGACAGAAACAAGAAGCAAATTGAAAAATTTACCCTTGTCCGGAAAGCTTAGGCCCTAGCCTGGCATCTTTACTGACGTCATGTATCTACCCAGCATGTACAACAAATGTTCAGTAACAAGAAATATTTTGGCAGACTCAAAGAATTTAATGTCCATAAAGGGATGAAGTTTGCATTCACCACTAGATGACTGAAAAATTAACAAGTCCTTCAACAAATATAAGCAACATGACCATAATATTTTCCGTTAACAAGCATGTACATGCAAAAGAATCAAGATGCAGCATTCATTCCTAAACATAGACAGTGATAGCCCTTTTGTTTTCTATTAGACATCCAAGTTCCAACAAGCATGAACATGCAAAAGATTCATTTTAAAACATGTAGTAACCAAACTCCAACAAGCTCTCAAGTCTTGAACTACACATCAGATCATGAAATTTAACATGGTGAATATTTTTCATTTCAATTCTTTTTTTATGAGATGACCATACAAAATGGCTATCATCAAAAAGCATCAGATCATCTTCAGAGAAAAAAAATTACCTCAAGTCAACATGCTGGTTTATATGGTAGAAGGAACACATCAAGGAATTTGGCATAGTGACGTTTTCATAATTTGAACTATGATGCCCAGCCATAGTGGAACTGGAGCAAACTCAAAACTGCAACATGGGCAAGTCTAGAGAGTATTCTTGGTTTGCTAGATCTAGCCTCACAGAAGGATGAAAGAGTCAATACTAATTATAGAATTTGATTTCAACCTCATCACTAGTCACTGCACTGTTTCATTTAACTCTTACTCTCTTACTCTTCTTGCATAAGTAATCAGTCTAAAATGGATTCTAATCAACAAGTATTAAGAGAATATATATCATATACAAGAAAGATGATATCAATCACAAGGATGCTCCAGATGTACTGTGTACCAGCCAATTGTGTTTATATCAAGCAGAAATATGAGGACTAGCCACAACCTTTTTGAATAGATTCTATACTACTTACTTTTGATGACATAGGAGCAAACTCTAAACATAGAACCACATGGAATGGGAATGGCAAAAAAAGTTAGAAAGGAGAACAATGTTATTAACACAACCTAACAAATGAATAACTCAGTTATTTCAGTGACAATAATCTTAAAAGGATGGTTTACGGTTAACATTTTTTTCCTTACATGGGCTGTAACAAATTTAAACTCAAAGCCATATTTTCAACATCAAAAATTTTTATCGTTGTATTAGGATCCTACAAGTCGATGTGGGGAAAGATCCATATAACCAACCAAGAAGTTTGTTAGTTATGGCTTTTTCTTCTTGTTCTTGAAGATCTCATAGGGAGACAGGCAAACCTGAGAAAGGTGGGCACAAGGATTGTTGTCTTTTTGGTCAGTATGGACACAAGGAACTTCACTGGCCAATGCGATTTTTTGTTCATAGATGCTGACATCCTTGCATAATTAAATTGTTTTTCTAATGACGATATTTGACTGAAGTCTTTTTCATTCATAGATGACTGGTATTCTTGCATAATTAAATTTTGTTCTCTACCATAGCCAGAATCTACAGAATAAGCTACTTTGTGACACTTTGACATCTAATACAATCAGAAAAACTTTTAACAATATATACACATACATATGAAGTTCAATGGTGACTAATTTTCTTGGCTTGGTTGCCTTACTGTAAAATAAAATTTGAGTAAACATTATCAATATTCAAAATACAGCTTTTATCATTGAATACATTTTGTACATTGAAATACACTTTTATCTTTCTGAATATTTCCCTTCTGTCTATAATTCTTAAAGTTTCATGATCAAAAGAACCTCTAAAGTTCTAATTTTTGCTTAGAATTCTACATATCTTAGCAACAATAATTGCTAGTACACATTAGTACATAGCCCATTATTCTGTAAGTAACAAGAAAAAGTTATATAACAGGGTTGGCAAAGTACGATGCAAGGTTTTCAAATAGTAATAAGTACCAGACTTATGCTTTAAAGAGAGAATTAGTAGAAATCAAAACCCACATCCTCTTGAAGAGCATGCAGTCGGCTAGGCCCATCTGCTTCCAACAAGAAAGTTGAATCTGGACATCTACAATTATTTCCTAATTCATGGCTCCTAGAAGTCACCATTGAACTCTGCTTGTCTTCAGCACTTGAATTCCTTGTGGTTGATGAACTGACTACATCCTGTTTCTTTTTCACTCTTCTACGAAATGTAATCAAGAAATTCTTAGTATTCTCTTTTGGATAGTCATCATTCAATATTATTCCACTTCTTTTATCTGAACTGACTACCATGGAGGCACAGTCCTCTGAGAATCTGGAACTAGTTTTCCTTTCAGTCCAAGTTTTCAAATGCAAGGAACTTGATCTTCCTACAGTCTCCAAATTTGTTGACTGAGATCTCGAAGTCTCTTCAACAACTCGGCACGCAGAACCAGATTCTATACCCAAGTCATTTGCAGATGTCCGATTGACTATGTTATCCGTAGATGGATCTACTGGGGAGGGGCTTCCATTCCTAGAGCTCTTTTCAGATGGTCCTGAACTCGAAAGCACTTTTTGGGTAAGCAGTTTCATTGCACCTGTCTCTGATTCCCCAGTACTTCTGTTTTCTGTTGTTTTGCCAGTCTGATAAGATTGGTGTTGTATAGATATCTCGGAATCACATCTTTCAATACAAGGAGGGCATAGCCACCTCTCTTCAGATACATTCTACACATAACAAAGGACAAAATCATCAGACCAACATGTTTGTATAATGAGAATATCCAGAAAACATTAAACACTACTAGTAAACCTTCGAAGAGGAACCAATGCATCGAAGATGATAGCTCCCAGAGCAGCTATGGCACACCAGCAGATTCTCATTTATGTCAACGGAATCACACCTAAAGCAATGCTGCAAAAATGGCATGAAATATGAGGATTTATTATTTAATAACATATTTAATGGTGAACAAAATCAAGCAGGAGGAATAAGAACCGACAGGTTACATATATATATTTAAAATAGAACCTTAAGACTGTATTACACATCAGAAAAGGACAGCCAAGTTCATGGGGCTCCCACCAATGTGGGGGTCTCGATTCCGGCATATAATTATATAATGTTTTGTTCTTTTCCAGTAACTAAAACTCATATGCACTCACGTCCATTAACATTAAATTCCTCTATAAGAAGTATCTGATCCTCTAATACACTTCAGATTTTTTCCATCTAATATATCTAGTTTTATTTGTTAAAGCATAAGCACAAATAACACAATTATCTTTTGAACTCTTAAGTCTTAACATCTTATTTTGAATCTCTATCAATGGCAATCAACTCCATTTTTTCTCCTCCTTTTCTTTTTTACCAAGGTTTTGTCAAATTTTCCCATCCTCTTATTTTCCACCAAAATAATTATACTGAACACATATGCAATTCAAATAAATATCAGTATTATACAGAACCCCCGTCAGAAGGGAAACCAAGGGAGAAAAAACTAACACATCTATTAATTCTTTATTCAGTGCTAATTCATTATCACCAAACACATGTCTGAAAAAGGAATGTAAACTACGAGAGTTTCTCCCCATCAAATGAAAGATGTTTCTTCAAATGATGTCTTTAGATTACATAAAAGAGATTTTTTTCCTTCTCATTTCAGTTTTTATGCTTCACCCAGTGATTAAAAAAGAGCTAGGTGCCAAAAGGCGCTAGGGTCCCAAAACGCCCGAGGCGCCAGGCACTCGCACGAGCGAAGCGAGGAGCCAAACTATAAAAATATATATAATATAATTAATAAATATGATTATTTAAATAAAATATGATATTTAGTTGTCATTGGAGAATCTATTGAGTTGCTCTAATTATCTTGGAACCCTAACAATAATTTCAAATAAATAATGACTAATATTATAAAATTTTAAAATCAAAATAATATAATGTTAATATATTGTTAAAAGTATACTGTTAATATATTGTTAACAGTCCAATAACAATATATTGTTAACAATCCATTAACAATATACTGTTAACACTTAATATGCAGTATACTGTTATACTGTTAACAGTATAGTATACTGTTAACAGTATAGTATACTGTTAATAATTAGTTAACTTAACAATATACTGTGGTGGTAAGCGTTAGTATACTATTTAAGTGTTAATTACTGTTAATAGTATATTGTTAATGGACCACTGTTAACAGTAGAAACAAGGACGACCTGAGCTGACTTGGCCAAGAGCGAGAGGAGCGGCAGCAGAAGAGACGACGACAAGAGACAACAGCAACAATGACGAAGAGCAGCGACGGCGATGAAGACCAACGACTGCAGTGACGACGGTGAAGAGAAGCAACAACACCAAGGTGGTGAAGAGCAGCGGTGGCATCGAAGGCAGCGGCAGTAGTAAGATGTCGACGGTGTAATCCTAGATGAGAAGACTAGGGTTGAAGTATATATTGTTGCGTTAGTTGGTTCAATTGAACCAACTAATACAAACGACCGAACGTGGCTAAAAGCATGGTTCAATGGTCGCTTTGTTTCCCGGCCCAGCGCTGGCGCTGGGATTGGCGCCGCAGCGCCTCTTTAGCGCCGCACGGAAATCGGCGGCGCTCGGGCCTCGCCTCACCTCACCTCACCCAACGCTTAGGTGAGCGCCCGAGCTCCTCTTAAAATCATTGACTTCACCTAAACTAGTATATACTAGTCTCAGCTAGAAGCGGAGTATGAAACATCTAATTTTTCAATAGTCTCATGTTGCTTAAAATGGATGGATGCTTATTGGAGCTTTAACAAGCATCGCTTTGCAGACTTTAAAGTTTTTGAGGTCCTTCCTCCACAAGATTCGCTCATTGATCCTTCTTCAACTTTAGTTGTCACTTCCGAGTAGGTTCGCATCACTTTCGCTATCGATTGACCTTCTATTAGGAAATGAAACGGACAATCTACTATCAGTAGCACTGATCACCAACGGTGAGGATTTGACAACTATTGTCTTTCATAAACTTTCCTCAAAGGGTCACTGAACTTGTTCAGAGCTCCTCTGCTAGATAAATAAGAGAATCGGGGTACTAAGTTTCGCCCATTCTCTTTGAGTTGAGAAGGCAAAGGTTACTTGATTTCGCCCGCCTCCTTGAGGTTGTACTTCATGCATCAAGCTAGTTACTAGCATTTCGCCTGCTCTTTGCTCACACTTCCGAAGCACTCAAAGTGTTTGCACTCCTTGTGTTAAGTTAGCTACTGTAATTCGCCTTCCCACTGCCATCGAACTTCTGCCTAAAAAGAGCAAAAGTTTACCCCAACTTGGAGTCTCCCAACTTGGAGTAAGTCTTTGCTAGTTTTGGTCGCCTCTGGGATAGTACTGTCTTCTCCATCATCTTTGTCGCCTACTCCTCTAAGTAGAAAAGGTATAGCACCACGTACTGCCTACGTCATTTCTTGGTCGAGCACTCCTGCATCAACCCAAAGTCCCTCGCTTTCGGCTATCTTGATGAGCAGCCCGTGACACTGGTCTTATGAAGTTCCTTGGCCTCTGCCCTTCCGCCTGTCTTGGTACTTGGAGTTTGCCTCTGCATTCTCCACCTCCTTGACCTCTTTTACGACCAACGCTCTCCCTCCATGAGAGCAAGAGCTCGATGACTTCACGGAAGTCCCGCCTCTGCGGTACCATGGCGCCGCCAAGCCCATGACCCTACTATCCGTTGTCTTGTATTTATGTCCCTTTCTTCGCAATCGATAGATCCGCCTCTGTGGCGCTGTGGCACTCCTCAAAGTCCACCTCCTTTCTAACCGACGCTTTGCTTTTGGATAGTTGAGCCCCTCCGAACTCGTCACTTCCTTGCCCCTTTCGACCACCTGCTTTAACACCCCTGTGTTCTCCGAGCAGTTTCCCTTAGTCAATGGAAAGACAGACTGCAACTCTCCTACACGACCTTCGCCATCTTGTTGCAGGGCTCACGCCGATTCTGTTCTCCTTAGCTTCCCTGGTAGCAACGTTCGCTTACTCAGCCTTGTCCTCTAACTTGTCATGCTCCCTTAAGCGAATATAAGCACTGAAGTAGTCCAACTCTCTAGTCGCTCTAATCATACCTCTGTATGATCAAGTCTCCTTTATGGGACTCACTGGTACTTACAATTTGACTTCTCCTTCGGTGGTATACAGCCCCCATATGCTGATGACCAATGCTTTCATCCGATGCAAGATTTGATACACACAAACAGAAGACCCACCTCTGCGGTACTATAGTATTCACTCCTTGAATTCATCGCCCTTCTTGTCGTTGTGTTGTACACCAAAATGGAGCTCTCAGTAGCTCCCGATCATACCTCCGCATGATCGCGCCCCTCACGGGACGTCTCCCATGTGTGTTGTATTGCCTCGAACTATTCAACCACGATCCGCTGCACCATGTCGCCTCCTGGTGACATCTTCATTGCATTCAGATTCTAGTGTGATGAACTCAGACTACGATCTCTCCATGTGTAGCCTCTGCCAGCACATTGTAGGGCCCTCATAACCTCCGATTGTGTTCGCTCCTTTAGCAATTCACCTTTGCCCACCCATTCTCGGGTCACACCTGGACGAAGCATCGCTCTAGGACAGTCCATCGCCTAGTAGCTCTCGAAGTCCCCAGATTTCGCTAAAATTGTTGCACCATTGTCTGGATCCTGGACCTCTATCCCCCACCAACACAATCTCCACTATGCACCACTTCCTTCATGACAACTCGAATGGCAACACTGTGGTATATTCTTCAAAAGTACTCGCCTCTGCGTCCTCTTACCCCGTGCTAAGGTCTTTTGATCCCAACTTTGCCTCTGCAAGTTGAATCGCCTTAGTCCCTCTATCAAATGCTTCTTAGAGATAAGGTGCATGTGCATCGAAGCTCCCTTCGTCTTTGACACCATGCAAAATGAGTCCGCCCCATCAGAATGAAGAACCCATGGAACGACATAATCTCACTTTTGCCTCTACAAGAGTTCATGTCCTTGACCTCTATCCAAGGAAAGCTTCGTGCTTACGCTCCATGTTTCCATCTTCTGTGTCGACTCCCTTCATGTGGCTTGGATACTTCACCAAGTTCCACCCAAGTTGCTCCACTCCACGATTTGCATTGAGTTGATGGTGGCCCTCACGCCCGCCATTCCACGGGTCAGTCCTCCGTTGAGTTCGATTTCCACATCGACTCTAAGTGTGTCTTCGTATAATGTCACCATGGATTGCTCCCTCATTTGATCTCGAAATGCATCCACCAATGCATTACCTCATTCGAGATCATGCAACGACTCCTCGTCGCTCGCTCGGTCCATTGAGCTTTGTGGAGATATTATCTTGAGGTACTCTTCCTCAACATGTGCAGTCCACTGCACATGATTCTCCCTCTGGAGAACCAGGACCTATCCCTCCTGGATATCTATCCTGTTAGAGCAACTTCTCTTTACATTCTTCCCTATGGAAGTTTCGGAGACCACCATCCCCTTGGAATACTCTGTCTTACTGAACAATCTGTGCATTGTTCTACCCCTGCAAATGTGCTTGCCAGATTGCAACTCTTCGCCAATCTGACGCACCCTTTAAGGCCTAGCAACGTGCTGAGCTTATTGCACACTTCAGTCTCCTACAGACGTATCCATTCCATGCCGAAGAGAAAGTTCCAGTGCTCCATGGTCCCGAGTTCCGGTTGCCTTAGGATGGCCACGAACACTCCATCATCCGCATACAAGCTCTTGAATGAGTACTAAATTCTTTGAGTTAGCAATTCCCCTCGCCTATGTGAGCTTTGCATAACTCTTTTGGTCGTTGAGCAACACATTCCACTTTGCATGGTCTCATCTTTTACCAAGCGTCCCACTTGCCTTGAGCACCAACAAGTTTGGTTGCCAACATCGAGCCGTAGCTCGAACTCAGCCATCCCAACTTTTGTGAGCCTACACATTCTTTCTAGTTTGCTTGTGGTGCCTCTCGCACAAATGGTTGGTCATTCCTCTGAATGCCAATCGAGAATGCCCGCTCCTCTAAGCGACTCCTTTCCCTACATTTCCATGTTCGTTTCTCCCAAACAATTACGCATGTTGGCTGCCCTCCACGCAACCCAGCTAGGTCCCCGACGTTAGCTGGTTTTGCCTAAGTCGTGCGGCACTCTTATGTGTCCGTCTATAAAGGTCAGCCTTCTCGAAACATCCTAGGGTCCCTTCGGACCTACAAAAGAGAAAACGGGTTAGAGGAAGCACTTCCCATGAGATCCACAAATAATCACTTTAGAAAACACTTTATATAGCCAATACAAATCACAACCATGGACTTTACAAGCTCTGAACGGTTGCACACAAAGGATCAAGGTCCATTACAGACCGAAGTCCCCATAATTGCCTACATGACACAACTCTCATTTACAAGCTGAAACCGGCCACAAAAGCTAACCAAACTAAGGCATAGCCTCGCAGCTGCTACTTGCATAAAGAATGTACAAAACTGAAGGACATGAACAAACATGAGCATTACATCGAACAAACATGAGCATTACATCGAACACCTTGTTTATATTTTTGTCCGTGACATTGTGTGGGAAGAAGGAACGAGGCGACGTTGCCACACAAGGAAGGAAGATATCACCTCTTTTCTTTTTTTTACTTATATTATATTATATTATACCAAGTCGTATGCCAGACGACACTCGATATCAGTCGAATCTGCATCGAGTTGAGCTCGATCGGTGCAGATATGGCAATTCTTGCATAGGAGTATAATTAATTTTATAATCAATAGTTCTTTAAGAACCATACTTGTAAAGTCATGAAAGATTTGAAGAAAATATATATGAGTTACTTGACAAGTTTATGGAAAAAGTTGGTGGGCAAAACATCATCCAAGTCGTAACTGACAACGGAAGCAACTATGTGTTAGCTGATAAGATTTATCTTTTAATTTTTTTAATCTTTTAATTACTCTATGTCTACAATTTGAATAGAAGAACTATGTGACTCCTAAATCTTATCAATTTTATTATCTTTTGTCTAAAGTAAATTACTTTAAGTAAAAAGAAAATAGTTGTATTGGACTTCATAAAATCAAGAAGACTTCAGATTGGGTATACTTTGTCATTGGATTTCTTTATAACATACCGGGGCTTTAAATATAATGAGAGAATCCATAAGCAGCAAAAAATTGATGAGATATATTGTCACCCGATTTGCTACTTCCTTCTTGAGATTACATAATGTGCATCGTCAAAAGCACAACCTGAGAAATATGTTTACCTCGAAAAAATGGATGACAAGCAAATGGACGAAAGAAGCGAAAGACAAGAGAGTCAATAATATCATCTTAATATCGTCCTTTTGGAATCTTATAGTTTATACATCAAAAGTAATGGGCCCTCTTGTTTGAGTCATTTGTTTAACAGATAATGAAAAGAAGCATGCAATATGATATATTTATGGATATATGGATAGAGAAAGGAAACGATTCAAAAGTATTTTCATGAAAATGAAAAAAAGCATAAGAATAAATTTATAATCATTGACGAAAGATGAGATTGTCAACTTCATCGTCTATTACATGTGACAGGATATTATTTGAACCAGAATTATTTTATAAGAACATCTCCATTGAGTTTGATGCAGTAGTTGTAAATGGGTTATACAAGTGCATTACAAGATTGGCTCTCAGCCTTGAAGTGCAAAATAAGATCATATACGAATTATCTTTATATGAGAATGTTAATGGTCTTTTTATAATTCGCATGGCAGTTCGATCTTAGACAACTACATCCCCAAGTATTTATAACTTTATATAATTAATTTTATGTATAATATGTTATTCTTAATAATAAAGTCAAAATTTTCAACTGAATAGTGGAGTCTATTTGAAAATTTCATCATGAACTTGCAGCAATTGGCTATTAAAATTCTTAGTTTGACTTATAGTGATACGAGTTGTGAGCGAAATTAGAGTGTCTTTAAACATGTAAGTATATATAAATATTTTTATTTCAATTAATTTATTATTTTTTAGATATTTGTATTAATATATTTTTCATTTATATGATATGACATTCACACAAAGAAAAGAAACTGATTATAGCATCAACAACACATGATCTAGTTTATATAAAGTATAATCAAGTATTGAAGGCTCGTTATGATTTGCGAAATGATATCGATCCAATCTCTTTTCAAGAAATTGATGATTCAAGTGAGTGGTTGGTAGGGGGAATGGATGTGAACTTGCAAGATGATAATTGAATTTGCGAAATAATATTGATCCAATCTCTTTTCAATAAATTGATATTCAAGTGAGTGTTTGGTAGGGGAAATAGGTGCGAACTTGAAAGATGACGATGGCATTGTATTAGAAGATGATAGCTTAATGTGGAGAGATGTGGCAAGAGCTTCAAGTGTTGGAGAATTACAGATATATATAAGGCATATGATGAAAGCAAAATTGAGTGCCAAAGAGGGAGAGAAAGACGAACCCTATTTTGTGAAGATGGACAACAAGAAGAGGAAAATGATGATAAGTTTGAGAATGACAATATTGATTATAATGAAATAATGATAATTGAATTTCATGTACAACTATTCTTTTGAATCTTTTGGCATTTTTGTTATTAGAAGATAGACAATGTGACTTGAAAATTTATATCTTTTTAATTTAATATATTGTTATCTATATAATTACATTTATCCTAGCGTTTGCAATACCGTATGGTACCGCTCGATACGCTCGGTATGTACCGACCCAATAGAGGACCGGTATGCTTGGTACAGCTCGATACCTTAGTGTACCATAAGTCGGTGTGCTCAGTATAACTCAGTACATATCGTACCAACAACTGACCGATATGTCGGTACGATACGAGATTACGAACTTTGATTTATCCATTGTATTATATTTTTTATATTTTAATATACTAAAGCATTTCGCTTCGCTCGACCTTGGGCATTTTGGGACCTTAGAGCCTGACAATTTTAAAAACACTAATGTATATCTAAGCTTGCTAGAACCAACCATTACTCCATCATACCAACAAAAGAATGTAAAGTAAATGATATTGTGCTAAGACAATAACAATCAATGGTCCATAGCCAAACTATATGACAAGTCATTCAATAAAGAAAATTAACAAAAGAAAAAAATCCAATCAGCTATAGATTCAATCAGATCAAAGAAAAATCAATTAATTCAATTCTAAACCAAATATAGGCCGTGTTGCTTAAAAAAAGTCCATAAATATAACTATGTAACAAGCATTAATATGGAAAACTGATATCATATTAAATCAGCAACATAATCCAATACCAAGTACTTTTTATTCTCTAGTAGAATAGACTAATGTAACAAATCTTTAAGATGTATGGAGATATTCCTCAAGAATTTCATCAAATTCCATTCATTATTTCCCAAAAATTATAAGACTCAAGTATGCGAACAGGCATGTACCAACATGGATAGGTTAAGCTAGAAATTCAATGTCGAATACTATATAAATTATGATGGTATGACAAACCTATCATAAGGATTTAATAAATTGACAGCCAAGAGACTTTCCAAAAGTAATAAATTTAGAGAGAGAACTACGTCAAATAATTCTAGGAATCATCACATCAAACACTCCAGAAACAGAACTTTTTTATTGCAAATCTAAGTGGGAAGGACGGGATTTAATCCTTGGACCTTGCTATCAAGAATCAAGGTCTTTATTAGCTACACTAGCTGGCATCCTCAAAATTTGTCAATGGGGTTCCCACAAGACAAAAACTCATTGGCAAGAGCCTCATGCACTGATCAGCCCATTTTGTTTTACTTCCATATATTAACTCCAACTTTCTAGTTGTGATAATTAAGTTACAATTATTTCTGATAGTCTCTCTTACAACCAATGGTGGTTTCTTGCTTAATAAAATATCTTGAACAGCCATATTCCTTTTTCATCCCACTGGTAAATTTGTCGCTCTTAATACAAAAAAAGATAGCATATCATATATCTATGCACTTGCAATCCATTAATTTTTAATAATGTACATTGAACTTGCCCAATCGCAGTCACTTAAAAAATAAAAGAAATAACGCTAAAACACGTACAACAAAAGGCAGGAAAACAAGGGTAATCTAAGATCAATTGCTTCGAATTAGGAATGACAAATATTTGCTAACTTTTTAGACAATTTTAATGTATATTTCACCCAATTGAAATTACACTTTGAAATTACATTTCTACTTCCCATTGTAACACTTCCACAATGCAATCAAATACAGCTCTTGTATCCATAACTAGCCAACGATAACTGTTGAAAATTAAGAACATCAAATATTGGATGCATATGAACAAATATTTTACTTAGAAAAGTCTTGTACATCAAGGTAACAATCGCATAGTTCCTCCTTTAATCTAGCCAATCATCTAATGGCAAATTATGTTTGTATCCCAGGTAACAACACGCTAAACTCGATAGGTCAGTTCCAGAAGTTGTCAAACATACGCACAACTTGTAGCCAATTTCTGATACTACAAGCAAAGTGAGAAACAAAATGTCCATTTCCATACAAAATTAGCAATTTATCCAATAAGAAAACAACAGTTTCCATACAGATTGAGTAATTTATTCAAATAGGTTTACTGGCTCAATTAAAAAAAAAAGACAAGAAACCATAATTTATCCTATTAAAGAGACAGATATTGTCTATAGTGGGTTTTCCTCATAGCATATCAATATTTAGCTTCTGCAGGATGTAGAAAACTCAATATTTTTGGTTAAGCAATTAAAAGAAACCTCCCCCACAGTCTTGACGGACAAATCAGCTTTGACAACATTAGCAGGATTTGCAACGGCTGAAAAGCGCTTCCGCTTGTAAGTTAGGAGCACCTTGCTGCTCATCATTTTTCCTGAAGTAATCACTCTCTTTCAAACAGTAAGATCATAGTTACCTACAGCACATGAAGGAACAAGATATCAGAACACGTTGAATCTCTGGATGCTCAACGGCCTAAAGTCATGCATAGAAACCAAAAGAAAAGGTCAAATTTTCAAGCATATAGCTGAAATTTGACTGAAATTTTCTCAATATCAACATATTGCACAAAACCTAATATGACTGGTACAAGAAGCATGACGCATGTGTCAATCCATTACCACTTCAGGATCACTGTTCACTCCTAACCTATAGCTACAGAACCTACCCTCAAGAGAAGCCTTGTTGAATTACAAGCGCAGCCACGGTGAAGACAAAAATCGAAGACAACTGATCACAAAAAGGGAACACACTGAATCCAACAAAACAAAATATCGCAAGTCCCAACTTCCAAAATTCGAGAAAAATTACGATGCAAAACATTATCTTTTTCCAAGGACATGAAATCTAAGCTGCCTACGGTGCTGATCCCCAACAAGAAACCATGCTGCTTCCACTTCCACCCACTTTGCCACACAATTTCACTGAAAACCATCAGGACTTGCGGATAAACAAGGACCGCGATCGAAATCGATGCTCAATGTACGATCGGTTCCCCCATTCACTACAAAAAGAGGGGGAAAGAGCTCCTAATCAGAGCAAATAACAAGAAATCGCACCAGCGAATCGAAGACCGCGCACCATCCGCGCCGCCGAGCGGAACCGACAGCGAAGACGAGAAAGGGATGGCGGGGTAGGGGGAGAGATTGGATGGCTTGGAGGAGGAGAAAGAAACGCCCCGGTGCTGCCTCCCTTTCTCAGTTTTATTTCCTTTTCTCGGAGCGAGCGCGAGGTATTCGCGCAAATGCCCCCACTCGATGCGGTCACGTCGCCATTGGGGCGACGGGTTTTGGGTCATTTGGAGAGGGGGAGTAGCGGCTGCTGGCTTCGCTCGTCTTGCCTTGCGAGGCGTCCGAGGCGTTTGGTCCAACCGCGGCCCACCGACGGTGACGTGAGCCGAACGAACCCAATCCCATGTTATCGTTCATTGCCCTTTTTTTTTTTTTCTTTCTTTTAACAAAGATGATATGTGATAACACACGTGATTAGATGCCGCAATCTTTGCTATCAATATTATTTTCTTTATCGAGTAAGTAAACTAACATTCTCTTGCATTATTTGATGTAAAATTTTTTAAGGATTCGTTGTGACAATGACAATAGTTGGGAATCGCCCAAGGTTAGAGAATCTTTGCTAAATGGATCTGATTTATTATATTTAGACTTAAAAATTTATTGGATGAGATTTCATATTTTACGAGAAAACAACAAAAGATGTCTCCGATCTTACCGATGTCATTTAGTTCTGCGAATTATGACGATAGTTCCAATTTTGATTCGCCAGCAAAAGTGAATCCTAATTGGAAAACAAATATTAGTTGCACACACTAAAAACATGTCATATTCCAACAATAAATGGATCACCATATTTTTCATCTGTAATGGCCATTACATTTGGTAGTAATAAAAGCTGAAGCATCTCATACGCAAATGCTGACATAATTGTGTGCATGTTTAGTAGAAATATAAGCTGAAACATCTCACACAAATGTTGACATAGTTGTGTGCATGATATGTGACAACACATGCTTTGCTGCATTCATGACACTAACCCCATATTTCTCTGCATCATACTAATGTTGATACAGCAAGCAAGCTTAGTAGGCTAAACCCTAACCAGTGTAAGAGGCAGATTATAGGACTGACTTCTCTTCACTTGCTACTGCATGTTGCTGAACAAGAATAAATTTCATAGACACTGCTATTCTCTTAATCTCTAGACAAACTAGATCCTGAAAAATATAGATTACTCTATTTTTTTGCAGATATTTTTGAAATTGTGGCAACCGAAATAATAAACACAACCTTCAGTAAGTAATAAAAATAAAATATGAAAGCAAAAGGCGATGCTTCTTAAGGTTTTAAGTTGTGTTAATCCTGTGGCTGAATACTTGAAAGTGACACTTGAGACACAGATTCTCATCCAAAATAAAAATATTGCTCAAAAAAGAATACATAAGTGTGTCGTCAAGAAAGCACCTATGACCTGATTTCAAGAACTAAGAATTGCCTGTAATTATCTCTTTCCTGTAACTTGTTGCTTTACATCTATGACATATATAAAGGAGGATTATTATGACATTCCCCTCTACCTATGCATTCTGTGAACTGAACCAACAAATGTACTAGAATAAAAGAATGCTACCTCCCTATAAATGGACAGAGACCAAGAATACTTTTTGGGAGGGTGACACTCATCCCATCCCTATTAACTCACTAGAACAATTGTACACGTCTACAAACTATGAACTCGAAACTTTTTACAACCTAGCGGGGAGGGGCGAAACGAATGTTGATAAAGAATAGAGTTGCAGGGGTCAAGATAACAAATATCAACCACTTGATGGACGGAATGGTGCGAGATTTCACCGAGGTCCCAAATGCCTCATTCCTGTAAAAATTGGAAGGCTGGGTTCCGGAGAAGCTCTTCTGCTGGTTTGACGCCTGAGAAATCCTTTGCTTGTAAAGAACTAGATAAGTCATCAACTGAGAAGGGAATGCTGCATCACCGAGACAAAGAATGTTCAGATATTACACGATCAACAGTCTTCAGGCTCCCAGCTACTTGCTGAATGAACACAAGTATATTACCACAACAAGTAGATTACCCAGTGGAATTTTTCTTTTTACCTGGAGCTATCATCTAGAAGGAATGAACTGCTTTCTGCATTGTTGGAATCCTCCGTCATCAGTATCCGCATGCTTGAAAGAACCTTCAAAGACATAACAAAAGCATTAAAGGGGCAATAATCCCAAATTAAACACTTAAATTGGTGCACTACTTGAAACTTCCATAAATCAATAATTTTGTAATAGATTTTTTCTCCATGATAAACAAGTATCATGATGCAGTATTCAATAATCACAATAGAGTAGGTTGCAACATCTGAAGCTCCTTTACATCAAGCAAAAGGTACAATTTACTAATTGAACTTACAGTTGAAGATACACTCTTTGTATTGTATTTGTCATCCCAGTACTGTGTGCAAATTCTATAAAGCTGCTGCACGCTAAGAGCCTGCAAAAGAAAGAATCAGGATTAACATACCACAGCAGTAACCATCCCATCTAAGTACCAAACATCCATGCTACATTCACGAGCACATTTACATACAAAAAGCACTTACCGGACAGAGATCATTGACTATCTCATCATAGGAAATTCTGGACTTCTGAAATATTACCTGGATATGACATAAATCACAGCAGAACTAGAATTAGTGATGGGCATTGCTTTAAACATAAGATAAACCAACAAACAATAACCACATCGGTCCTTAAGAATAATTCAGCACTGCCTCCTTGGTTACATAGGTATAGAACCTGGAATTTATACCATGCCCAGTAGTTCAGTCATGTATATCATCTTCACGGGAAAGATAATTGATAGATCTCACATCCCACTAGCAAAGCAATTTGTGAAATTATAGGGCTCCTTTTTGAAATAAAACATTATAAAATAGCAGCAATAAACTGATAAATTGAACGTGCAAGTCGAATTCCTGACAGAAAAGGGCAAATGTGGCAGACTTGTTATAGTAAGTGACCCCTTTGTAGGGCCTGGAGACAGAACAAAAAGGAATTAGCTACTCAGACATGGGTGTCTGGAAATTTAAATTATATTGAATTCAGGATTTTGCTTGTTTAGCTCAACTTAAGAGATCAGAGGCAGATTCTTGTGTTGCTAACAAAGCACTAACCAAAGTAACATTTAAAATGTCAAGACTCAAGATAAATCTAACATAAGAACTTATTAGTATGGCTAGTAATGTTATTAGGCTGATGAAAATCCACGAGCAAAGGTTCCATGCCATAGAAAGCCTTTGTCCAACTTATGATCCGACCTATATTCCATCAGTCTTTTGCTTCCCAGCAGCCACAACACGTGCTATCATAAAAGCATGGATAGGGGAAAAGATAACCAAGGAATTACAGAAACCATATTAATTAAGATAATTGACTTTTTCTCTCCTGGTTGTACTGTCATGGCTCTCCAATGCCAACTACATAAGCATGCTCTTTTCATCGATATAAAAAATAAAATAAAAAAATAACTTATGGTGCATCAGCTTCTTTTCTATAGATAAGATTGCACTGGTATATGCTGCAAGCATAAAGGAGATAATTACCGATTATAGTCTTCAACATCACCCAGAAAATTATCCAGCTACAATAGTCATCATGTCAAACATATGGGAGATTTCATAGTATAAGTGGAAAAGAAGATGTTTTTTCTGTTTTTAAGAAATGCCCAATTGAAATCAAGACTATATTGTCAGCATTCAACTCTGATACGAATATAATATTTCTGCAGCATTTTAAAACCATTCTTGCACATGAAATTGATAAAACAGTATGCGAAAATAGATTTATAATTTGTAATCAAATGTTCAGTATAATGATATAGTTTTCTCAAATGATGCATCAGATAGTAACAGAAACCACGTACCAAGAAACCAACAGCTTGCCTAATTTGTTTAAGTTCATCCCATGATGATCCAGCATACTGCAACAACAGCAAAAGTTCAGATTTAGACCAAACAAATATAATCCACAAATGGTAGGTTTTACTTTTACCTCTGGCTTTGCTTTTGCACACCACAACTCCAGCTCAGCCAGACCAGCTTTCACATACTCCCCATTGCTGAAGGAGCAACACTCGCGGCGAAGAAGCAAACTGGCACAAGAAGAAGTTATCTCCCCAGTGGACATCATAGATTAATTGATAATATACCATACTGATTAAGTACCTGTTAAAAAGTTGTACATTGATGAATGAGAAAATTTGCATACAGATCTTCTGAATTAGCACCGGAGGGACCTGCAGAAAACTAGGTCAATCAAAGTTTCTAGCAGCAATAAGAACATTTTTCATTTCACCAGATAACTTACATAATTTTCTTGCAACGTCTTAAGAACGTCATCCAAGCTCTCAATAATGGTCTTCCAGTGGTTGCTTTGCCCTTGACTTCCAAATGAGCGCCCAGAGCCACGCAACATAGTTGCCCTTGTTGTTCTTGGGGCCTAAATTTTGAAAAAGATCAATGTTAGCAATTAAGAGATGCCAATTTGTCAGAAATCTAGTAAGCCATCAGTAGATTAACATGACAAATTAACAACACTTGGAGAACACCGCAAGGAATGAGGAAAAACAGGTTGGTCAATCCACTACTTTGATTGTATCTTTGAAGAAATAATCTAAGATCTATGGTCATCACCAACAGACCAAGCTGTTCCACATGGACAACAGTCACGACACTATTACCTGCTACGATAACATTTAACAACAGGATAAGTGGTTGTTTTGATCAACGTTTTACTTACCAGTCCGTACCAGTGTACCGACATTTTGTCGGTACCAGTATGGTACTGGTACCAAGGCAGTACACACAGTGCATACTACCCCATATATTAAATATATTATAATATTATATAATAAAATATTATTAAAATAATATTAAAATATTAAAATATATTAAAAAGAAATAAAGGGACGATGTCACCTCGGCCTCTCTCCCAGCACGAGAGAAGTTTCGTCTCCCCGTGTGGGGACAAAAGTCGCCCGCGGGCGGCGAGGGCGCACGGGCAACGCGCAGGCGAAGACGGCGCGAGGTATTTCTTCTCCTCTTCTTCTTCTTTCTTCTTTTCCTCTTCTTCTTTTCCTCATCTTCTTCTTCCCTTTTTCTTTTTCAATCAACCGCCGACGGTCGATTTCTCCCTCAATCGACCGCCGACAGCCGATTTTAGCGGTACCGCCCGATAGCGGCCGATCCGCATACCGGTCAGCTACCAGACCGGTACGTACCGGGCAATATGGGGCCTTACCGCTCGGTAAGAAGAACCTTTTGATAATATGAGCTAAAATCTTATAAACTATCAAAGTGATCAGTTTAGGTTCAGTCCCATCGAACCTAATTCATTGTCTATATCAGAAATCTGACTTATAATAAATAAAGTAGACTACAATTTAGAATCAAATCACATGCATAATACCTGGATACATAGTGAAAGCAGCAAAGACAAGTCCTTCTTCACATTATCTCGAATAATTCCATAAATTTTCTCCACATAAGCTGTTAGCTGCTGCTTGAAAAGCAAAGCAGGGTACTTGGCTTCAACTTGACGCACAACATCCAGGCCATCCCCAGCCAGGTTAGCAGAAGATGGGGAAGAACGAAACGACTGGAGTTGAATTACAGAGATGGAAATTAACTGTTATCCAACTATATACAAGATGAAGAACCACAGGCTATCCATCATTTACAATTCACATAATCAAAATAGCAATAGTAAAAATGAAATGTATGGCATACTTGAGTCATCCTCCCAAATAAAGATGTTGGGGCAGGAGGCTTCCGATGGGGATTAGCTCCAACTGTACCAGCAGCCTTAAGGCTTTTTTGCAACAAGAACAACAAACTAGAAGCATTGGACAGCCAATAGGCAAGATGGTCATTACTCTCTTCATTCTGCAGGACAGACTTCATTATGAAAACATAACACATAACATATGCCAATACAGGGACAATAATCAAAAGCCAATAAGAGAAATTGTTACTAATTTCACATAAGAACTAAAACAATGGAAATTAATGTTTTAGCCACATAGATTTCTTACCTAAATAAATAAAAATATGTGATTGAAAACTAAGGAACAACAAGAGAATTGAAACAACTATTTTTGAATGTCTGAAATGAAATGTATTTTTATAAAGTGTTGAGATAAATTTTCTCCCACAACCATTATGTATATGTAAAAGAATTGTAAGTCCTCGAGGCATGGTCAAGACTGGTTATTTAATCATTACTTAATAATAGATCCCTGCATGTTAGTTATCTCCTCTGTTTTACCCTTGTCCTCTCTTGGAGGCATTGTTGTCCCTCAAAGAAGAGTAACCCCGCAAAAGGAGACCATCATATCAATCTTTGCCAAATTACGATTGCAGTAAATAATGCCATAATTATTACACATGCAGCAAGTCATATTCCAGTGATTTGGCAGCTTCATTGATTCTTTACCAATCATTGAGAAGGTCCAATTTTGTTGCTACTGCAAGATATTTCACCACTTTTATTGTTAACTTTTTGAAAATAATCTTTGTAGTTTGTCCCCATAAAATTAATTGTCAAGTATCACAGGTACTGGGCCTCTCAACTGAAATATGGTACCACGGCTGCCGCCACACTTCCATCATGTAAATATTACACCAATCCTTTTCTAACTTGGTAAGAACAAAAGGATTAACCTAAAGCAGGCAGCGAGCATAGATGTAAAATTTTCCATGGAATGACCCTTTAAGATATTATCTATAGTTCATTGCATGTTGATGGGAGAAGATATGAAACATTACTCACTCAAATATGAGTAGGCAGAACTTCTCTCACCAAATATGAAACATTACTCACTCAAAAAAGTGACAAAATCATATAATATTAAGTATTAATACGGTGCAAAATGGCTTTAAAAAAGAAAACTAGATAGATATACACATTGTATATATCCAAAGCTCATAACCATATTAACAATATATAAAAATAAAAGAACAACAGCATAACATTTGTATAACCTCAATTGCAGAACCAATCATCTGGATGAGACAATCAAAAACATTAGTCCTTTCCGCTTCAAATGATTTCCAGTTAATGAGACATTTGTATATGGTAAGTGCAGCAACAGGTTTCCCTTGACTAAACCCAACGTTTCTGCTGACACAACTGATTAGGGCATCAACATTCTCCTGCAAAGAAAGACAGTTGGAATGATAGCAACATATGCAACGACAGCTTAGTTTTACCTAGAGAATGTGTGCATACCTGTTGCCTCTCCATGTAAGATCTCTTCAGCTTAGCATCAGTATCCACATAATCCTTAAGAGCTGGTGGGGCACTCTGGGGTTCCTGTGGATACAGATGGGTGTCATATGATGTATGACATATACGGTATTGTTTTGATTTGAACATTATACACACACACACACACTGTCAACATACTTACAACCTTAAGCTCTTCAACATCATGGCGACCATTCTCCAAACTCTGACATTAAAGACAAGAAAGATTTCAGGGACACAGCAAACTAACCTACAGAAGATACAGTGCCTTTTTATAAAACTTACTGCTTGTTTGGTTGGTGTTGTTGGAATTGATAAATGCTCAGACATGCGTTTCACAGGGGAATGCATCAAGGACTGCTGTCGCAGAATCTGATTCTCAGACTCCATGTTAGACAGTTTTTCTTGAAGCCTATCATTAAAAGCGATATAGTCATATAATTTCACTGCTTTAATTTTAAGAAAATCTAACCAGAACATTTAATAAAACAAATTTCAAAGCAACATAATAGCTCATTAAGTCGTATGAGATGTTAAAATATCAAGAAACCATGGGAAAAACTGTAAAAACCTCTGCATCGAATTGTTCAGATGAATTATCTTAGACTCGGCATCCGTGGCTTTCTTCAATCTTTCCTCACTAATCCTGCTTGTTTCTTCATACATTTTCTCAGTTTCATCAATTTTCTTTTCAAGTGAACTCACCAAAACCTACAAAATTTTAATAAGCACCTTATATAATGTCCTGACACTATGAAAAGAAGAAAGCAGAAAAAACTTGACAACCTACCAGATGCCGGATGTTCACATGAAATCGGCATCCAGAACGCAATTTAATTATACTAAATACACTGATCTAAATGGTCAAATTAGAAATAATACAGAAGCAACATCCCATGTTTATGTCAGTCTTACGGTCTCACCTTAAGCTTGTCATTTTCATCTTTAAGCTTATCCATTAGGGCTGTATCAATAACAGGGACCTCTTTAATAATAGGAACTACTTCAGCAGCCCTTTTTGCAGCCTCACGCTCCTTTACCAGGAAAGATTTAGTCTCCTTAAATTGCTGTTGCATCTCTTGCAAAGCAGCTTGCAATTTTGCATTCTCCTGTGTTTTAGTTTCCTCCACATCAGCCTACAAATAAAGAAGCATTTAGGAAAATTCGTGTGTGTAAGAATGAGAGAAGAGAGGAGAGTCTTGCAAGCAAAGCAGCTACAGACATGCAACAATATCCATAGTGAGACAACCATCTAGATAAGCTGATGGAACATAAGAAATTAGTTTCCTCCATGTCTGCCTACAAATAAAAAGGCATTTAGTAAAATTCATGTGCATGTAAGAATGTGTGTGTGTGTGAGTGAAAGAGAGAGAGAGAAGAGGGTCTTGCAAGCAAAGCAGCCACAGTCACGAAACCAAATCCATAGTGAGACAACCATCTAAATATGCTGATTGAACATTAGAAATTATAAGTCAGTAAGAGAAGCAAAGGATCCTTATAAAGTCAAGGCAGATGTTACTAATTGACCAACGTTCACCGTACTGGTCCGTACCAGCGTACCGAGTGGTATGCACAGGCATATCGCTCGAGATATATATATATATAAGTCAAAAAATAAAAGGGGGTAACATCACCTCGTTCCTTCTCCCCACGCGGGGAGAAGAAATCGTGCATAGGCGACGGATCGCACGGGAGAAGAGCAGCGTCGGACTCCAGGTTTTTCTTCTCCCTCTTCTTCTTTCTCCCTCCCTCACCGACATCGCCAATCGGCTATCGACAGTCGAAATCGGCTATCGACATTCGAAATCGACCGTTACTGCCCGACAACAGTCGACGACGATCGAAATCGACCGGTAACGGACGATCAAAATCGACCGTTTAACGGTCGATTTCGAGTGGTGACGGTGCGGAAACAATCCCAATCGACAGTACCGCCTGGTAGAGGGCGGTCCGCGTACGATCAGCTGGCGGATCAGTACATACCGCCCAGTACGGGCGGTATCGATTGGCATTGCATTCCTTGCTAACGACCAAATTATTTTCTTTAACTATTGTAAGTATTCTGAGTTCTAACAACTAATTTTTTTAATGGTAATATCTATAGCATGCAATACACCAAAGTGAAACCAATGGAAATTCTTCTTACCAGTATTATGCTTTATTTTTCTGTTTAAACAATGTCAATTATCAAGGAATTCAAAAATCAGAAACTTACTTGATTAGGCATTTACAATGCTATTTCGGACTTCAAAGAATTACCTTTCATTTTATTCTTTCCATTCAAGATGTCACAGCATATGTTCTAGATGCTTAGATTAGGCTTCAAACACTCATCCTCATGGCTGTGCACAATGTGCCTCGACCGCTAGGATGCCTTATCGGAGCCTTTGAAGTTTGAAGAATGATATGCAATATCGAGGTCCAAAAAGTAAAAAAAATTGTTTTGATTTCCTTGTTAAGTACTGCAATCAGTGAAACATGCATCTTGGATATTTTAATATATTGATGTATCCAGAATATATTTATATTGGAAACTGACACTAATAAATTCCCTTCAACTCAAATACATTTCAGATACTACATTTTAGTATCAAAATTCGTCAATAAGATGAACCAAAAACTATAAAATGAGTCAATTACACAATGAAAAACAAGGACCCTCCCCCATCATGTAACTGGCTCATCAGGGTCTACAAACCAGCACCACATACTGCACTCCCCTCCAACACCAGATTCTCCTTAAAGATAGTTAACATAAGGATTTTGTTTCCTACTGTGAATTTACATATGACTAAATCAAGTTTTTAATTTAAACTTGTAAATGCTGAAAGTTATCATAAAGAATTTGGCTTATGATACATAAACTTATTTCTGCAATTAACTAAATCTTTTGCCTTCCTAGTTTTTTTATGGGAGATTTTGGTAGAGAAAAAAGGAATTTCTTTGTTGATGTCTTGATGTAAACAAAAGGAACACAAGTCTATTTTCTTATTATTTTTCTCATTATCATTTATCATGACCACATATATTCAAAGGATATCACATATGTCCAGGTTTTTCTCATAAAATATACAGAAATGTTCACAAAATATTGCCAAATCTACACTATTATATATCCTAATTGACATATTTTGTCATGTCACTCTCTTCTGCATTAGCAATCCAGGATTCAAGATCTGCAAGATAATTTCCCATCCCGAAGACCAAAAGTTATGACAGATGAAATCCAATTTTCTTCCAGACTCATGAGCAAACAGAGCTACAATTGGCTCAAGAAATGAACATAAGTGATGTTGTACATCATAAATTCAATTGGACTATTTTAAAAAGCCTAGAGAGAATAATCACAATAGGATGCTGATGACCCAAAACCATTTAATCAAACAAGGTTTAAAGCTTTATATGAAGTTAAACAAAGTAAATATAAAACCATGATGAGATTTTACCCTCATCCGTTTCTCCAACTGCAGACGCCATGTAAGTTCCTCGACTTGTTTTTCCAACTTATTCTTAGCAGCTTGAAGGGCACCAGTTTCTCTTGCCGCCTGGGAAGGGAAATAAAACATATAAGGCAGCGTTTAAAATATATGTACATCTGCCAAAAAGACAACAGAAACTTCTTAGAAAGTCAACAGGCAAAGGTTCTTGTCTAACCTAAAAAGACAGCTCAGTGCACATTTTTGATGAGGATTAATGTATGCAATCTTACATCTACAAGTCATGAAGCTGTTTTTGACTAGAAACCATCCATAAGTTGCAAGGAAGCAAACTTACCATGACGCCAGTGGATACCTTACTTGACCAAACTACATAGTTTTTTGTCATTGATGCATCTAGCAAAAGTACCATTTTTGAAGTTTGGACATAACTTTATGACTAAAAAATCATCAGCAACAATTGAGCAAAATAATTTAGATTTTAAATCATACTAACCTAGAGCCTCTGTACTTTAGATATTTATGCAACATATATTGGTGACAGATATATTTTGCATACAGATAGCAATATTCTACATTTACATATCTAATTTAAATATGGTAGCTGGCATACAAAAGAATGTTTACAGAACAAATTTAAAAAAGACTACCAGTTTAAGCTTTCGCAGTTCTCTTCTTGCAACCCTTGCTCTCCAAGCACATTGTGTTGTAATTACAGCCTTCTTTATCCTTGAATAATTTAAGCATGCCAAGTATTGGCGGCAACGACTCTAGAAAAGAACAGCATACAGAATTAAGTCTTAGATTCTTCTGTTTACCAACACATAAATAATAAAAATACAATATGTTAGGGCGAAAAGAACAGATATTACATGGAAATGTCAAGAGTTCCTTGTCAACCAGCATGGATAACAGCAGTAGTAGTAGTAGGGAGTATTCTGGATTTCTATTAAACACCCAAGTTCTTGACATCTCAAATATTTACCTGAATAATAACTGCAGCTCTTGTCTGCCGCCTGAAATGAAGTTCCTTACGAGCAGCCATCCCCCTTACACTAGCTTGGACGGTAATAGCCGAAGAGAACAACTCTCTATAAGCAGTCCTTGCAAGATGCATCCGGAAATAGGTCTGGATACGAAGTGCAGCAGCTAGTCTACGAATGCCCTCATATACCTGTCTTGCAAGTTGTCCTTCGAAAGGAATACAACAACATAATGTCTTACTTTAGGTTAACAGAGAAAAAAATCCATAAATCAGAAAATATTTTTACAATCACCACACCAAATAAAGGCTAGTAAGTGTTGCGCATCATAAACCTTGATTGGTGATGACATAAAATTTAATAAATACCTCTGCATATGGTTTGAATCTGTATAGCTGATTTTCGCAGCAAAATGAAAGTTCTATGAGCCAGGAATGACCGAACTTTCCGTTGGATTGTGCTAGCAGATCTTCCCAAGACTTCATTCCTACGTGCATCAAGTTCAGCCATCTGACCAGCTCGAAGAAACACCTTTGTTTTTCCTATCTGGACATATAAACTTAAGAAGTGAGACAATTTATCTGTTATCCAACAAGAATACTTGAAGAATCAAATCTGAAATAGTGATTAAAGGGTGATCTCCAACAACCAAGTTCCATTGCACAAGAATTTTATTTCAAACTTTAATAACCCATCTATTAGGACCAAATCTTTCCGTCGTCTCATATTACTGAATTAGTTTTTAAATAACAGCTCTATATTACAATGAATGCAATACACATAAATGTGCACATGGAGTCGCAAATCATATACTATGGTCAAATGAAGTTACTCACTAAAGAGCTAATTTAGCTAATTTTAAGGACCAGAAAACAGCTAATAAATATGTCTATGCATTCTCATTAAGTATTTACTGATAAATGTCAAGTATTTTTTGCTAAAAAAATCTCCAAACTTTTCTCTGTAGTGGAAACTTACTAAGACAGGACAGAATAAAACAAGCAATAAGGGAGATCATAGATGAGGAAAAAACTCAGGAAAGAATGAAATATTTACTACACTAAGCATTTTCAATCCATGATAATCTTTTAAGTAATGACTGGCATTAGGCCATAACACTAATAAAAATCCATATTAATAGCACCATGAGGAAGTGCTCCTACTCATGAAAGATGCTACAATCTTAATTCCAGAAAATACTATATGATCACAATTAGATCGATAATCCAGCAGAGATCAGAAATAAAGTAACACCTTGTGTATTCTGCAGGCAATAGCCATCAGCAGTAGAAAAATCCAAAATATGAGGAAATGTAAATAGAAACAAAGTGAAACAGATCTTTTTGCTTTTCCTTGCAATATATCCAAAAAACAAAAGTAAATGCCTTTGGAACTTAAAAAATCCTTAAAAGGACCCTAGCAAGAGGAGTAATTACTAACCTCATGTAAGAAAACAACTAAAGGAAATGATTCCACAATTACAAAATCTGCCTTAAAGAAAAAAAGTTTAAATGCAATTCCTAGTCTTCCAAAATAGTAAGAACAAAAACAGACCAAATCAAGATGTTCACAAATTACAAGAAATTATTTAGAAGAGATTGGAGCTAAGAATTCTGATTCCCCAGAGTAGCCACGTTGTTGAACTGTAGCCACATTGTCGACTAAATATGTAAATTAAACATGAAGTGGATCAAATTTCATGTTACATGTTAATGGGGGCTCAGTATGAATGTTAAATTCAGCTTAAGCAATAAAAGTAATTGGGACCTCTCATTTAGTCATTGATTTAATATCATAGTCATTCTAGACCCTTTTTTTCCTCTAATTTCTTACCGAATATGAACTTCAGGAAGAAAATGACAATTGGGTTCCTATTTCCTCAAATTGTCATTTAAATTTCAAACCAAAATTGATGGACCAAAATATTTCCAATAAAACTAAGTTGATGGAAAATTTTAAGACTAAGCTCAAGCAGCCGGCCAAGCCCATGAAATTAGCATTCATGTTCATGACGTGCCCTGAGAACAAACCATGTTCATGGCACAAGATCAATTCCCTTTGATGATTAAATACTAGTATTACCTTGATAGGATATGATTGTAAAAGAAAAAAAAAGCCCATGAGCATGGTGATTGTGGACAAACACTCGATGCATTTAACATAACTTAGCTCTAGAACACTCGATGTTTGTTTGTCACCATGAAAAAAGAATGTATCATTGTGAACGAACACTCAACGCTCTGAACATAATTAAGTTCTAGAACACTCCTCCCACGAGTCTCATCCTACGACCTTCTCTTTAAGATATTAGCTTGTTTGTCAGCATAATGGCACATTCTTTTTTCATTGTATTTAGCCTTATAATCTTCAAATTATAAACTAAAAGGATATGGTTTACAAAATTTATGAAAGATACTCAATAAAAGTAGAAGGAAAAAAAAGTGAGGGAGGGGGTTGCATTGGGTTTCCCTAAACATCTGCTCATTGGAAGTTAACATCCTTTTTTCATTGGGTTACCTGGTAACCTTTGAGATCCGCC
This sequence comes from Ensete glaucum, assembly GCA_021527575.1. NCBI lineage: Eukaryota > Viridiplantae > Streptophyta > Magnoliopsida > Zingiberales > Musaceae > Ensete > Ensete glaucum. Next base: position 11,447,190 of record CM038553.1, read on the forward strand.
TTCTCTAGCAACCTCTTAGCAGCAGTGACCTCATCACAACTGCCATGAGAAGCATCAAATGAGACAAACCCAGCAAATTTTAAAAGCTTCCCAAGATATTGGGCTCAAATGCACTTTACCTTCCATCCAAAACTTCGGGTGCAAGAATGCCAAAGCGATCTACAAACTCATAGAATGTGCGCCTTGTTGGATATCCAGCACAGCTTATTCTAATTGCCTCCATCACTCCCTAGACCAAGTAAAAAATATTGTACATTTACCATTTGAGCATCATTACTGAGATAACAAAGGTAAATAGAAAATCTTACCCCACAGCGAAGCTGCTGAAGAACATTATGATTCTCAAAAATTGCTGGTTTTAGAAGATTGTTGGGTTTAACACAGCGGATGTAGTGGGGCTCAGTGGCACTTAGAGTTTCTAGCAGAGATTGCAGTTGTTGCTGCATAGATGTTGGATATTGCATATTATGACATGAAAAGATTGCAACTAACTATATTAAGAAAAGAGACACCTATACCTTGAACCTTGAGCCTATTGATGAGAACTTTGATGACTTCGATGCATCTTCAGAAAGCAGCGAAAATAAACTAGAAACAAAAGAACATTTAGAGGCACTCAAAAGCGCCTGATGCTCAGCAACAACATAATCCTTGTTCTTGTCTAAGAACAATTCTGTCTGATAGATAACCTGTATGAGCATGACCAGTTTCAGCTTTAGTTTCTTTTGCATGTCTATTGATATAGAATGCATCATCAGTGCAGGTACTCACATCACCAGCATAATGAGAAATGGTAAAGTCAGAACGTGATAGTTTTGGCTTGCTGAAGCGCTTATGATTTTTAAATGCCTGGTACAGCTTCTGAGCAAAAGTTTCATGTGTCGATCTTGGCAGCATGCTGCATAAAAAGAGCAAAGAAAACTACGATATCAATCAAACAAATTCGCAAAGGACTTATAATTTGAGTTGTACGCCAGCACACATACCAAGCCTCATCCAGAAGAGCAATGATCCCACCAGGTTTCTGGCAGCCAACAAACAAAAACATTATCCAAATGTAAAGTTACATGGATTATATGCATGGATAAATCATTCAGCTCAAGGATAAACCTACACAATTTCTTAGGCCTTGGGTTGCATGGGTTGGTCAATTTATTTGATAAAAATCTAAACATCTCGAAAAACAAAGAAATTCTCCATAAATGTTTTTGTGTCCATGTAATTTTTGTGAAACTTCAAAACAAATTAAAAAGCAGCCTGAATAACTAAAATCATCTCATAAAAAACTATCTAGTTTGATTATATCAACTACCATCATTTTAGAGGAGTTCCATTATAATGTAAATTTAATACCTCAAAAGTATTACCAATATATCAGCAGAAAAAATCACAAGGGAACTTGTGAGAGAAGCCTTAAGTTTGAAAGTTGTAAGGGTTTTCTCTTGAGCCCCAAAATTAAACGTCAGTGTCACAGAGAAATTTTCAAAGAAGTCCAAACCGTAACAAGTGATGAAGAATTCATATTGTAATCTGCATAGAATTTATAACTAAATGGACCCTAACAGAAGATATTATTTTAATACCACCAGAAGTGGGTCCATGGACATGCTGAGGAGAATCATATGTAAAATGAAACAAGGCATGACATTGTAGATAGTATTTATATGACAATACAATTATGACAAACCTTTTCAATAAGATCAAGAATGTCCTGATTATCAACAAACTCGATATAACTCCAACTAATTTCTTCTTTAGTATATTCTTCTTGTTCCATCTTAAACACATGCTGTAGAAAATAAATGGAATGAGTTAGAAAAGCCTCATATTAATTTATGTCTGCAATTGCCATCATACTTAAGAACAATGTATCATTTTATTCAAACCTGGTTAAAATGTTGCTGCAATTTTTCGTTTGTCAGGTTGATGCAGAACTGCTCAAAGCTGTGTATGAAGATATTAAAGCCTACCATCAATGTCTATGTTGACTAACTGAACATAAGCAGATTAAAATTTCAGATAATTCCTTATCAAAAGACAAGGTTCTTGTGTCTGACATAAAAAAGAAACTGTAATCTCTTATAAAGGTCTTTATTTGAAGAAAGGAACAAACCATCAAAAAGTGAACCAGTCCTAGGCCCTTATCCTAGGATACAACTATAAGGAAAAAGTTCACATAGACATAGCTCTATGTAAACTCCAAACCAGAAAGATTTAACAAACTAGACAATTAAAAGGTGACCTATTTTTATGAGGCTCCTGCCAATGGAAGGTCTCAGGAGGATCAATGCACAAAACTCCTATTGATAACTAGAAAACTGATGCTAACATATGATAGAGAACCAGGCATCACATGGCCTAGACTACTTAGTAGCAGCAAACGTTGTTAGATGTTTGTGGCATACACAAAAAAGATAAGCAGTTAACCACCTGTTAGTTTTAAAACTCTCAAAACCATATATGTCTAGCACCCCGATTAAGCACTTTGAGTTAGGATCTTGTCCAATTGAGGAGTTGATTTTATTTACAAGCCTGCATATAGCAAATTCAAATAAGATCAGTTAACTGCATGTTTAAGCAAACTCATATATTACATATGAGTAAAATATACTTGATTAGAGAAAAAAAGAACAGTAACCATGAAAAGTTCACTAAAAAGTTGTATCAGGCTATCAGCACTTACCAATCAAACAACCTTGAATATACAATTTTTGCAAGAGAATCTCTACTTAAAGCTGCAGCATCTGGATCCAGGGTCTTTACTATGTTCTCATCACGAGTAACAATAACACGCTTACACAAAGAATCTTCAAGGGCCTTTGCATCACACCTGAAGACACAAAGAATGTTCTCAGAAAATCTGGATCCAACATGTTCCAGCTCTTGGAAAATAATTTTTCATGATCTTACATGAAAAGCTCAGCCGCAGTTCTCAAATGAAACCAAGATTTTTCATTTTTTGGTTGAGAAGAATCTATTTCCTTTCCATCTGTGAACTCAATATTTCCTAAATGGAGAATAGCAGCCACAACTCTGAAAATGGCTTCCTGAATGAACAAAACAACAAGTAAGCACAAAAGATAGAAAGGATAGCTAAAAGAGTATAACAATGCATCAGACAGGTTCATCTTCACAATCTTTCATATGAGCAGGAAAAAAACCTGTTCATCAGTACTAATGCCGATGATGTCCATAGCCTTTTTAGTTTCCAGATACTCCTTAGAATCATCTACACCATCGAGCTCATAGCAGTTGGATTGGTTAAGATAATGGAAGGTCCTGGGATTTCCCAGCTTATATCTCTGAATATCCTGAACAACAGGAATTTAAACATCTTAGTTCTGTTAAGAAAACTGCTTATAGTACTATAATGGGAAATAAATACATGTATTTGTTATAGCTATCAATACATGATGTTTGTGTGCACTGCACTTGTTCATTTTTACCTATGGAACTTGATATAAACATCTAATAACGGTAAGGATCAACGAGTAATCCTTTATCTCTCTCTCTCTCTCGTGTAAATTTAGAGTCATCACCAATGCATAAAAAGAACTTTCCTAAACTAATAGATATGCTATTGTATTATTTTACGAATATTTCAAATATGACAACAACAACAATAACATGCCATAAAGCCAAGACTATTTGGGATCAACTAACTAAATGGATCTTTTACCCATTGAGGTTGGGATGGTACTGGTTTCAACGACCTATCAGTATAGTCCCAGTATACTAGGCAATATACCATCTTATACCATCTGGTATTATTTAATAAAATAAGAAAATAATAAAAGTAATGTCAATTGTACCAGTTGTGAGCTATTTGCTTTGATACGAGTACTTTGTTAAACAGTCAGATATCAGTACTTTGTACCGAACAGCACAGATGAGATTTGAAACCTTGCTCAGACTATCAATGGATCACAGATGTGAGGCATGACCAGGCATTTGTGTGATGTCCTTGGATGCCAATGGGGTCATACAGGCATCTGTGGGGCATATAAGCATTGTGCTCAAAACCCAAACACTCATATAAACAACCACAACATCCAACACTTTTTAATGATTACAAAGTATAATACAAGCAGATTGGAGCTCTTAGCTCAAGAAACATAATCCTAGAGACAAGTTCTACAACTCTACTAAGCAATTGAGTCTCATTTCCATTTCATTTATCAATGAGTCCATAGAACACTGATAGCAATTGATGAGAATAATTTTTGTACTTTCCTCACTACTTATTCCATGTTATATCAAAATATGGCAGAAGATCAAGTAATCTAGATTCCATTATTTGATCTAATAAAATGCAACTTATATGGGACCATAATAATGAATTTCTTATTTGAATTAATTTGAATAGTTTAGCAAGTGTTTTCAAATGTCATAAATTGTCAAATGACTTCCTTCATAATCCTACATTAGTTAGTAGATAATAGATCCCAATACTGACCAAGGAGAATGCAGATGAAAGCCAACTTAAAGGAAAAAAAAGATCAATCTTAAGTTTTATTGAAGATTTTGGAGAAACAAGAAGTACATACGTCAAAATTAAACTGAAGTTCTCATTTAAAAAATGAAGTTTGATCTTGATTGAAGAATATAAAAAGGAAAGAATATACAAAGAAGGTAGTTTATCAATATATATTATATCAATAAAGAAAATTGTTTGACAAAACAAATTTAGAAATACATCTCCAAGTCTCATCAATTCCTTTGCCTGGGTAAATAAGTCAGGCGATGTCGCCTCGATCTTTCTCCCCGCGCGGGAGAAAGAGCGCCTGCGACCCGTGGGCGGGGATGGCGCACGGGCGAGGACCGCGCATGGGCGATAGGTCTTCTTTCTCTTCTTTTCTCTTTTTTTCTTCTTTTTCCTCTTCTTCTTCTTCCTCCCTTTTTCTCGCTCAATCAACCGTCGATGGTCGATTTCTCCCTTCAATCGATCGTCGACGACCGAAATCGACCGCCGACAATCAATTTTTGGCGGAACCGCCCGGTAGCGGGCGATCCGCGTACCGGCAACCTGGCGAAGCGATATGTACCGCCCGTACCAGGCGATAAATATCGAAATTGCAAACCTTGGGTTATTGGTTCATCCTTTACTTTTCCAAAGAAAAGAAGGACGAACTGATTGATATGTTTTGACTTATGGGACATAATTTTCTTTATTATATTCTTCTTTTCATTTTACAAAAAGGGAATCAAGGTATTGTAATTAGAACATGAATAAATCAACAACTTAGTCTTTTTTCTACATTATATATGTGCAAGTGGAATTAACAATCATGGTTATCATCCATGTGTAAGATATGCAGAGGTATGATCTAGGAATTACTCATTAAGCTAGAGTGAGTTTGACAGTAATCTTTTTTCCCCCTATTATCATTCACTATCATTTTCTTCTCTTCCCTCTTTTTGTCCCCTTCTTCTAGCCTCAAATAAATAATACTTTCTCCTGCTCGTCACAAACTTGTCTTCCATCATATCTGGTATTGGAGCTTGTTCTACATCATATTTACTTATTTAGTATTGAAGCTCATCCTACATCAGTAACCCACAATGACTTTGAAATTAAGAAACACCGGTATTGTAGTTGGTCATCTTGAACTAATATGTGAAGCCAATCAAACAATTATCAAAAGGTTATTGATTTATCGGGCACATCTATGACATGACAATCATATTAAAAGTTTCATCTGAAAATTTAGCACTTCCAAGTAAAAGGTCAATAATTATCAAATGTTTCATCAATCATTTGACTACCCATCACTCTGATGCTTCAAACTACCTCATTCATTTTGATATAATAATGACCAAATCTGTAAGTTACAGGCATGTACAAATCTATAGTATCTTGACTACCACCAACAAATACTTCCAATGATATAAACACCTGTCGTTGACTACATCCAAGTAAGATGGCTGTGTCATTGTTACAAACATAGCTTAACCTATTCTTTATGTCATGTAGCATACAAATTTTCCTTTAATAAGGTTTCTAAGAAAATAAAAGCTGAGGTAAACGGTACTTAGAAGTACTAGAAAAACATAGAATATCTTATCAAATATCGATTAGTATTGAATATCCATTACTTCTGCAGGTGCTGCACAGAGCATGTAAAAGCAATGGTAGTTCCTTTCGGGATCAGATATTTGACAGACACGGGATCTTTCAAGCAGGTAAGTTCTGATGGCAGCTCCAGATATCCTTCCACTCTGATCAAATTGAATCTCAACGAACTTGCCAAAACGACTGTCGACGAACATACAAATTAAAATATATGGAAAACATTTAGGTATATAGGAAGTATTAAATTTTGTGGCAAATAAGAATATTATGATAACTATCAACTTGTGCACCTTGAGTTGTTGTTTCTTACTGTCTTTGCATTTCCAAAGGCTTCAAGAACAGGATTGGACTGTGTACGAGAAGTCAACATAACAAAATTAGAGGAGGATGAAATGAGAACAAGTACTTATATAAAGACATGAAAGTGACAGCAACATGTACAAAGTCCCGCTTCCAATTAGTAATGTGAGGATATTTCACCTGCAGCACTTGTTGCTCCACCGTCCGCCCTTCAGATGCAGCTCTACCTCCCATGTATGCAAGGTAACGCATGATCATTTTGGTGCTTTCAGTTTTACCTGCCCCGCTTTCCCCGCTTACTAGAATCGATTGGCTTACTCCCTCATTTCTCATCAATCTACATTGGACAAGATGCTCATGTTATGTAAGAAGTGGACTTCAAAATGTGAGTGATCCATAGCTGGAAGCAGAAAGTACCGATATGCAGCATCAGCAACAGCAAAAGGATGGGGACTTAGTTCACCAAAAGCTGCCCCTTTATATTGTTCCATCATGTGGTTGTCATACAGATGAGGCAACCTTCGGAAGGGGTTGACAGCAATCAATATATTTCCAGTATATGTCTGTTTATAAAATTTGATCAATTAGCTGCTAAAGCAAGCCAAAATCAATGAAGGGAAATATATCCTGACATACAAGGACAACATGATAAACATGCATAAAGCTTTACTTCAAGATTATATTATTGAATAATGCTCGCAGAGAAGTTGACCGTCTCAGCATCTGTTATATGTACTTACATAAATTTCATTCATGTCATATCTAGATCTCAAGTTTTGCAAAACGCCTGGTTCATGCAAATAAGCAAGCTTTGTCATATCATCTACTCCACAAGGTGAAGCTTCAGGATCTTTAGGATGGACATTAGAAAGTTTGGCAATCACCTGCATAGCAAATGATGGGATGGAAATTAACAGTATCCAACACAATGCAATAACCATCAGCAAACACTATTTGAAATCAGTCTCCAAATGTAAAAGAATCTTTCATGCGTTAGCTCAAGGAATTCTTACTGGACACCGAAACTACAGCAACTGAGCAAGCATCTTCCAAACAAAAACATTATAATATCAAACTAATAACAAAAAAAACTAGCTCGGAAGACTCCTAATTTCCGTGCAGAAAACAATACATAATGCTCATTAACAGTGAACGAAAATACACACCATCTTTCCAGAGGTACAGCTGATCTTAATTTCATCGCCTTTGATCTCCAAGACTTCCCCATCTATCCAAGCCACCTCAGCATCCTCTACCCAGACCTGAGAACCTACTGCTATGCTGAACTTACTTGCCTGTCCATCGAAATTTATCAACATTATCAGTGGTGCAAATAGTCTTTAAGTCGAGGCAAACAAAGTGAAGCCGACAAAGCTAGCACGACTCGACCAGAAACAATCCAGCAGAGTTGCAGCTTTGCAGATCCCCGGACATGAAAGGCATTAATTTAAACCAACGCAATATATCAACCAGAAAATAAACTACAACAAAAGGGTACATCGCCGTATTTTGTGAAAATAACATTTTTACGCTTCTTTCACATCCTTAACAACTAACTGTTGTGACCTTCAACAAGAGTCGCATTAAGTCATTGCTCGCCCAAAAAACACGAAAGTAAAAGCCACGAAACACAAAAGCTCATGAACGTCTGAGAACTAACTCTCTCAAGAGCATCAAAACAAGTCGGGCGAAAGCTAAGCAAAAAAGGACTTCGAAACGAGAGATCCCATACCATTATCAGATCCCGCCGACGTCAGAAACCCAAACGATGCTCCACGATCCCTCCTCAAAACCCTAGTAGGCACTGAATTAGAAAGAAATCCCAATTTTAGGACCAAGATCCAAACTTTCCACTGCATCCACTACCTCCTCGATCTAAAAATAACAAATTTTCCTCCTCCTCATCTGGCCACACCTGAGTCCACAACTAAACAGCACGCACGGCCGAGGTCCGATCCCTGCGATGAACCACCAACAGTTAAATATCTAGCCGTCCCACCTCTATCCTCCACTTCCAACATTTGCCACAAAATCTTCGTACCGATGCTTGGGGACCGCTCCGCAAGGGCTAGAGAGAGAGAGAGAGAGAGAGAGAGAAAGAAGGACAGGCGGCAACGAGAAGAGTTAGCCTTGCTTCCGCCGGCCCGGATCGCCGCCCAAGACCCTCCGCCTGCCTCTCGCCGCTGCTGCGTCCTCCGCCCCCCTCCTTTTCCTCTTTCTTCTCGCACGCCCCCCCCCTCTTTCTTGGCTTATTTGGTTCACGTAAACGCGTTCCGATCAGAATACAAACCGCCCCTGAGAGTCAGCTATATTTACCACAACGCCACCCCGTTTCCCCCGATTGCGTTACCTTGTCGGTATTTTAAACGTAGCTATTTAATTGCCCGCCACAGTTGCCTTAATTCACATGAATGCCACCACCACCGCCGCCATATATTAATTATCCCCGTGTTTTATTCATTATTAACTCGAATCACAAAAACCAAAATTTTGCGCTGTGTATGAGTTTGATGATCAAAACCTAAGTTAAATCTATCTTAACATGACATCTCAAAGAGTATTTGCATTGGATCGCTTCATGAATCGATCAAATATAGTGTTTTCGATACCTTTCCTAAAGCTATTATAAGCCCATACACGGCATTATAATCAATGAATAAAGATTTAAAATATAACTAAATTATAATTAATTATAGATTTCTCTTCTAATTAGTTATCTTGATCTCTAAATCTCCAAAAATTATATTTGGATCATTATAATTATAAAAATAAAATATTGAGATCCCTATATTAAAAAGATAGTTTTTTTTTTACAAATAAACTATAATATGGAAACATGCAAATAATATGGAAATTTCCTACCAAAAAAAAAAAAAAAAAAACTACTTGTCATCTGGAATAAGATTTGATGATCCTAACAATTATATACCGGTCATTCCCAACTAATAGCAATATGATTTATGACTTATCCCCATTAGATTCGTCGTGATCAAAACGGGCATGCGAGTAGTTGAGTCGATTGGCATTCGTTTTGATCGTAACAATCCATATTCGTTAATGTGAGGTAGAGAGTTAATATAATTGGCAATGTTGAAACAGAAGTCATGAAGGGAATGGTTTTGTTCTATTTCACGGTGACACACACAGTCAGAGGGATTAAACACGGTGGGGGTCACCTCTTATTGCCTTCCAACTCACCCTATAACCTAAACAGGCAGTTTGACGTATTCATATCACCATGCGATATAACTTCTTGTAGTTAAAGCCTTCCATTGTTATAATTATGTATTAACATTCGATAAGAGGAATACTTTTCGTGTAAGCATCCGTCCAATCAAAAATCTCATGTTAATTTGATGACACGCTATAGGCTAATAAAGAACAACCTCCTAATATTATCCAAGATGCAATCAAGAGAGTCTTAAATAGAAGGTGAAAGAATAAAATAAAGACATGTTTCTAAATCAATTTAATAAAAACACAATTAAATGAATACAAAAACTTAAATTATGTATCTTCGATCTTAAGATTTCATCAATTATTTTTCTTACTATTTTGATATTAAAATATTTCTCGACTCTGAATTATTTAGATGGTATAGTAAATCATTCAACTTGAGATTAAGTCAATGGACTAAAACACACACACACACACACATATATATATATATATATATATACATTCTCCCATGAAGAACATTTATTAACATCAATTTCATAATATTTAAGATTTAATTTAAAAAATTAAGAATTTTAATTATCATCAATGAAGAAAATTAATAAAAATCATTATATTCATAACAAATAAAAATTAAAATATTTAAATCATAATTAATAAAAAAATTAATAACAATAAATAAAAATTAAAAACGATTACATTCTCCTACTTGATCCATACGTTTAACTTAATGACTTGAATTAATCTTATCGAATAATATTCTTAGGAAACAAATACATAAATAATAGAGCTAAATCCTTTTAGAACGAGTATTATCTAATATGTATCACAATGTATTTAGTTTTTGAAGAATTTAATCTTAATCTGGTAACATCACTTAATGAATAAATTTTATGTTTATTATTGGTCTATACAAATATATTTTCTTAAATTAATGTGCACATGAATATGATAAAATATCATAATATATAAGAGTTTCAATACAATTACAAAGTGGAACAAGGTCCCATTTTCTTTACATGATCCTTAAATTTCAGATGTGGCATGCCTTTAGTCAAAGGATTAGCGATCATCAATTTAGTGCTTATATGCTCAATGACCACTTTCTTTTTCTTTACATATTCTATTATGGCTAAATATTTAATATCTATATGTTTACTTTGACTTCTACTTTTATTGTTCTTAACCATAAAGACAACAGCTGAATTGTCGTAAAAAAATTTTAATGGCGTAGAAATAGAATCCATTATTTTAAGCTCATAAATAAAACTCTTATGTCATACATCATATGAAGTAGCCTCAAAATAGGAGACAAACTTAGCTTCTATGGTAGAAGTAGCAATCAAAGTCTGCTTGGCACTTCTCCAAGAAATAGTTTTACCAACCATTATAAAAATGTATCCTGATGTTGATTTACGAGAATCAACACAACTGATAAAGTCTAAATCTGAGCAGTCAATCACATCAAGTTTGTCTGTTTGTCTATACATAAGCATGTAATCTTTGGTTCCTTGAAGATACCTCATCACCTTCTTTGCAGTTCTTTAATGGTCAATACCTGTATTACTATGATATCGTATATTAGGTCTAGTACAGATATGAGCATACATAAGGCTTCCTACGACAGAAGCATATGAGATGTTTTTTATTGATTCCCTCTCAAGATCATTCTTCGGGCATTGATTCAAATTAAACCTATCACCTTTTATAATGGGAGCAACATTTAGTGAACAATCTTTCATCCGAGATCTTTCTAAAAGCTTATTAATATAGGTTTTTTATGATAGACTTAAAATGTCTCTAAGTTTATCTCTATGAATCTTTATACAAATGATATAAGATGCTTCACTCATATCCTTCATATCAAATTTTCTATAAAAAAATTGTTTCAGCTTATGTAGCAAACACTTATTATTGGTTGCAAGCAAAATATCATCTATATATAAAACAAGAAAAAATATTTTACTTCCATTGACCTTTTGGTATATACATTGATCAATGGGATTTTCAACAAATTCGAATGAAGAAATCACTTCATATAATTTAAAATATTATTGACGAGAGGCTTGTTTTAAATCATATATAGATTTCTTAAGTTTGCAAAGTAAGTCTTCACCAACATTGGAGGAGAAACTTTCAAGTTGTATCATATAAACATCTTCCTCTAGATCTATATTAAGAAATATTATTTTCACATCCATTTATTGCAACTCAAGGTTAAAATAATTAACTAATGCCAAAATGATACGAGGAGAATCTTTCTTAGATACAGGAGATAAATGCCTCTATATAATTGATTCTCTTTTTTTGAGTGAATCACTTTGCAATAAGTCTTACCTTGTATCTCTTAATATTGTCAAATGAATCTTTTTTGGTCTTGAAGACTCATTTACAACCTATGGCCTTTTCCCCATTAAGCAACTCTACAAGATCACATACTCCATTGCTCTTCATGGAATTAATCTCCTCCTTCATGGTATTATACCACAAGTTTGACTCTTTACAACTTATGGCATGTGAAAAGGTATCAGGATCATTTTCGACTTTAATATTATAGACAAATTCTTATAGATATACAACATAATCACTAGGAATTACTGATTTTTTTATTTATAATAGATCTTCTTAATGTTATATCAATGTCTTATTGTTTAGGAGCTCGTTGTAATTTCTGAATTATTTAATCTATTAGAATACTATCAACAATTTGTGAAATTTGTATGATTGGTTGTTCAACACTGGTTTAAACTTGAGGGGTGCTATGAACTATAATCAATCTATCATTCGACGTAAAAGGTTGAGTTCCTATATGATCATGTACAAAAACTATGTTCTTAAACTGATCACTTCCATTGATCATGTCTTCTTCAAGAAAGTTAGCGTTTCTTGATTTCACAATACTAGTTATGTGAGATGGACAATAAAATCTATAACCTTTAGACTTTTCAATAGATGTAATAAAATATCCACTAATATTTCTTGGGCCTAGTTTATTCTCTTGTGGATTATATATCCTGACCTCAGACGGACATCTCCAAATACGCATATATCGCAAACTCGATTTTGAACCTTTCCATAATTCAAATAGTGTATTTGGGACAGCCTTGGTTGGAACTCGGTTTAATATATATACAACCGTCTTTAATGCTTCAATCCATAAGAATTTAGGAAAATTGGAGTTGCTAAACATACTCTGCACCATGTCCAATAATATTCGGTTTCTTCTTTCTGCAACACCATTCTGGTTTGAGAACTAGGTATAGTGTATTGGGCAACAATCTCATGTTCTTGAAGAAACGTAGCAAAAGGACAAGGTATTATCCATTTTCAGTATATCTACCACAATATTTTTTACTTCTATCTCATCTCACAATTCTAATTTGCTTGTCATATTGGTTTTCAACTTCAACCTTAAAGACTTTGAAGGCATCCAATGCTTCGTTTTTGTTATGGAGTAAATAGATATACATATATCGGGAGTAATCATCTATAAAGGAGATAAAATATTTATGACCATGTTTGTCTATGTCTGGACAACATATATCAGTATGAATAATTTATAATATGTCTAACCTCCTATTAGTACTTTTCTTGGACTTATTAGTCTGCTTTCCCTTAATACAGTCCACGTAAGTCTTAAAATCATAAAAATCAAGAGTACCAAGTACATCATCATTAACTAATTTTTTTATTCTCTCTATGGAGATATGTCATAATCTCTAGTACCATAAGATATACCATAAGATAGAGGAGTCTTCATTAATATTACACCTTTTAATGCCAACGTGAATATGTATTGAATTATAAGTGATTTTATTTTATAAGAGAATTTGATAAAGATCATTAGACAAAATACAATTCCCAACATAATCTAATTTATATAATAAACTAAATGATTTATCTTCGAAATAAAAGGAATATCTAAATTATACGAGTTTGAAAACAAAAATCAAGTTTCGTGAGAAACTTGGTATATAAAAGGTCCTTTCCAATTCTAAAACAAAGCCACTACTCAAGATTAAAATGAATGTTCCAATTGACTCCACATATGAGCCCATCTTATTGCCTGACAATATGTTTTGCTCATTTCCCACTGGCTTCCTTAGGTTTTGCATACCCTGTAAAGAGTTTGCAATATGAATTGTTGATCTAGAATCAATTCACTAGGTGTTTAATATTAATATTAATCATATTAGATTCATTGCAAATAAATGAGGTTGATTTACCTTTCTTTTCAAGCCATTATTGGAATTTTTTGTATTTCTTCATGTGCCTTATCTGAAGTGATAAACTGCTCGTCAATGACCTTTAGCAAGTCTCAGACATTATTATGATGGTCAACAAAACCATATATATTAGCAGTTATTTTAGTCTTAATATATATCACACTGAATCGATTGGATCGCTCTCATCGCTCATATAGTGCGATATCAGTTAAAGTACTAGTATTAGAGACTGTAAGTGGTTCGTCCTTCCTAATAGTATACTCAATATCCATCCACCATAAATGAAGTAGAATTCTCTCCTTTCATATCTTATAGTTATCACCCTTGAGTTCGGGAATATCATATGAGATATAAGAGAATTTAACTATTTGAGAAACTTCATAAAACCTAAAATCCTTATGTCAAAATTTGAGACTTAAAAGTCTAAATTGCATGTCTTACCAATGTAAAATATATTAAATATGAATCTCATTGCATAAAAATTGTCTGTGGGCTAAAATTTTAATTCAAATATATTCAAACGATCTTTAAGATAAAACTATCAAATTATATACCAATTCGTAATCTGTATCTAAAAATTATAAAAGTAATTTAAAATTTTTATCCTGATTAATTATATAAACATAATAAAAAATTATGTGAGATAATAATTATTATATTAAAGATAATCAATCATAATATTATGTCTAATTTCTTATGCGATCTTAATTTATATATAATATTAATTAACTAAGGATGTTGTGGCTAGTCCATAATTAATTAAGATTATATGGATCACTAGACATTTTGTTCATAAAATTTAACTCATAAGCATGAATTAATATAACAAAATATTCATGCTAAATATAAGCATTATTAATAATAAATGCTTCATATCATAAAAAGTATTGAAAATTTAATGTTTTTATGATTTTTAATATCGAACGTACTAAAAAATCAAAAGAGAAATCGAAATCAAACCATATTTAATGACTTAAAGAATAAAATCTTCTCCATATCAAGATAGAGGTTAATCTCTGCTCTTATACCAAATGAAAGAATAAAATAAAGATATGAAAACAAAAGATATGTTTTTAAATCACTTTAATAAAAATATAATTAAATGAATGTGAAAACTTAAATTACGTACCTTCAGCCAACCATTGTTGAAGATTTTAGCAATAATTTCTCTTAGTATTTTAGCACTTTTCGGCTCTGAATTCTAATTTTAGATGGTGTAGAAAATTTTTCAACTTGAGGTTTAGCCAAGGAACTAAAACACACATAAATATAAATGTTCTCCAATCAAAAATATTTATTATCATTAATTTTCTAATGTTCAAGATTTAATTCAAGAAATAAAACGTTTGGACCATAATTAAGAATTTTAATTATCATGAATGGAGAAAATTAATAATAACTATTATATTCATAATAAACGAAAATTGAAATATTTAAATCAAAAAAAATTAAAAACGTTTACATGATGTATGAGATATATAGGTGATAGATTAGAATTCATTTAGTGATACCATGTCGATGAACATGTTTGACTCTAAAGTTCGTAAGAATATTAGATAATATCATATGAAGAGTCGCAAAAACACTAGGACTCATAACAGCTTCGACTTGTTGATATGGTATGAAACAATTAAATTTATTAATACTGCTCTTTTGATCAAATGTTACTCCTCTATCATCCATGGTTATTGTTATTATTCATGTCATTGCTAGGAGTAGCCCTTGATATTAAACATCGAATATCAGAAGTTATTCTTATTCTTGACATAATATCCAATGAGAGAACCATTTATATCAAGGAAACACATTATAATAAAAAAATGAGCATTAGTCATTTCTCGAATAACTCATTAGAATAACAATAACATATTGATAACCATACATATTGTTGATCTACTTGTTACATTTGAATTTTGAGATGATCTCCACTAGCTTGTGCATCCACTCGAATCAATCAAGGAACATGAATCCAATCTTCCACTTGATCTAGTGTGAACAAATGACTCGCTTATAATGATATTAATATTAATATTAGTATTATTTTTAATTAATAGATAAAAGTAATCAAAGTTATTTATAAATATTATAAAATTACATATTTTATTTAACTTGAGTTTGTTTAGTAAATGCTTGGACAAATATATAATCTTAATTTTTAAAGGAAAGAATATATAATATTAAATTTTAGGAAACTATATTTTCAAACTTTGAAAAGTTGTATATATTGAAAATTGTTATGCTATGAATAAAGATATTGAAAGTTTGCTTGATCGTTCGTGAGAACTTGATCAATCAATCCTCCCAAAGCATGATTGATATAACATGAAGAAAGTGACAGATTTTGTTTAATTTTATTTTAAGAGTAAATTAATAAAAAATAAATTTGATCCTAAAAATTTATAAAAAAATATTTTTGTATTATCAATAAAATTAAGTCACATTTTTTCGATACAAAACTATATTTGATTATCTCTTGATAGAAAACATATTATTAGTCAATCGTTATATGGAGTTCAAGTCACTTTCCACTTGTTTGTTCATGTTTTCACAAACTTAGTTGGTTTTACGTAAGTTGTGTGACACACTTGCGTATTTATTTATAAATGTCAGTCTCCCCGAAATCTAATATGGTTCCTTGTGACCTACAAAAGAGAAAACGGGTTATAGAAAACATTTTCCGTGGGATCCACAAGTAACCACTTTATATAGCCAATACAAATTATAATTATAGACTTTACAAGTTTTAAACGGTTGCACACAAAAGATCAATGTCCATTACAGACCGAAGTCCCCATAAGTGTTAACATGACACAACTCTCATTTAGAAGTTGAAATCGACCATGAAAGCTAACCAAATTAGAGCTGTCAAGTCTACTGCAAGAATGCTACTTACTATATCAAGCATGTATAAAAACTGAAAGACACGAATAAGCATGAGCATTACATTAAACACCTTATTTATATTTTTGTCTATAACATTCTCCCCACTTATTCCTTCGACGTCATTGTCAAAGCCACTTCAGACACTACATCTCCTCGCCTTTTGTTGAATCTTCAATCTTCTGCTTTGGCTGTAATATGCCTATTAGCTCACAATCGCTCTCCGCTCGCTATTGTTAAGCAATTGAACTCTGAACCATTGCGCTGCTTTAACTCGCCAATAATTGACTCTGATGTGGAGTTAGCTGAGTTGTGTTGATCCTTGTTGATTCTTGCGAATCCTTTTGATATGGGAAAAAGACATTCCTTATTTTGTACCAATATCTCAAACTTCTCATGGTGCTTAAACCAAGTGGATGCTTATTGGAGTTTTAACGAGCATCGTCTCATAGACTTTGAAGCTTTTGAGGTCCCTCCTTCATGAAATTTGCCCATCAATTCTTTTTTGACTTAGTTGTTACTTCCAAGTAGATTCACATCACTTCAGCTTTTGATTGATAGTCTATGGGGAAATCAAGTGGACAATATACTTTAAGTAATACTAATCACCATTAGAGAGAATTTGATAACTTTTTTATTAGATTTCTTTGAAGAATCTTTAAACTTGTGCAGAGCTACTCGACAACATAAATAAGAGAACTAGAGTACTTGGTTTCACTCATTCTCTTAAGGTTGAGAAGGTAAAGTTACTTGATTTCACTCACCCCCTCTAGACTGTACTTCATGCATCGAGCTAGTTACTAGTCTTCTCTCACTCTTTGCTCACACTTCTGAAGTACCCAAATTATTTGCACTCTTTCTATTAAGTTAATTACTGTGATTCGCTATTTCTCTGCTATTGAACTTCTAGAATGTAATAAGTTTTACCCAAAAAGAATAAAATTTTACTCAAACTTGGAGTAAGTCTTTAATAGTTTTGGTGGCCTTTATGATTGTTCTATTTTCTCCATCAACTTTGTCGCATACTCCTCTGAGTAAAAAAGGTATATCACTGTGTACTGCCTACTTGGTTCCTTGGTCGAAGACTCATGCATCAATTCAAAGCCTCTCGCTTTCGACTATCTTGATAACTTAGACTATGGAATAACTATCTAACATTATGTATCATTAATCATGTAATATTTCATAAGTAAATCAATTAGTGAACTCATTCTTCAATAAGCACATGTACTGTATCCTTAGTGTCTCCACATAAGTGGCTATGAGATCAGCCGCCTCCATCATATGGATGGGTATATAGTACACGGATCAGTCCGGTTAGTTCGATGCCCCTCTCGAGTAACTTATGACTGAGATTATTTAGAATCTATGTTTAAAGGTGAATCAATCTCATTATCGTGATCTCATCACGATTTTATTTTCATTGCACATAACCAAAGACATCATAATATATATACAACATACAATATAATGTGAGAACATATCAATATTAATCATAAGTAAAAAGATCCCAACGTGTCACACGTATCATCACTCATGTGATTAGCTTATATGACACCTTGAACCAGCAGTTCTACCCAAGTTGCTTCGCTCTCGATTTGTGTTGAGTTGATGGTAGCTCTCGCGCCCACTATTCCACACGTCAGTTTTCGTTTAGTCTGATTTTTATATCGACTCTAAGTATGCATTTATATAATATTATCATCGTTGCTCCCTCACTTAATCTCGTAATGCATCTACCAATACATTATCTCATTCGAGATAATGTGACGCCTCCTTGCCACTCGCTCAGCCCGTTGAACTTTGTAAAGACATTTTCTCGATGTATTCTTCCTCAGCATATGTGGATTGCTACACATGATTATGAAGAACCAAGACCTATCCCTCCTGGATACATGTTATGTTGGAGTAACTTTCCTTATTGCATTATTCCCTCTGGATGTTTCGGAGACCACAATCCCCTTGGACTACTCCGTTTTACTGAATAATCTGTGCATTATTCTGCCCCCGCAAATGCACTTGCTAGATTACAATTCTTCGCTAATTTAGCCCCTGTTGTACCTTTCAAGGCCTAGCAACATGATAAACTTGTTGCACACTTCAGTCTCCTATGTATGTATCCTTTCTATGTCGAAGAGAAAGTTTCAATGCTTCATGACGCCGAGTTTCGATTACCTTAGGATGACCATGAATACTCCATCATTCGCATATAAGCCCTTGCATGAGTATTGAATTATTCGAGTTAACAATTCTCCTCACATCCATGAGCTTTGCATAACTCTTTCGGTTATTACATAATACATTCCACTTTTGCACGGTTAATCTTTTACTAAGCACACTGCTTGCCTTGAGCATCGTCGAGTTTGGTTGCCCACGTCGAGCCGTAGCTCGAACTCAATCATCCCAACCTTTGTGTGCTATGCATTCTTTCTAGTTTGCTTGTTCTCGTGGTGCCTCTCGTGCGAAGCGTTGATCATTCCTCTAAATGCCAATCATGGATGATCATTCCTTTGAGCGACTCTTTCCCTACATCTCAATGTCTCTTTATCTCAAACGGTCACGCGTGCTAGCTGCCCTCCACGCAGCCCAGCTAGGTTCCTCATGTTTGCATGACAAGTGTTTCTACATGTGCTTGTCCCGCTTTTATACTATCTTCTCACAAACTTAGCTGGTTTTATATAAGTTGTGCGACACCCTTACGTGTCCATTCACAAAGATCAACCCCTTAAAAACTTCCTAGGTCCCCTTAGAACCTACAAATGAGAAAATGAATTAGAGAAAACATTTCCTATATGATCCATAAGCAAACACTTTATGTAACCAATATAAATTACAACCATGAACTTTACAAGCTTTGAACGGTTGCACACGGAGGATCAAGGTCCATTATAAACCAAAGTCCCAATAAGTGTCCACATAACACAACTCTCATTTACAAGTTGAAACCGGTCACAAAAACTAATTAAACTAGGGTTGTTAATTAAACTAGGGTTGTTAAGTCTATTGTAAGTTCACTATTTAACGTATAAAGCATATACAAAAATCAAAAGATACAAACAAATATAAGTATTATATTAAATAATTTATTTATGTTTTTATCTGTGATAATATAAATATAAATTCAAGGTAGGTAAAACACAAAAATTTTTGGGTTATCCCCCGTATTGCCCATATAAAAAGGATTATTGGGGTGATCAAAGTTTATCTCACCGTAGAGTATTATATAAAATATTATATTATTTTATGATGATATATAAAAGTTTATTTTGAATATGATGGCTTCTTTTGATCAATCATGTCCACATTCTGAGATTAAGGATCATTAACTCTAGCGTCGAATGAATTGAATGGATAAACTATCGAGATGATATCTCGAAAACTTATATTTTTATCTCGAAAGACACATATTGGATAATTCTATATATGCGAATTTAGATCATATCAAACTGACATATATTTTCTCTCAACAGCTCTCGAGCGTCAAACACCGGAGGAATTCATCCCGCCGAAGGCGGTGAGACGAGCAGAGGTCATTTGACCGCATGTTAGCTGTCAGCTCCTCCTGCATCAGGGGCCTGACACTTTCGTTGCTTGCGTCGTGGTGAAGAGACGGCGATACGAACGATCTCACCGCGTATAAGACCAGCGTCTTTATCTGCTCGCTCGCGGAGCGGCGGGAACGAACCGAACAGCGACTGAGGACACACGGCCGGTGAGACTGCGGTTGATTTGATGACACCAATGACGTGGCACCGCTAATATAATACTCGTCATCATCATCCTTTACTTCCACGAAGACGTGCGATTTCTTCTCGCTGTTTCGGGATCGTAATAAGGCACGTATTAATCACGCATAGCTCCTTTCCATTATATCCAATATCTAATTATCATTAATGAACTTTTAACTGTTGATGACTAAACTAACATTTGTGATTAGGTGCCGTGTTATCGCCACCTTAAAACGTAGATTTGGATGCAAAGCAGCTGTTTTGGTAAGTGGCAAACGTGTGGATTTGGAAGGCGAGAACGACACGGCACGGCTTCATCCCCCCGCACTGACGCAACTCGTTGAGTTCACCGCGAGGAACTACAACCGTTGGCGGATAAACATGCGACGGTGCTTTGAGATGCGTGCGACGAAAGACCTGGACGAGGATGTCCTGTCTCGGACCGGTAGACCGAGCCAAGGAACAGGGTTTCCCACACGCTCAAACCGGTGGGACCCAGGAACTGAGTCGATGACAGGAGCCGGCTCCCCTCCCGCCTGTTCCGAGTTTGTGGTATAATGTCACAGAGTAAATGAGAGAATTTATGGCAATTATAATTGGACAATTTACTAAGAAAAACTACCACCGACTGTTTTTTATTGGATGACGTATTTATTCATGGTGTTCTTTTTATAAATAGATAAATATGTCATTGATCTTTCTGTATTTTCTGTTCTTCTATTATGAGTTCTTATAAAACTATAACATCTCATAATTAGTTTTCGTTTATTATTTTGATTGAAAACGCCCCTTCGTCACCACCCTTCTCTCAATAGTCTCCATCACCCTTCTCAATCCTCTCTTCTACCTATTATTTTCCTATCCTCTTAGAACAAGAATGGGTGGAGAAGAGATATGAGACTACGGTGGTGGTGATGGTGTCATCAAGATTGGGGGTGATGATATAAAGATATTTTTATTAAAATGATAAAGGTAAATAATTAATTAGGGGGACACAATTAGGTAATGCATAGCGTCAAATTTGATTGCTGCTGTTCAATCTTCTTCTTGTTAATTCTTTATTCAGTCATCGACTCCATTACTACTTCTCCTTTTCATCCTCTTTTCCATTTCCATTGCTCATATCCAAATCAAGAATTTTGATATAAAAATTAATCATAACAAAATTAAAATTTAGAATAAAAGATACCAGTGGATAGATTCTTAATAAATGGTCATGATATAATAACAATGACATAAGTCGAATTAGTGAGTATTTATTTTCCGATAAAATGTCCATTATGATTTATTTGGAAGCATTTTAAGAGCAAAATGCGCTAAAAATGCAAAGGGCCTTTGTTCATCAGCATGCACAAAAGGTCCCGGTGAGAGCGGAACGGACCACGTGTCCGGCACTCCAATCCCGCTGGTGCTGTCTTGGGTGAGACAGGAAACGTGATACTCTATACATCGTCATTACTTGTGCGGCGCCCACGCAAGTAGTTGCACATATGCAGTTGTTTCGTGGCGGGTGGTAACCGTATTTCCTGTGTTGGGATAGACAGCCGAGCTTCACCGAACCGCGGAGACCCCCTCTCCGTCGTCTCTGAAATGAACAAAGAACTTGCGTCTCTGTCGAGACGGAGAGAGAGAGAGAGAGAGGGGCAATGGGAATGGATTCCCACCGAAAACTTGATTCTCTCACCGCTCACATCGCCCTCTACCACTCGGCCTCCTCCAAGATATCGAACCCTAACCCTAGCCCTCGGGCTGCCGTACTCCGGTGGTTCTCGGGGCTAACCGTCGCCCACCGCCAGTCCGCCCTCACCGTCGGGGACGCCGACTTCCTTCGCGTCCTCCTCCAGATGCTCTCCCGCCTCCGCCGCCGAGGCCACGGCTTCTTCTTCCTCCTCCCCGACCTCCCCTCCCCCTCCCTCCCTTCCCTCTGCTTCCGCCGCTCTGACGGTCTCCTCTCCCGCGCCGCTGCCGCCGACGCCGCTGAGAGGACCGTCGCCGATTCCCTCCTCCTTTTCGCGTCCAGCGATGATCCCCCCCTCTTGGACGCGGCCACGGTGGCGGAGGACCTCGTCTCGGATATTGACCGCTTCGTGGCGGTCATGGATGCGATCTCTGGTGGGAGGTTCCTCAGAGGGGAGGCCAACGGGTTGGCGGCGCCGTGGGCGGAGATGCCTTGGTTGAAGGACAAAGGGTACTACAGCTTGGAGGCGTTTGTGGCAAATCGGCTCGAGGTGGCTCTGAGGTTATCGTGGCTTAGCTCCCAGGGAGGCAAGAAGCTGAAGGGTGGGAAGGCAGCCAAGGAGAAAGCCTTGACTGCTGGTCTGGCGGCAAATGCATTTTGGAGGAAGAAAGGTTGCTTGGATTGGTGGGCGGGGTTGGATCCCGGAGGAAGGAAAAACATCTTTGAGGCCTTCTTGGGGAAGGCAGCGAAATCTCTGGTACTTCTTTTACTGCATTGTCTCTTCAAACACTGCTGTTTGATTTTCATACCAGATTTCGTTTGAGAAGTTCCTGATTGTTGCTAGCCGATGTGCCTCTTTAAGCTATTGAAAAAAATTGAGGACCAGGGTGAATGTTTCTATTTTGCTTATTTGATGTTTGCTGAATCACAAGAGGCTTAAAGTCTTTTGCGTCTTATGTGATCTTCTGATTCATGATTTTTTATGATATCGGTCTAGAAGTTAAAAAATGTTGATAACCATTATTGCATATTTTGGAAATTTTACCATCATATTCTTCTTGTGTCATTGTCACTGAAATTTTGCTGTCATGGGGTTCAATACTCCTGGCTCCTGGAAACAGGCAAGGACATTTGCATGTAAGATTGCTGTTGCTCAGTTGGACAGCGATTCTAAAAACCAATTACTGATAGGTCTATGACAGTTTCCTTGAAGTAGTCTGTGTCTAGTTTCTTGATTTAGGGCCCCTGTATTGGAAAGAAAATAACTAGTGTTGCATACAACAACAACAACAAAGTCGTTAATCATAACTATTTGGGATTGGTAACATGAATCTTTTGCCGTCATTGAGATATAAAACCATATGTTTAGTTAAGAGAACTTAAATCTTTATTTATAATTTATATTCATGTCCTTTTAGGTCTTCCTCATTCTCTCCTCATATTACTAATTAATAATCATTTCTCCTGAGCGCATGCCACACCATCTGAAATACTTTTCCCTTAGAAATATACCAGAGAAATATCAAGTTGCATTTTTGAAATTATAGTGAACTTTTTTAATTTGTAATAGATGGAGAACATCAGTATGGTGCTTACAAAGCTTGTATTGATAATTAACCACTCAAGCCTTTTTGTTTATTTCGTGCTTAAGCCTCCTCGTCCTGCAGTGGAAAAAAATACACTACTTTTGTTATGCATGGTGTTCTTTTGAATTCTCTTTGACTAATAATTATGAAGGCTGTTAATGAGTTTGTATGATATGTTACCCCAGACATGCTCTTTTGTACAACTTTCTCATTTGTGATGCTGTAAGTTGACCAGTAATTGAGAGGGCTGTTGGCGAGTCTGTTTGATATGTTGCTCCCAGACAGCTTTTTATACAACCTTTTTTTTACAAACTTGTAAGTTTTCAGGCAAATGAAATTATGAGGGAGTCAGAACTTGCCTCGTGGAATGAACTTTGTTTTCACAAGCTTGCTGGTGAATTCCAACTAAGATATGGTCCTATTCCTTGTTGGATGAAGTCAAAGAAGCCATTCTTCAGTAGGAAGACAGATTTTTGCATGGACATCAGTACCAACACATCTTCTGGAAGGCCACATTCTCTAGCCAAATATTTGAACCGTTTACTAGTAATTCAGGAGATATGTTCACTTTATCTTAGTGAATATGAAGAAAAGATAATGCTCTTTAGTACACTACCATCTGCTGATACCATTTCTGATTCTATTTTAAGGAAACTACAAAAACTCCTCATGAGTATTTATACTAACTATATAAATGTTGAACTTCTGGGAGATGCAAAGTTGAAGACCATTCAAAACAAAAGTCAACAGAAGTCTAACACTGGCTGTCTCAAAGGGAAGAAGAAATCTCGTAGTTCTGGGAAGCCGAGATCTGTTCCAAAGGCATCCAAAGTTGATTCCACCTCATGCGAAACTTCAGTGGTATTCGCACTGGTCTCATCATTCTTAGTTTGTTTGACCTCTGCATTTTGACATGTCTTATAATTCGAGTTGCTTAATTTCCAGGGTCATGAATGTGGAGTAGACAGTGCACGTGATAGCACAACTAGGCTTTGTTCCCAGGAGGAGACTCTTTTGCCAATGGATAATCAGAAGGCTAAAACAACTACTACAGTGAAAGATCATGGAAATGGGACTCCATCAGCAGAGAACGACACTGTAATTATTTTGACATATATTCTTGTTAATATTTATTTTGAGCTAATAATGCATGCTATTTTTATGTAGGAAAATATTGGCGACTCATTTGAGTGCAAGAGCCACAATAGTAAGAAGAGAAGTGGAAGAAGAAGAGCTAAAACTAAAAGTAAAATCTCAAGCTCAACGAAAGTTGGACGTCCTGATCTTGAGGATAAAAGATCTGATCTTTCATCCCTTGCTGTGGATATTGAAAGGAAAGAAGCCATTGATCCCTTGGATGGATTAAGTGGTCCAGCGACTGTTGCTCCCTTATCGAATGGATCTGCTATCATTTCTGATCCATCACCAGTAGATAATTCATGTGAGCCTTATGACGAGCCAGGTTTAATGGATGAGAATGTGAATACAAGGTGCATGAAAAAAGATCATGATCTTCATAATACCATAAACCACTATGTTACTGGGTGGTGCTTTTCCAAAAGTTCAGACAGATCAGAAGTCCACTATGAATGCAAGTGTGACTCACAATCTGTTAATACATTAGAGGTGGTGCCACAAATGTCTATGACAAACAGTTTACTCTGCTATGATGAAACTAGTGCAAATTCTGTTGATCCATCCATAAAGAGTTTAGAGATTGAAAACAAATATCAGGTATCCAATCTTTCTTTACCTATGCCTGAGCCAAGCATTAAAGGCAGATCATATGATTGGCCTGAAACCAAGATTAATAATTCCGAAAATCTATGTGAAATAACTTCACAGTTTGTTGCTCCTTCAATAAAGCAAGAAGGTTTTGCAAATGATGATGGTTCTGTAATTCAAAATGATAGTAAAACATGCTATTCATATAATCAAACAAATACTTTTGAAGGAAAATCATATGAGTGGCCTGTCATAGCGCCCCATAATTTTTCATCTTTCAATTCACAGCATGTTCCTGCTGCTACGGAGAGGCTACATTTGGATGTTGGACATGAATGGCCTGCTTACCGTCATCAGTCCTTCCTATGTTCGAGGCATCAGGCAAGAATGCCTTCCAACGAGGGTGGATGCAACCGTATCTTACCATCTCTAACTTTGCCAATGAGTTTTGATTGGCCTCCTATGGTTAAAAGTTGTAGTCGATTGAGTCAAACAGTGACAGTAAGCTATGATTCTGGATATAATTCAAGGCTGCAATCTTCGTATTGTACAGGTTTTTCGGGTCATGCAGTTCAAAATACCGGTAATTTTAGTGAGAATGACAGAATTCATACTGGAGATATTCTGGATGTATATGATATGAAAAACATGTCGGATTTGGCAGAGGATACTGAAAGCTATTGGCTCTCGGAGGAGGAAATAGAGAGTCATATGCTATCTGGGAGGGATTATAATCAGTTTTTTGGTGGTGGAGTGATGTACTGGAATCCTGCTGAACATGTTGGATCAGGTTTTTCTCGCCCACCGTCTCATAGTTCTGATGATAGTGGATGGGCTTGGCACGAAGCTGATCTTAACAGAGCTATAGATGATATGGTTGGAATGCCTGGATTATCTGCTTCATACAATACAAATGGTCTGGCCTCACCAACTGCCACTCAATTTTGTTCACCATTTGACACCGTGGGATCTGGACACCAGTCCGTTGGTTATGCTGTTTCAGGAAATGATATTACTGGGAAGGTTATTAACTCTTCTTCAGTATCAGATATTCCTGAAGAAAAAGCTCCAAAATCCATGAACAATTCACCTAGTGTCATTGAAGGAGTGAAAGGAGATACACTTCCATTCTCAATGTTGCGGCCAATCATTGTTCCAAGCATGTCGAGAAGGGGATCCAGGTCAGAATTTAAGCTTGGCTATGAACACAAAAGCCCATGTGTGCCTTCTAGTAGGAGGGATGTTCCCCAAATCAAGAGACCACCATCCCCCGTGGTTCTTTGTGTTCCTCGAGTGCCTCGCCCTCCTCCACCTTCTCCTGTAGGAGAATCTAGAAAGCGTGGCTTCCCAATTGTTAGGTCTGGAAGCTCAAGTCCCAGACACTGGGGTGTTAGGTTTTCTGATGAAAGTGGTTCTGAGGAAAGCCGATGTTGTTTTGATGGTGCTGAAGTTGTATGGCCTTCATGGGGTAACAAAGTTCTTACCACCAATCCCATGGTTCGATCAATTCATGGACCTTTATTGACAGATCATCTCATCACAATTCCCCAGCTTGCCTTTGATAAGGAACATGTAAGCAAATATATTTAAAGTTTGTTTAGATATGTTTCTTCAAGTATGCCATGATGTCCATTGTAAAAATGATTTTGCAGCCTGATGTAGCTTTACCATTGCAACCTCCAGAGTTGTTGACTTGTTCATCTGCTAAAACATCGTTGTCTATCATGCACAATCTTCTTCATGAGGAAATCGATTTTTTTTGCAAGCAGGTTTGTTGCTTTGAGTAGCCTTATCTTTATTTGTTTTTTCTTTATTGTCGTTTTCTGTGTATAACATATCGCAGGTCCATGATGTTGCATATGTTAATTATTTCACCATGTAATATCATAATTGCTTGGTTTATTAGTTAATGTCGTTCTCGTCTTCCACTCTATCATATATATATATATATATATATATGTAACACCATGGAATCAACTGCCGGTTGGACCAGTATGGAAACTAGTCCAAGGACTAATGCTGGACCATATAGAACAGTGTGGTACCAGTCCGACCAGTTACTAGGACCAATATTGGACTGGAATTTACAAGACTGGAATTTAGATCCTTTCATATAAATTCATTGGTTACTCCTAATGTGTTAGATGCATAGATTTGAATTGCACAAGATTTACAAGCGCAATTAATCTTTGTTGATCAATTTTTTTGATTGAATTACACATGATGTAGCAAGGTTTTAAATTGCATGATTTCCAAGCTTGGTTAATTTTTCTTGACCAACATTTTCATTTCATTTCATTTCTAGATTTTGTTTTGTATTTCCTATATTAATTGCTGGTTCATTATTATTGATATGTCGAAGGTTGCTGCTGAAAATCTGATTAAGAAGTCCTACATTAATTGGGCTGTCAAGAGGGTAACGCGATCCCTTCAAGTCCTCTGGCCTCGCTCTAGGACAAACATATTTGGTTCTAATGCAACTGGTTTAGCTCTTCCAACTAGTGATGTAGATATTGTGGTTTCTCTTCCTCCAGTGCGGAATTTGGTGAGAAACCTGTGTTAATTGTAGAATTATGCTCATTGTTGTGTAAAAAGAGGATCTGGGTGAAAGATAACCGGTGGGCTTTTTCATCAGGAACCTATCAAAGAAGCTGGAATTTTGGAAGGTCGTAATGGTATCAAGGAAACATGCCTTCAGGTAATTTGGCAATTCATCTGAACCCTATGTTTGGGGATTCTTATTGTCCAATCTGCTAAAGATTTTGGTATTCCTGTTATTAAAAGATTGGAGTGGAGCTGATATTCCCTGTCCATGGTAGTTTCTTATCTTTTGTAACCATTATTTTCTCACATCCTGTGTGTAACTTTAGAATGATTTTTCAAAGATGTATCTCTGGATCGAGTTTGTTTTATTTCACCTTAGATAAATGAACATAAAAATTACTCTCTATACGTAGTTGCAAAAATAATCTATACAATTGTAAAAATAACTCATTCAGTTTTAAAAGGGCCTCTTTAATTAGGTTAACTTATTGCTATTTTATGTTGATCTGTCTAAGTTTTATTTTAAACAGTTTCTCTTAACTTGACTTGCTTCCAC
This sequence comes from Ensete glaucum, assembly GCA_021527575.1. NCBI lineage: Eukaryota > Viridiplantae > Streptophyta > Magnoliopsida > Zingiberales > Musaceae > Ensete > Ensete glaucum. The sequence continues at coordinate 11,475,663 of CM038553.1, forward strand.
TTGGCAACTAATGATTGCATTCAAGTTTGTTTTCCTTAAACTTCTTGAACTGTAATGCTTCTTTTTGATAAATCTAGTCTCATGTTTGCATTTAGGATCTTTTCATATATGCTTTATTTACTATTCCTGTGTGCTTAGAAAAAGTTTTGGTATTTCCACCTCATCTTGAAGAGCTAAGTTTAATCCACGTTTGGTCTTGTGTTATAATCATAAGGGAACTTGTGCACACTTTGAATTTGTGCATGCTTTCTTGATCAAAAGCGTTTGAAATATCATTGTTAATATGTGATTTTGCTGCCTGATAATTCTATATCCTGCCATTCATCTAAACTACATGGCTGGAGTTACTTGTATAGCTTTAGCATCCTAGGGCATAATGGGACATAGCAATTGAGAAGATCATAGTTGATGTTCTGTATGGATAATTAATCTGGTTGAGGATGATCTATTTAGTTAATTTCATCTTACTATGTTTCTTTCAGTTCAGCATGCACTGTTGCTCTATCTGTATCATTGGTTTTGTGTGCTATGTTTTAGCCAAAATTTGAGCCTTCCACTTAAATACAAAATTAGTGATGATTGATAGACAATATCAGATAACCTTCTATACATCTAAAAATCCTATATGTTGATTGTCAAAACCTTCTATATGCTTCCTTTTCTCTTGACAAAGTCTCCTTTTGAATACTTTTTGGGGGACCTTGATTTGTCTTAACTTTACTTGGGGGGACCTTGATTAGTCATAACTTCTCATGCAATTGTGTACAACTGGTGAGGTGGATACCTGGTTATTTCTACCTATAAAATGCTGATTATGAAATGCTGGAGTATTTTTGCTAATATTATCTTTTATTTACTATCATATGATGTTGCATTTGAACATCATGCTTTCTCCAGCATGCAGCTAGATACCTTGCAAACCAGGAGTGGGTTAGAAATGACTCCCTCAAGACCATAGAGAATACTGCAGTATGGTTCCCTCTTTCGCATATTATTCTTAGTTGTGTTATTATCTTTAAGATTCCTTTTGTCATGTATATCTGTTTTGTTTCTAGATTCCTGTAATCATGCTGGTGGCAGAAGTTCCTGATGACATTGATATTTCAAGAAAGAATTCCTCCATGGTGGATATACCACGAGCACTTTCAAGCATGGTTCCTGGGAGACAATGCAACATTCCTACGACTGATCTTTCTAGTTCAGACTCTACCTCTTGGTCATATTCAAAAATTAAAAGGATAATAACATTGATGTAAAGTCAATTCGTCTTGATATCAGCTTCAAATCAGCATCACATACTGGACTTCAAACTTCTGAACTGGTAATCTGCATGTTTTGTTGTTATATTTTAGCAGAGTGGATTTGGATATGTACCATTTCTTTAAGAAAGTAAATTTACTGATAATCGCATTGATTTGTGATGCATCATATTTTATTGATCGAATATAGGTTTGAGTAAGTTTCTTAGACTAGTTTACATTGAGCCCAAATTTTCAGTATCTAAAGGTTAATTTTGTATCAAAATCTAGAAATTAATGCTAGAATAATAAACGTGGTTGTTTACATGAAACAATTAGATGTATAACATTAACTTCCAGTCAGTGATTACCAATTATTTTTGCATCTTAAGTTCCATGTTCATCACATTGCCAATGATTCTTTGATGCCCTATGGCCTTATGATCACATAATTGCTTTAGGATTATTTTCTGACAATAGTTGTTTCTTGAAGAATATTTTGGGCTATGATGCATAAAAAAGTTCCCCTTTTCTGTTGCTATATCTGGCAAGTAAAGGTTACCTATGTCCTTGCTTTTCTTCATCTGTATTGGCATTGGTTTATGGCAATATCTGGATATGTACATACAATCAATATTGTTTTCTATGTAGCGAGCAAGCATAAAGAAATTGGAATTGCCACAAATGTTGTATCTTGGTTCTCTTTGACAATCAAGGCACATGTAAGATTTTTGTCATGGGGGCAGAGAAAGATTTTATTTTTACCCTTACAGAGATAGGTTTTTCACTTTTTTGTAAGAAGGCCAATCTAGATGGAACAATTTGTGTTGTTTCTGTGCTTTGGTTGCTGTTACTGGACTGTCGATATCAAATTGTCCTTTGTAGATGCTAAATAACTTTAGCACTCAAAGAGTTATTAACATAAACATGCTCCCATATTGTTGAGGGTGAATAAATTGGCATGGATTAGGGGTGCTAAAACTTAAGTTTTTCAAAAGGGCCAAGACCTTTTGATTATGATGTCTAGAGCAAGGTTTGTTCTACCGCAGGAGTTGGCATGGGTGGCACATACTGGTCAGACTCACCATCAAGACGCGGCTCGTGCAAGACCCCATCGTCTCGCTCCAACATACTGTGTGTCAGCACACCGGTACATACTGTATTGATAAATCTCTGACATGGGACCAGCACCCAAAATGACAAACCCTGGCCTACAGTGCAAAGCCATAAATTTATTGTCTGTGAACTAAATACATATGCTTAGAGAAGTATTGGTAATACACTTATCTAAAAGTGTTGTTGGATCAGTAGCAAATGATGGATAATTTTGCTTTGACTTTGCACATGGAAGTATAAATACCTTATAATAGCTATAATCTACTTCGGAGAAGATAAACATGTGTTTGTAAACATTGGGCCTTCTTATGATAGAATCTGTGCCATGGTTACGATCTACTAGAACACTTGGTTCACCAAAGCATCTTGTACTAGTACTTGCCAGCTTATATGCTGATGGCTGTCATATTTCCATCAATCCCTTGTGTATACCTTGTGTACCACGTCTTAAATTTACAAACTCACCTTTCCTTCCAATGAAAAGAGGTGGTGACTTTTGTAGGAACTGGCTGACACAAGGGTAGCCTGGTGCACGAGTCTCCCACTAACACAGGTTATAGGAAGGGTTAGTGTATGTAGTTTTACCTCAGCAGAGAGATTGTTTTCATGACTCATATAAGTTGCTTAGGAGAAATGTTATTGTGACACTAGGATTGACCCTTGTAGGAATTAGCTTACACATTCCAAAAAACATATGGATTTCGCAAACATAGATGTGAATTCCTAGAAATATTAGATATATTGGATTTAACTTATTTGCTGCTAGATTAGGTGTTTCCTTATGCAAAAATAAAGTAATATAAAACATATTATTAGCTATCTAGATGTGCCTTATTAATTAAGATATCAACATTATTAATCATGATTGATTTTTTTGAACTTTTAATTATAATTGAATTTATTTTGGAAAGAGACTTTATTTCCAACTTTCTAGATGAACACCTGAGATTATCTATTTCTGAGAATTTAGATGATCTCTTTGTAGTTCATTTAAAATTCAAAATCTAATTGCAATTTCACTGATTGTCTACCTCAAGTCTTTTAAGTTTTTCTAGTAGGCTCAATAGTTTGCACTTACATGATTCTAAGTCTACTTTGGTATCATTATTCTCATGGACATGGTGTACTTATTTGCCTGAAAACTTGGATAGATTTGGTCCAAAGTCACATGGCCTAGAATGCTTAGTGGCAAACCACCAAGCCTTATTTACCAACCAACTCATCATGAGTCCTACTGTGGGACTGTTGGAGCATGATAATTGGATGACTTTTAAAGCCATGGTTGCCACCTTTATTCTCTCATAATGAAAATTGAATTTGAGGCATTAATTATCAGAGAAAACAAGAGTAAACAAGTTAGGAAAAGCTGATGTGATATAGTGTTGCTAGCAATTGGCATGGTTCTAATGTCATTGACTTTGAATGCATGAGATTTCATTATCATCGCACCCTTCATATTTGAGTGGTATTGACTTTTCTTTCTTATGTCTGAGGATAAGGAATTAGCAGAAATTTTATCCAACTACTCTCTCTTAGTTTTCTTCTTGCTTATTTCAATATTTGAAGAATATGTTCTCTGACCGAATTAAATTAATGGCATTGAATTAGTCTGTATTATCCTTTTCTTTTTAAGGACTACAGTAGCAGCTTAAACTGCCGATACATGTAGCACTCACTGAATGGTGTAAGGATGATGAGTTAGACAATGTCTAAATGTGTATGACTTGTAATTATCATGTGCAGGTTAGAGAACTGACCCAGCAATTTCCTGCTTCTGTACCGCTGGCTTTAGTACTTAAGAAGTTCCTGGCTGATCGAAGTTTGGATCATGCTTATTCTGGTGGTTTAAGTTCATACTGCTTGGTAACTTACATTGCAATTTGTTTTGAATTGTGACTTGAGAAATTTAGACAATGTCATTGAAATTCATCTCTTTAATGAATTATAGTCCTTCCTACATATGCTTCTTCTTTTCTTGTCAAGTAGCCATTGAAGCATGCATTAAATTTCTGTCAGTGATAAATATTATTGCATAAGTATGATTATACATATTAAGGTTTTATGATGTTGAAGCAGTTTGTTGGAAGCAGCTACATGATGCACATGCAATTGCTATATGTTTATGCATATGCAATAGCACGTTTTCTGTTTTAGAGAACATAATGCAAGTATGCAACCATGATTCACTAAAGTACAGAAATATAGCTAGCAGCTGGAGCTGACAAATGAAATTTAGACAGATTAAGAAATCACACGACAAAGACAAGGTTTTGCAATTTTGTGTAGTGATAGTGTATCTGGCAACGCTCGGCCTGTTCCATACCAATCCATAGTGTCAGTATGCTGGTACATTTCGGGTTTTGGAAAAAGCCTGAAAAATAAGAACTTACAGGTACAAGGCATGTATTGATCTATACTAGGCATATGAGGTGGTATAGGCCCCATATTGAGTATATTCCAGATGATACAAGCTCTATGTCAGGTGTTCCACTCAGTTTATCTTGGTCCATGTACTGATAAGGTGTTAGACTGGTAAATACCCCTGGTGCCAAACTTACCAGATGGTACTCCAAACCTTGGACTGAGACCTTTTATTGACCAGCTGAAGCATTATATGACAACTTAGTTTGATGAGTGAATAAAAGAGGCAGAAGAGGAATCAATGGTGGTGTTTAGATGGAGTAAGAGATCCGATGAAAGGTGGCAAAGGAGGATAGTTGGTGGAGTATCTGGATCCATGGAGAAACCAAAAGTGGTGGTAGCTTGGAAGTAGTGGAGTGGTGGACTTCCTCTGGCTTGTCAGATCTATGAAGTACATAGACAAGTGCTTCAGTAATAATAGTGTACTAACTCTGTTCTATCAATCGTGTTGAAGAAAATGCTCTAGACTAATGATTAGCACCCAAGATGATGTTAAGTTCCACTTGAACCCATACAAATGGCACTTTTAAGTCATGCGTTACACTTTCTCTGTCCATGAAAATCTGGCTCGAAATTAAATGTCGCAAGCAGACAAAGGGCATATGGCATTGCAGATGTAAAGCTGTAAGAGAATGGGGGAAAACAACTTATAGCGAAATGAAATGTCTGACTTTTCAGTTCGTAGAGTTTGAGCTTTTCTATGCCATTTAATATAATTTGCTAAAGTGACATTGGATCAGTTCTCGAAATGGATTTTGTCACATTTTAGCCCTACTATAAAGGATAATATATATAGAACAATAAATGCTTATGTTAGAAGAATTAGGGTAATTATGATGGGGAATTAAATTAAGGAAAGGGGTTTAAGATGGTATGGGCATGTTCAACAGGGACCTATATGTGCTGCTGAAACTTGGTGAGTTTAATAAGATCAGCGGTTTGAGAAGAGGCCTAGGGGGATCTGGAAGGCTTTTTCTTAGAAGCAATAAAAAAGGAATTGATATGATTCTTTGACTAGCGGTTGCCTTCAGCATATCTCAAATAGCAGGGAACAAATGATTGCAGCTAACCTCGTATGGTTGGGACACGAGGGCTTGCTGTTGTTCTAGTATTATCTATACTAGCTGACCCCATTACGTTGTTCTTACTGTATTTTAGTTGACTCTGATGTTCTAGTAACAAGTAATGGGCTAATTACAGATTGCTCTCTGTAGTTAGCTATATTTAGCATCCCAGTCTCTACACTTTAAAAAGTTACATTGGCATCCCTATAGTTATGAAAGTAAAACATCTAGGTCCATTTACCCTAACGACGTCGATTTTACTAATGAAAATACAAAAACAAAAGGCAAAAATGTAATCTTAACATTCTAGTTGGTGGCGGCGGATGACATCGATGGTGGTGGACGACGTGGCCGCCGAGGGGCCACGGGTGGCTGTTATGGATGAGGAGACTGATGGTAAGAGGTGAGGGTCGCTTTGTGCGTTGGCATCGATGCCTGAGCGGCCCTTTCGCCACTCGGCAATTGCATCGGCATTGACGTAGATACAAAGCGACACTCACCTCTAGCCGCTACTCTCCTCATCCACAACTGCCATTCGTAGCCCCCAGTGGTGTCGCCGTCCGCCACCACCTGCGTCGTTTGCCACCACTAATTGGAATGTTAAAATGACCTATTTGCCCTTTGTTTTTATGTTTCCATTGGTAATACCGATTGTGTTAAGGTAAATAGACCTAGATGTTTTTTTTCCGTAACTATAGGGATGCCAATGTATTTTCTAAAGAAGTGTAGAGACCGGGATGCTAAAGGTAACTAACTACAAAGGATAATATGTAATTAGCCCACTAGTAACACTGGGATATAATAAGTCAATAACAATATATGGTTCCTTATAAACTGTATTCTTCTCATCAAATGGTCAATAATTCTGTCTTCTCTAATACACTTTGTTTTACTAGTTAGATGTTGAAAGTTGGTTAAAGGATATACGTGATGTTGATTAGGAAATTAGGCATAATTGCTGAAACATGAAGCAAAATGGTTAAATCTTCTGCATATTAATTGTCATTCCATGAACCTAGTTGTTATAGTTGGTGAAAAAAGCCTAATATATAAAGTATTGGACTCTCTTTTTCTTGTACTTTGTGAGCTTTGCCTGATCAGTACCAATTATTCAGTTCATTGAATTATAGTTGTCTGTATTAAATAGTACTGATTGGTTCCAATAAATGGTCACTAGTTCTTTCCTCCCTTAATACAAGACGTAGGGTTTGTTTTGAAGATGATTACATTGTTGTGAGCCATGTTTACAGGAAAAATGAATTTCTTCCTCAAATTTGAATTTCCTTGAAAACCATATTGTTGAATAGACTCATTGTCTTAGTGCATGTGGGAAAGATCTTAAATTAGTCCCAGTCCCGTATTGTCACAGACTTAATTGAAATTGTCTAAGTCATGAGGCACCATTGCGGCAAAGTCACAGACATAGCTGGAGTTGCCTAAGCTGTGAGTACCATTGCGTCAATATCTCGGATTTAGCTGAGATTGCCTAAATCATGAAGCACCCTTGCACCAATGTTTCAGACTTAGTTGAGATTGCCTAAGTCATGAAGTGCCCTTGCGTTATCCGTCCGCAATGGATCAGCCTAGTTACAACCTCGCTTAGGTCCCGTAGGACCTGTCAAAAGAACAAGTTGATTAGTTCAATAGCAAACGATAGAGAAGTCCCAACGTCTCGTGAAAAGGGCAACTTTACAAGCAATTCAACAAACACTTAATATGCAAGAGAAAAAAGAAAGAAAGGAGAAAACAAGGACTTTAGAAGGCAAAACAAATAGTCATAAGTTCGCAAACGATTTCTTACCGGGTGGTGGGCGCGATGACAAGTTCCCATCAGCTTAACGTGTGAACTTGTGAAAACCGATCAACGCCCAACACTACCCCGAAGCCCCATCCAAACTTGTGTCACCTAGGGGGTTCCAGGGGTTTGAGCTGGCTGACATTTTGTGCTGCACCGTGATCTATAGAAAATAGGCCATGGCACGTGAAAACAGAGTCATTTTGGGGCAGTTTTGCCCAGCGTGGTGAGCGGTCTCACTGCAACACTGCGATTCAATTTTCATTACAAGTCATACTATGGTTGCCCAGTTTACGTGCTGGATTCAAGTTAGATTGATTAATGCCAGATCCCTTTTCTTAACCTTGCATGTGGGGAACTTGGTGGAAATTGTCATGTGGTTCCCAAGTAATAGGCATTGTTTGGCAGCCTAGGAAAAATCTGAAAACATGATGGAACGAAGTTAAAAGATGATTTGAGGGTTCATAAGTGTTCCCAAAATACAAAAGGAGGGTCCACCAATCTTCACTAAGAAGCAATCACATGTTTACTTCAAGAAGTATGGGATCAACTAAAAATGAGTGTCATGAAAGATAAATGACCAGTCCAACTTAGTTGCTCTGGAAAGCAAACATACTCAATTCAAAGAGGTAAAATGCCAATTTAGAAGAAAAAACTGTCATTTTTGAAGTTTGAACTATGTTGGTTCATAACTACTCAAATCTATATAGATATTTTAAAACTGGTCCTTTTTATTTTTATAAAAAATTGTAGGTGCTTCTTGATGAATTAAGGGGAATTTAAACAATCAAAAGAGAAGTACATACTAGACTAATTGATCAAACTTTTATAGTTATGAAATTTTTAGATTTTATTTTTTGTAATAAATACCTATTTTGTATTTTTATCTACTTTGATTAATTTTTCTGTTTATTACTTGTAACAATTTTGTAGTATTTGTTTTATATGCCCACTTTTGCATTATTTATTCAGACCAGCCATTACTTATGCTGAATATGGTACTAAGAAGTTGCATTTTTTAGTGGTAGAATCAAGAATGATCTTGGGATCACCTATAGAATTTGGGATCGGACTGCTCTGGTTGTCCATATTAAATCCTTTGGAAAGTTGCATTGAAATTTGGTTGAAAACTAATTTTGTAAACAAAAATAAATATTTATTTTTTTGAAAATTAAGAAACTTAAACTTTGGGAATAAATAAAACTTCAGCTACCTAGCATTTAGCTTAATTTTTTAGAGGTAATATGTAACTCAGACAAGCTTGGATCATTGAGTGACTGAACCAGTCACAGTTTACGTGGAATTGATTCATTCATCAACTCTGAGGTGATATAAGCTTGGATAAGATGATCCGTTTAGGACAGGGCTTGGCTGACAAATCAATTGTTTTGGTGTTGGCATTTCGATTTTGGCTCATGCCAATTTCAGTCTTTGGCCTATGTTTGTTCTGGTATACTTTTCCATGTTAGTTGAGGACAATCTTGTTCTTGATTACATTGATAATAAGGGCTTTTTCTTAGGACACATTCTCATATTACATTTTTGAAACTGATGTTTTCTCATCATTCCTTGTCTTTCTGCTTTAAATATGATGCATGGTGGTATTTTGCTAAAATTTTAACTCTCATAGTTTGAATTGGTATCGGAGTAGAACTATCTTTCACAATAGGTCTTGGTCTCCTATCCAGATAGGAATTGTCGCTGAGCTAATGCTAAAGATATATTTTCATGCTTCATTATTTTTTTATGTCTAAAGGATTCTATGGTGTTAGTTGCTCGTGTGGTCATGTGCAGGTGTTGTTGATTATACGTTTTCTGCAACATGAACACCATGTTGGCCGGCCTAATAACCAAGTAAGCACTCAGTATTTTAAGGAAAAAAAACAAAATTTATTTCGTCATAAACTATGTTGAGAATGTTTCTTATCCAATTCTTGGTATCTGTGCACTATATATGTAGCATGATTTAGTCTATTATGTCTTGTTCCAAATGTCTATCTATGAGGATTTCAAATTTCATCGGGATCAGCACATGATGTTTATTGGACCAGGGCTATTTGACTAGTAGTTCAGATGTTTTACAGGGTGGTGGGCTTAGGGTTTTTAGCATTCGTAGCCTCACATATTGCCACAGGACGGTTGACCACCGACCTTTCCAATCTAACAAGACTCCTCTGTTTCGTCCTCCTTCCCTTCCTTTCCTCTTCCGTTTCTCCATACTATGGCACATACCCACTTAGTGGGTGTCGGTATGTCTGAATGAGTTGGATCTGTACTCTCCTAATGGCTCATATCGCCGCGAGAGGTTGACCACCAACCCTTCCAGTTTAACCGGACTCCTTTGTTTCTTCCTCTTCCTCTCCTCTTTCCTTTCTCCATACCATGGCACATACCAACATACCGAGTGTTTGTATGCTTGAATGAGTTGGATTAGTACTGGTCAGGATCGGTACAGGTTTAGTATCCGAGACTTAGAACTTTGCTATCTACAAAAATGTAAACAAGATGTTCGATGAAATGCTCATGTTTGTCCGTATCCTTTAGTTTGTGTACATACCTTGTACAACAAGTAGCGGGCTTGCAGTAAGCTTGGTAGCCCTAGTTTGGTTTGCTTTGTGGTCGATTTTGGCTTGTAAATACGAGTGTGTCTTGTAAGCACTTGTGGGGACTTCGGTCTGTAATGGACTATTATCCTTTATGTGTAATCTTTCTGAGTTTGTAATATCCATGGGTGTAATTAGTATTGGCTTTATAAAGTGTTTGCTTAAGTAGTTGCTTGTGGATCCCATTGGAATTGCTTCTTCTGGCTCGTTTTCTCTTTTGTAAGTCCTAAGGGACCCTAGGAGATCTCGGGGAAGGTTGACCTTTGCGGACGGACACGCATCGGTGCCGCATGGCTTAGGCAAAATCAGCTAAGCCCGTGACATTGTAGTATTAGAGCGGGACAAGCACATGCAGAAACACTCGCCATACAAACGTCGTGGACTGGCTGAGATAGAGGACAGCCAGCACGCGAACCGTTTGGGGAAACAAACATTGAGATGTAGGGAAATGAGTCGCTCAGAGGAGTGGGTATCCAGGTTTGGCATTCAGAGGAACGACCAACCCTTTCCGCGAGAGGCACCACGAGTACAAACAAGCGAAGAAGAATGCGTAGCGCATAAAGTTGGGATGGCTAAGTTCGAGCTACGACTCGACATTGGCAACCAAACTTGACGGTGCTCAAGGCAAGCCGGGCGCTTGGTGAAAGATGAGATCGTGCAAAGTGGGAGGTGTTGCGCAACGATCGAAAGAGTTGTGCAAAGCTCACAGAGGTGAGGGGAATGGCTAACTCGAAGGATTCGATACTCATGCAAGGGCTTGTACATGGACAATGGAGTGTTCGTGGCCATCCCAAGGCACGATTGGAACTCGACGCCATGGAGCATCAGAACTTTCTCTTCGGCATGGAAATGATACGTCCGTAGGCGGATGAAGTGTGCAACAAGTTCAGCACGTTGCTAGACCTTGAAGGGTGCAGTGGGGACTGTATTGGCGAAGAGTCGCAATCTAGCAAGTGCATTTGCGTGGGCAGAACAAGGCACAATTTGTTTAGCAAGACGGAGTAGTCCAAAGGGGTTGGTGGTCTTCGAAACTTCCAGTAGGAAGAATGTCAAGAGGAAAGTTGCTCCAACAGGACAGATATTCAGGAGGGATAAGTCTTAGTTCTCCAGAGGGAGAATCATGTGCAGTGGACTGAACGAGTGACGAGGAGTCGCCACATGATCTCGAATGAGGTAATGCATTGGTGGATGCATTTCGAGATCAAGTGGGGGAGCATTCCAAGGCAACATCATATGAAGGTACACTTAGAGTCGATGTGGAAATCGAACTTAACGGAGGGCTGACCCGTGGAATGGTGGACGCGAGGGCCACTATAAACTCAATGTAAATCGAGGAGTGGAGCGACTTCGGTGGAACTTGGTGAAGTATCCAAGCCGCATGAAGGGAGTCGACATAGAAGATGGAACATGGAGCAGAGGCATGAAGCTTTCCTTGGACAGAGGTCAAAGACATGAACTCTTGTAGAGGCAAGAGTGGGATCATGTCGTTCCATGGGCTCTTGCCCCGACAAGAAGGGCTATGTATTCAAGGAGTGAATGCCATGATACCGCAGAGGCGGGTCTTTCGTGTGTGTGCATCAAAGCTTGCATTAGATGAAAGCCTTGGTCATCAGCATATGGGGGCTATGTATCACCGAGGGAGAAGTCAGATTGCAAGTACCAATGAGTCCCATGGAGGGGACTTGAACATACAAAGGTATGATCGGAGTGGCTAGAGAGTTAGACTGCTTCAGTGCTCACATTCGTTTAAGGGAGCCCGGTAAGTCAGAGGACAAGGCCGAGTAAGCGAACGTTGCTACCAAGGAAGCTAAGGAGAAATGCATGAGAGTTGCAGTCTGTCTTTCCATCGACCAAGGAGAACTGCTAAGAGGACACAATGGTATTGAAGCAGGTGGTCGAAAGGGGCGAGGAAGCGACGACGAGTTCGGAGGGGCTTAACTACCCAAAAGCAATAGCGTCGGTCAGAAAGGAGGTGGACTCGGAGGAGCGCCACAGTGCCACAGAGGCGGATCTACCGATCGCGAAGGAAGGGACGCAGATGCAAGGCAACATATAGTAGGGTCGTGGGCTTGGCAGCGCCATGGGACCTCAGAGGCGGGACTTCTGTGGACTCATCGATCCCTTTCTCTCATGGAGGGAGAACATTGGTTGTAAAAGGGGCCGAGGAGGTGGAGAATGCCGAGGCAAACTCCGAGTAGTAAGACAGGACAGAATGGCATAAAGTGGAAATGAGGGACTTCATAAGACCGGTGTCAACAAGCTTCTCATTAAGATAGTCGAAAATGAGGGACTTTGGGTTGATGCAGGAGTGCTCGACCAAGGAATGAAGTAGGCAGAACGCAGTGTTATACTTTTTCTACTCAGAGGAGTAGGCAACAAAGATGATGGAGAAGACGGTACAATCCCAGAGACGACCAAAATTATTAAAGACTTACTCCAAGTTGGGGGACTCCAAGTTGGGGTAAACTTTTTGCTCTTTTCGGGCAAAACTTCTTGCATTCCAGAAGTTCAATGGCAGTGGGAAGGCGAATCACAGTAGCTAACTCAACGCAAGAAGTGCAAACACTTCAAGTGCTTCAGAAGTGTGAGCAAAGAGCGGGCGAATGTTAGTAACCAGCTCAATGCATGAAGTACAAACTCGAGGAGACAGACGAAATCGAGAAACCTTTGCCTTCTCAACTCAAGAGAATGAGCGAAACTGAGTACCCTAATTCTCTTAACTCAAGGAGGTGTGCGAAGCCAAGTAATCTTGCCTTCTCAACTCCTAAGACAATGGGTGAAGTCGAGTATTCCAGTTCTCTTACTTATCCAACAAAGTAGCTCTACATAAGTTCAGTGACCCTTCGAAGAAAGCTTATGGAAGACAATACTTATCAAATTCTCACCATTGGTGATTAGTATTACTGAGAGTAGATTGGCCGCTTCATTTCCCAATTGAAATGCCAATCGAAAGTTGGAGTGATGCGAACCTACTTGGAAGTGACAACTAAAAGTGGAAGAAGGATCAATGGGCAAATATTGTAGAAGGACTTCGAAAACTTTAAAGTCTGCAAGGCGATGCTCATTAAAGTTCCAATAAGCATCCATCTAGTTTAAGCAACATGAGTATACTACGATACTGGCGCATAATGAGGCATGTCTTTTCCTTCATCATAAGGATCCATGGGAGTCAACAAGGATCATCACAACTCAATCAACCCCACACCAGAGTCAGTCATCGGTGAGTTGAAGCAACATGACAGATCAGAGTTCGACTACTCAACAACAGCGGCGGAGAGCAGTTGGGAGCCAAAGAGGCACGTTGCAGCCATAACAGAAGATTGAAGATTCAGCCAAAGGCGAAGAGATGCAGCGTCTACAGCGGCTTCGACGAGGACATCGAAGGAATAAGTGGGTGAGAATGTCACAGACAAAAATGTAAACAAGGTGTTCGATGAAATGCTCATGTTTGTCCGTGTCTTTCAGTTTGTGTACATGCCTTGTACAACAAGTAGCGGGCTTGCAGTAAGTTTGGCAACCCTAGTTTGGTTTGCTTTGTGGCCGATTTTGGCTTGTAAATACGAGTGTCTTGTAAGCACTTGTGGGGACTTCGGTCTGTAATGGACCAATTCTTTGTATGCAACCTTTCTGAGTTTGTAATGTCCATGGGTGTAATTAGTATTGGCTTTATAAAGTGTTTGCTTGAGCAGTTGCTTGTGGATCCTGTTGGAATTGCTTCTTCTGGCCTGTTTTCTCTTTTGTAAGTCCTAAGGGACCCTAGGAGATCTCAGGGAAGGCTGATCTTTGCGGACGAACACGTATAGGTGCCGCACAGCTTAGGCAAAATCAGCTAAGCCCGTGACAGTATGCTTGAATGAGTTGGATCTGTACTGGTCAGGGCCGGTACAGGTTCAATATCCGAGACTTAGAACTTTGCTATCTACAAAATCAAATTTTTATTCTTTTATCTGATATGGTATTTTTGCGTTTTGCTTTTACTACATGAGCTTATATTCAAGTATTATTAATTTTCCAGAGAAATTACTTTCTGGCTTCATCTGTTATTCTTTTGTTCATTCCTCTCTATGACCTTTCTTCTCTCTCTTTTCTTGTCCCCTATATCATCTATTCTTCTTCTTTGTAACTTCCTATCTTTGCCTCAAGAAAATGATCTCTTTACACCTAGGAGTCAGGGTTAATCAAACTTTATAAGAAGTTGTGCAAGACATGACAGATAAAATAGTAAATGCTAATTGAATAACATGCTTCAACTTTAATTTGTTCCATCCAGGGTTGCTGATCCTTTTTTATTTGTCTATGTTAGTATGTTGAATGGCATGTACAAGTGAACTAATTTCTTGTAGTTTGATTCATACTTGGATCAGCATGTTGTGAAATGTGGTTAGGGATATTATTCCATGAAACATGCCAATTGAACTTCAGGATCGATTGTTCTAGTGGGGGGCAAGACACAAATGAAAGCCTATTATTTTCATATCTTGGATTAACCACATGTTAATCAATAAAAAAGGATGGCTCAGTGCGTAAGACTTGCCAATGCTGGATCTGCAGAGATGGTCAATGTACACAGCCTTACTACTGCAAGTAGTTTTCGTATCTTCAAACCTTGGCCACCTAGATTGCAAAGGAGCAACTGCATGCTATCCAGTGTTTTTTATTTATTGAAACATTTAATTGTCCTTTGTCTTTTCTGCAAGGCTCTCCGATGTGTACTCTCACAAGTCCATGATACAATTCAGGAAACTCTTCCTCTTTTTGAGCCTGACTAACAATAATTAATTTTTCCTTAGTTTTTATCATGCTTTTAAATTTAGGTTTCTGCGGTAGAAGCCTGTACAACATGACTTGTTTAGCTGTGTAGTCTTTTGTGATATATGAATTTTGTAACCCAGATATTTGATGTTATACAGTTTTCTAGCATGACTAAGAATTGCAAAGTTGATGATGCACTTTCAGCTCTGTAATTTGTATCACTTGTTGTTTTGGCAGAACCTTGGTGGCCTTCTGATGGATTTTCTCTATTTCTTTGGGTAAGTAAATGGTGCTTTAGCTTTTCTTCTAGTCAAACATTTATGGACATTTTAACATATTCTGGCATGGCCACATTTCTGTTTCTATGGGATTTTCTCACTGTATGAATCCAGAGTATATCTGGTTTCAGTTTAATCAAAATTCAAACATGCAACTTAATCCCATCTTTTTTTGTTCACTTTCAGGTATATTTTTGAACCACGTCATATGCGTGTTTCAATCCAAGGAAGTGGAATTTATGTGAACCGGGAAAGAGGACTCAGGTTAGATACTAGAATTTTATGTATTATTTAGTATGACTTCCAGATTGTGGCATGTTGACTTGCTTTTTATTCTTTTTATTGTTTGACTTGCAGCATTGATCCAATTCATATTGATGACCCTCTTTATCCAACTAATAATGTTGGAAGAAACTGCTTCCGTATACATCAATGTATTAAGGTTAGTTCCTGATTTTCTATTCTTTCATGCACATTAATCTACAGTTACCAAATACTGTGTTTCACTTGGTTTGCTTGGAAACTTTTTCTACATTTACGGCTTTTCAGCCTCCCTTTGCTCACATGAATCAGTGATTTAAATGTAGGCGCCTCTAAGGTCCCAAAACGCTCGAGGTGCTAGACCGTTCGCTCGAGCGAAGCGAGACGCTCTAAACTATAAAAATATATAATAATTAATAAATATAATTATTTAAATAAAAATAAGATATTAAATTAAAAAAAATCTAAAGTACAAAGTCACAATGTCACATTAACAAAAGTCTCAAATTTTAAAATTCACATTAACAAAAGTATATTGTTAATATACTATTAACAATATATTGTTAACAGTATACTGAGTTGTGATCGATGTGAGAAGGAAGAGTAGAGGCCGATGTGAGGAGATCGAGGCTACTAATTGAGAGCAAGAGGTTGCTAATTGAGAGCAGGAGGTTGCTAACTGAGAGCAGTGGCATCAAAACTGTCGGCGAAGTGCAGCGGCAACGACAGTGGAACCATCGATGGAGAGTAACAAAAGCGGCAGTGGAAACGTCGACAGAGAGCAACGACAGTGGCAATGGAGAGCAAAGGCAGCAGTAGTGGAACTGTTTGCGGCGGAAATGGGTCACACATAGGGTTGGGGGAAGTGACGACAAGAGGTTGATATATGCGTGTGTTAGTTGGTTCAATCGAACCAACTAACGCAAATGCGACGCCTTATTTAAACTGGGCGCTCGCCCGAAGCGCCCGACGCCTGGGCTCAGGTGAGCGCCCAAGTGGCGCCTCTTTAAAGCGTGCCGCCTGACCATTAAACGAGGTGCTCGGGCCTCGCCTCGCATTGCTTGAGCGCTTAGGCGGGTGCCCGACCATCTTTTTAAATCACTGGCATGAACACAGTCACAAAGCTTGATGCATGAAATTCCTCACTACCTTTGGCCCGTCCTTGGTCTGCTTTGCATACTGTTGCTTTTTGTTCGTAGATATATGTTGCTAGTATGATAATCCTTTTGCACCTTATGAAGAGTTAAATGGATGTTTGTTGGGGACACTTGTACTGTCACTAAAATCTAGAGCTGGAGTTCTGTTTTGTTATTTTTTTATTGGGTTTTTTTATCATCATATATGAGGTTACTTGGTCAACTCAACCTGCACAGTTTCCCTGATCTTTAAAGTTGTAAGGTTTCATTAGGTAAACAAATATTTTCTTGTACTACGCTTTTTAATCTTTTCATTGAGAACAAATTATGTAATTATAGCACTGGAGGCCCAGTACATCCTATATAGATTGCTGCAATATTTGACTTTTTTTACACGACTTTTGAAAAGTACACCAGTATCGAAGAACCAAACAATATATACAGGATTCCTATTGGAGTTAAAATTGTATGGAAATCTCCCTAGATTTTCATTCAAAGTTGCAAGAAATTGAAGGAAAGATATCAACTGAGATATAAGAGAAATAAAAGAGAGGAGAAAATTGAAGATAAGTCCTGGAATTTTAGATAGCTGTATTTCATTCATGAGAATTTTAGATAGCTATGTTACGTTCACGAGGATGAAAGTAGACTTTGGTACAATGGACAGGCTCCTTTATGACCTGATAGACTAGAGTTTGAATCACGAAAATCATCTCTTTGTGTTTTGAGGTAAGGTAAGACTGTGCATTGATCCTCCACAGATTCCGCATTGGCTCTTTGTATTTAGAGGTAAGGAGCCTCATGCACTACGCCCTTTTTTTAATGTTTGTTTCATGATAATATGCAGGAAATTAACAGTTCATTCCAGCAACCACCCCTTCTAATCTATAGATACCAACTCATAACTCATGTTATGATGCTTGACGCAAAATTGTCTAAGGGGACCTCCTCTTTGTCCTCTTTAATATTTTTAGTCATGACTTGAGGAGTTTTTGATTATATTAAATTGTAATAACTAATTGGGCACAATAAGACACTCTTTGGAACAGTTTTTATGACTTCAAGAAGTGTGACAAAAAGGGAACAACACAATTTACAAGAAAATTGATATGCCAGACTATTAGTTCCTTTTGCTGCATCCTGACATGTCCTTGATATGCTATGATATTCCCCTGTTGCCTACTTCTCATAGTTGGTGAGATGGACCCAATACAAGTTTCCTCTTCGTCAGAACCTTGATTAATTGCTCGTAGCTTTATTGTTCAGTTTCTGTGACAACTTGATGGTCTTATGGTAAAATGACAGTGTCAAGATTTAAGCCGTCCATTGTGTTCAGCTATCTGACTCATTATCTCCTTGACCATGGAAGCATTCACGAATATCTCCTATCAACTCAATCGCTAGAATGCTCGTTACCACCTTTGATCAAGTCTATTGGTTGGGCTAATTGGAACATGCTTTTATTGATTTTGCCATAGTTAATTGGTTCTTATAGATTCCTGCTCTTCTGCATGGTTATGATTTTTAATCTCTAGTTTGTCAATGTACTGCTTTTAGGAAAATAAATATGTTAAGTGCTTCAGTATTTCAGCTGACATGCTTCAGTACGGGTAGTTTGAGTATTCTGTAGATGGCATGCATTGGTAATTTGAAAATTTAATGCTTCTTTCATATTGATTGAGTTGTTCATTGGTCTTTGTGTTGCCAATCATTGAAATTGTCCATCAGATCGATTACGCTGATCTAACTTTGTTGTCAAGGTGTACACTAACAGTGATTGGGTAAAACCAGGTATTAAAATTTCGTATCGTATCAGTGTATTGAGCTTTTCTTGGTATGGTATGGTACGGGTATATCGAGCTGTAATCTAATATATATAATTAATGTATAAAAATATAACAAATATTATATATATAAATAAATAAATAAATATATATAAATATAAAAAAATAATATAAAAAATCTAAAAAGGAGGCGTACGCTGCCTCGACAATGTCGTCTCCTCTTCTCCTTCCCTCATCTATGACATTCGGTGAAGATGTCGAAGGCCACAGACGTCTTCGATCAGCCAAGAAGCGGTAGAGTCACAGACGAGGCGATGAAGGAGACCACCTCTTCTGCTGCTCTAGCTACCGCCTTGCTGTTACCTTCTGGATCAGGATCCTCAAAGAGGGCGGCATCGGATCGAGATCGAGAAAGGTCTTCGCATCAAGGTTCTTCGAATTCTCCTCCTCCCTCTGCTTCGAGTGGCATCTACTTCTTCCTTCTCCCTTGACGCTTCTTCTTCCCTTGCCGCAGCCAGGTGGCAGCCGAGCTGATACCGCCCGGTAGTGGGCGGATACGGAGCTGTATTGGGTGGACTGCCCGGTAGCGGGTGGACCGGTACGTACTGCCCGGTATGGATGGTACGTTTCGAAATTTAAAACCCTGGGTAAAACTAAACAAATGGGGAACTTGTTTGGATTGAATTGGATGATAGCCTGCTCGTGGATTCATTTGACAGATACTGATAGAAGAGAAATGATAGGAGGATTAGAGAGAAAAAAAGAACAAAACAATAAGGTAGGGGGACAATGGCTTACAGCTTAAGTTCTGATTTCATCCAAAAAGAACATGTGAATGATCTCCAATTTACTAGCCAATCACACGTATAATGTTCAGATGCTAACCTGTATTTAGCCTGGCTTAAGTACAGGTTCGTGATTGCTGTTGGTTTCCATTTGGAGATATTGAAAAATAGTCCTGAAAACGAATTTTTGTCATCTGTCTTCCAACGCTGACATGAAGATATTTATATTTGAAAATAATGTGGATAGATGTTGCTATTCTGTCCGCTGACACTTTTTAGTTCCCTGGCCACAATAGCTATATCAAGGATTTAATAATCTGTGCCGTGTGATTGCTTGATACGGTCGGTATGTACGGGTCTGAGTGATGACTGTTTATGAACTGCGTTGTACTTGGCATTAACTGCTGAAAATGTATAGAACTACTCTGTTTCAACTGGTCTAGATTCATAATTGGTTGTAACTGTTCCAGTCACTGATTGATTCAATGACTTTAGGGCTTTTGCAAGGCATGCACTTCATCACTGTGATTTAGGACTTTAGCTTGATGACATTGCGAGGGGTGGACAACCCTGTTCCTTTGGTCTTACTGTCAAAAAAGATGTCATTCATTTTGGACCCATCAGATTCCCCCTTCCCCCCTCCTTTCCCTCTGAATGGTACTGGCTGGTGTGCCATCAGTAAATGTTATTGTACCAGCTGAGTACAAACAGTTATGGGTCTGTACCCGAAACTTAAATTCTAGGTTTATATTCAATGTCTACCAATTGTTGAGAAGTTGATATTGACTCAGATTGTCAGCTATGAATATTTGCTCAGCAACTCAATGAGATCCTGGTGTCCTAGTACTCTTAAACGGGCTTATTCTTATAGAAAAAAGCTTAGATGGTTATGATCAGTACAATAATGATGGTGCATATATGTGTTCATGTTTGTAAATTTATTGGCATATGTGTATCAGCAAATTTAGTAGATTATATAGTATGGTACATATACGATATGCAGTGGCTTATGTGGTCCATATATAAATGCCCATGATCTTCATATCTAGGAAAAATATAAAATTGTGGCAGATGACAGAGATGGTAACATTAAATCATGCTTGTAGAGAGTACACTGATCAATAATATTTATATTTTGTTATATTGTGAAGTAAGTGAGAAGCAATAACTTCTTCAGGATTTTGAGAATAACTAATGTTATATAGTTCTGCTTAAAAATATTACTTATTAACAATAATAAAAGGAAGCATCATATGCTACCACAAATTATGAACATGTGGCCTATGCAGCACATGCAACTTGCATTTGTACATTATCGCTGCTATTCACTTTGCTGCATTGCACATATTACCGAGCCATATAAGCTGCACAGCCAGCTTTATGTACTGCATTTTGATAATGACTGTCTACATCTTATTCCATGGATGTATTTGAGTTTTTGCTATGTCAAACCATCATGACACTGATATGGACAGGCTTTTGCTGATGCTTACTCTGTGCTGGAAAATGAGTTACCCCACTTTTCTGGTAATTCTGTTTCAAATTCAACTGGAAAATTCAGGCTGCTTCAAAAGATCATTTCAAATATTGACTGCATGGAGTAAAATTCTATCATGAAGATTTTTTGATTCGTTGAATGGTATTGGTGTACTTCCAGCTTTATTATTGATGTCTATTGGGTCTGGTTGTATTATTTTGGCCTGACTCTTATTCTTTGATTAGGCTGGCCATTTTGTTGACAAGTGAATCACCTACATATGGATCTCTTTTAGTTTCCAAGGTATGTAATATATCAGTATTAATGTAATTTCTGCATAGAGATCTAATTCTGAACGAAATCCTTTTTTCTTGTTGTGAAATGAGACCTTGGTACGCTATATGCATTTTTCTCATGAATCATCTCTGATTTGGAGATCTGTTGATGTAACTGTCAATGAAGACCACTTTAACCTTTGCTTCTTCTTGGTAGGTGTCGCTGCTACTTGAACTAGAAGTCTGGGGTTGCTGATCTGATGTTCTAATGGCTATATATTGATTTTATTGATTTCGTTGGAACATTTCATCATCACTTGCTTTATTGTTTCTTGGGACAACCGAAGACAATATGTTCATTAGTGGCCCAGCATTCAGAGTGATTTTGGGTGTACAGTCCATCGAGGAGCTGGCGTATGTAACTGCTCTGTGCCATGAGAGCTCAAGTCACTGAGTATGCATGTGAATGTCTCTGTTCTTGTTTGTGCATTGTTGCTTTCATAAGAGGGATTCTATTGCCACCTGACATTGAATTTTTATGCTAAAATGGTTTTACAACATATAGGAGTGCTAAAACTGCTAATCCAAAGTCTTATGGCATTTCTGAATCGAGAAAGTTCTTACACCTGAAACTCTTCATCTGGACACTGAAGGTGAGAAACAGGATTTCATGACATAAGTTTTTATAAAGAAGTTATAATTTGTTGATTCTAATCAAGGAATGCCATATCATGTACCAGACCCATACCAGTCACTGGCCAGACCAGTATGTCCAATACTGGTCGGTACTAGTGTATTGACACAGGATACCACTATTTACCAGTGTTTCGAAGATGAAGGCACATTGGAGGAGGAAGGAGGAGGAAAAAGGAAGAGGAAGGAAGAAGATGAGTTGGTGGAGGAGGTGGAGGAAGGAAGTGGAAGTGGAGGAGGAGAAAGAAGGAAGAAGAGGAAGTGGTGTAGGAGGAAGAAGAGGAGAAGCGAAGGGAGTGTACTTGGAGGTAGGTGGTGGTGGTGAACGGTGTGGGTAGCAATATCGAATAGCAGTGGCGGCAGCATCGGTTCCACACACTCCACTAGAAAAGGGCTCACTTTCATGAGCCCCAATTGGTGTTTTTCTTTTTATTTGTTTTATGTTGAGTTGGACCGGACCAGTACATACCACTCGTTTTGGACCGGTCCAGGTTATGACTCGTTCTTGTTACTGTTGTGATAATAGCAATATAGTTGCACAACCTGTTGTGTCATTTTCCAAAAAGCTTTTGTTAGTTAGTCTGATGTAATTCACCTTGGACATTTGATAATACTTCCCAACAATTTGCATAAGTTTGTAGTGATCACACCTGTTACTTTCGGCTTCTGAATTCTTTATTTCTGCCATATTTTCTAGTACTAGAGGTGTGTCGTTGTTCGGAACAAGTTTCATTTGCTTTTTCTTCAATGTTGAATGATTGGATCATTGTTGGCTGGAGATATGGAATTAGATTCAAAAAGTACATGAGGTTGTAGTTAATTGCATTATTGTACAAGAAAATATAAACTGGGTAAATGATCATTTCTGGTTCACTTAAACCAGCACACAAATGGAAGAGAACACTAAATGGTGAGTGGCTCTGATTAAAGGGATTAGTTGGTTGTCGAGCTATGCTTAAGTGGCTTGTTATCTCAATTTCATGTTTAATTGTTTTTCGGAAGGGATTTTTTTCTGTAGTTCTATATTTTTTCTCACTGTTTGCAGATTCTACTCTTGTTTATGGTGGATTGCTTCTTGTCT
Organism: Ensete glaucum; assembly: GCA_021527575.1. NCBI lineage: Eukaryota > Viridiplantae > Streptophyta > Magnoliopsida > Zingiberales > Musaceae > Ensete > Ensete glaucum. The sequence continues at coordinate 11,498,422 of CM038553.1, forward strand.
AGGACATTTTACAATCAATTGTATAAACTTAATTGTGTGAATTAGATTTCAGAAATGGTGTGTTTCATAGTAATTTCTTCCTTTGTGGATGTTTTGTCATATGCATGCATGTCATGTTCATTGATAAAGGATTATGTACTAGATTTAGTTCATGGATAATTATGTACTAGATTTAGTTCATGGCAACAGCATAATCTGACATATTGTTTTCTTATAGTAGTAATCATTTATCTACATTTTAAGGTATCTAATGTTTCAAACATACATACAGTTCCAACAGTGAATCTAGGATCGCACCTCTGTTATGCATGAAGGCTTTGTGAAGCCTGAATTGACCCAATTTTTTGGCTTGAATCAGACAGCTTTTGCTCTAATTGGTCCCGCTAACCAGTCCAAGGCTATAAATTGGCTTCAGTGCTTTATTACAAGTTTTGATTAAGCTTCAACAAGTTTTGATATTTTGAGGCCATAATCCCCCAACTCGACACGGAGATTCATTTCATTGCTCCTTTCTGCTTCCTCATCGGGCCTCTGACCATGTAAACAAGAGAAGGGACGACCCACCCAATTATTTCTGGGTGAGCTTTATTACTTCTTGCCAAGCCGTGTTATTCCTTGTTGCACCCAAAAAGGAAAGGCCATGCTGGGTAAGTATTTTATTTGTTTCTTTTTTGTGTTGACACTTCTGTTTACCTTCCTTTTTTAATTTTCTTTTCCAGTGGCACAACGATCAGACCGGTTAGCATGGCAAGGGATGCATATTTTTACAGGCAATTAACATTCTTAGTGCTGTTGGAACCTAATTCTGTTATTCTACATATTCAAGCACTTGGAAAGAATCACCATACTGTCTGTAATGCAGATTCATTCTTCCAGCTTGACATGTTCTTGTAATTTGTTGTTCAACCTTTTGGTTAGGAGATTTAACTGGAGAGTGCCTCTTCTACTACATAAGTTTTGGACAATGTGTTTACCATCTTGAAATTGTTGATGTTGAGCTCCAATTTTGTCTAAATGAATTGATGCTTGTCATTAACTGCTACACCCTTGCTTTCAGATGGGTGCTGAGGTTGATATGTAGAAAATTTAAGCTGGATTTGATTTGTGCTTTGCTTCTGGATAGGTTCATATGGCTGAATGTCAGAGAAACCAGGGGGTGTCTGGTTGCAGTCTTGAAAAGCATAACTAGACGTGGAACTGTTATGAATCCAAGAGTTCATCTTCAGCAATTTAATATGGAGAAGGGTGGGACTTTTAACGGCTGAAGGCACGGCAGGCTTCTCTCTGTATTACAAATATTTCTTAATCTGGTTCGATTCCGTAAAAATGATCTTTTGGCAAGTGTTATAATTTCAATGGTGGATACAATTATGAGAATGTTCACTAAGGGTGAAAAGCCAAGAATGCAGAAAGACAAGCGAAAATGCCACTTTGTGCATCTTATCCTGTATTATGCTGAAACGTATTCCTCCATGCTTTCCAGGTCATCTTTCTCACTGTCCGGTAACAAGTTATGATGTATATAACAGCGATTTGTCTTTAGTGTGACTCTATGTTAATTACTTTTTGATCTTGTAACACGTTAAGGATCTCCCAGGTTAGACAGAAGTTTGGATGGACACACCACAATTTTTGGTTCAGAGACACCAGTCCCATATTCAGTTAAAGTTTAAGCAATTTCAGGCTAGCATTATTAGGTCAATGTTGAAGTTGTAGTTTGATTATTTTGTCATTTATATTTAATATGGTTCTAATGGATCGTATATCTTTTTATATGTTTAACCTCGCTGTTGACCATCTTATGGGTCATTGTACCTTCATTCCCAATTAATCAGATATGATATTTATCTACATAAGATAATTCCTTGGGAGTACTTGGTTACAAGTGTGTTATTGTATGAAACTAGTAGCCTACAAGTAGTAGATTACATGTGTTACCCAAGTAGTTGGTTACAAGTGTTATCTAATGATTCTAGAAGCTTACACATTCAGTATTTTTGTCATTATAAATTTTAATAATAGGTAACGTATCATTGATTTAGTGTTAGTTTGTTCGGAACATGTTTTAAAGGGTATTATCATAAACTGGAGCTTTCTTATGATAGGTAATGAAATCAATTGCAGTGACATATATGTAAGTTACATTGATTGTGGATGGATTTATGTGCAATTTTGTTCCAAAAAGCTCCTTCTAAATATGTGGATGGATCAGTGGCCTGTGATTGAAAATTTGTTTCATATACACAGTACTTTAGAAAGTGTTTGTCCTTCTGCTGTACTTGAATTGGTTATTTCGTGACTTGCAGAATTTCTAATAAAAAACTCAATTTAGGTTGGTTTAGCATCTGCCCTTTTCCATTGTTTGCAATAGCCTAAAAGATTTTTATGCTTTCGTCCTAATTGGATTGGTTTTGTTTTCATTTTGTATCTTGGAAATGAGAAATAGGTGAAGCGATGCAGTGAGTAGATGCGGCTGAATCGACAGCATGAGATGGATGAGAGGGGGGAACTACAGGTTTCTTCCATAACGGTTTGATTTCGGTCATTCTTGTTCAACTCTTGGATTGTTTTGGTTACGTAAAATGGTGGTATGTGTTAACACTTAAATGAGTCAAGTGTTGTTTTCATGTAATTTCCTGATCAATAATCTGAGACTTGGATGCTTATGCAGTGCGAAGTAGTTTCTTTATTGGCTATGTTACCCTTTGATCGAAGTCTGTTGCTGTCCTGTACGGATGATGACTCGAAGCATAGTAGAATTGTGTAAAAGTCTTCTTCACTCATACTAAGATGGGACTGCAGTCCTACAGGTGCTGATGACTTTGACACACACGAGAAGCAATACTTATCAGGGTCAAACATGATAGGGCTTGATATAGGTGCACTGTTGGAGTTGGAAGCCATCCATGGGGGAAGCATCAGTAGGGAATGGGCATGGCGCAGCGGCCGCCCCCTGATCTGCGAGCAAAGCACAAGCTGCCGGAGTCACGCCGCTGGAAACCCCTATGACATCAGCGCAGTACCATGGTGTCTTCATCGACTTCGCCAGCTGAACCGTGACGTTGGAGACGCAGATGCCGGTGAAGGGCGCGCTGGGGATGCCCTCCAGCCTCGCCGCCATGGTGACGTTGTAAGCCACCACCTCGCTGTAGCTGATCCCCTCCACCACGGGGATGGCGTTGGGGTCGTACTTGTCGTCGGGGTGCGACTTGTAGCTCCCCGTCATCCAGAAGACCCACTTCATGGTGTTCAGATTCATCCTCCGGACGTAGACGTCCTTCACGTAGGCGCCTCTGCCCACCGCCGTCTTGATCCGGACGCCCGACTCCGAGTTCAGCGCGGTGATGTCCTCCGCCCTCACGTCTCGGATCCCACCGGACATCTCGCTCCCCAGTGCGATCACGGCACTGGTCGGCGACACGCAGGTGAGCCTTCTGATGACGATGTGCTGGCTCGGCATCCCGTAGGAGATGCCGTACTCGTCCCACCCGCTCTTGATCGCCACGCAGTCGTCGCCGGACACTATGTAGCAGTCCTCGATCCGGACATTGGAGCAGGAGTCTGCCAGATCAACAAGAAGAATCCATCTCTCTCTCTATCTATATATATATGTCCCCAGCCACATACTACACAGAACAGCATGAGCACCTGGGTTGATTCCGTCGGTGTTGGGGGAATGAAGGGGTGCAAGAATGGTGATCCCGGAGACGACGATGTTACTGCACAACCCCAACCCGATGCGGTGAGGGGACAGAGAGCGACGGAAGACCTGAGCACACGAGATGGGAGAGGGAGGACCTGCTGTAGACTGGATGGATGTTCCATGCCGGGGAATTGAGCAAGGTGAGGTTGGAGATGAAGATCTGGTTGGAGTGCATCAGCTCGATGAGGTAGCCTCGGGTGTACTTGAGCTTGTTGCTGTGGAACTGCGACCACCACCAGGCGCCCTGCCCATCGATCGTTCCATTGTCCCCTGCCCATCGAAATCTCAAGCCTCAGAACAGTGACTTCACTTCCACAGGAAGGAAAGAAGCTGCAAACATAAAGGTACCTGCGATGATCACATCCGTGAGGTTTGATCCACCGATGAGACTGCTGTATCTTCCACCAGGCCCGTCCCTTCCTCTCCCATAAGAGGGCAACGGATCAATGATTGGCCATTCTTTTATATCCTGTTGCAGCATATATTCAGATACTTTTCTGCATTTGTTTTGACTCTACGCGTCTACGATGAAGGCTGAACAGGTTTTTACCATACAAAGGTATGTCCATCACATCTCTACAATGTATCAATTACTAAGAATCTCTTTGTTCTGTAATCATTGTGGATAGTTTTTACTCTACAATGTATGTAATCAAATAATTTTTTACTCTAGTAGTACAAAAACTATGAGGAGGTGCAGGAGTGGGCGGGGAGATTGAGATTACCTGGGTGGCCAGGATGACGGCATCGCGGTGGAGGAAGAGGGTGAAGGAGCTGGTGAGGTTGAAGGGCCCGGTGAGCCACCGACCGGCGGGGACGAAGAGCATCCCGCCGCCGTCGGAGGCGAACTGGCTGAGGTGCGAAACCGCAGCCTGGAACGCCGCCGTGTTGGAGGTGGCGCCGTCGCCGACCCCGCCGAAGTCCGCCAGGGACGCCGTGTGGGCCCGGCAAGCGGCGGCCGAGTACTTGAACTGCTCCACCCCTCCTCCGCCTTTGCCGCCCTCGCTGCCACCGGGTAACTGGCGCTTTCTTCTGATGCATTCCGCCGGTCCGATGAACGCCGCCGCCACCAGTAGCCACGCCGTTAGAATCTGGTAGCAAAAAGATGATGAATGGTTAGGGAAGAATCAACATTTGCGACGGAGCTAAATCTCTGATCATTTTCACTGTTCCTCGCAGCATCGAGACGTAAAAAGACTGTTCTTTTGCAAAGAAGAAGCGATTTTGAGGTGGAACTCCAGAAAAAGAGGTGGAGCAAGAGCGCGATCCGCGCGCGGCGTCAACATCTGTTTTGCATACTTCAACATCGAATGGATAAGATAAACTTGAACGAATCGATCCAAAGATCAGAGGCTATGAGTTAAAGTTTCGGTTTTTCCCTGTCCTCGAATGTGAAAAAAAAAAAAAAAAGATTCCTTTTTCTTTAGGAGGAACTCAAGAAAGGGATGACAAGAACGCAATGCGTCAAGGTGCTCTGCTTGCTTTGGCAAAAAAGATCACTCTTTCATCGGCATTTGAAGAAAAAGGATGCATAGCACTAAAAAATGAAACTTTTCTTTGGAGGGGATCAGAACAGGCCGAAGAAGGGAAGGACAACAAAGAAGAAGCAGAGGAGAAGAAAATGGTCCACGCTCTGCTTCCGTTCAACCTGAAACAAGAAGAAGACGAAGAAGAAGGCCATGAGAGAGGAGAGACGGTAACGGTGATACCAGTGGGAGTGAGATACTGCTGCGCCCTTGCAACTCCATCGTCGAGGAAGTCGATGTCCCTCAGCGACCACCGGACTTACGAGGAAGATGATGGGGAGGGCGGGCAAACGGAGTCCATTTATAGGGTCTTCTCTCAGACACCATCAAATCCCTCGGGCGAATAAGGTGTGTCCCTGGGCAACAACACATCAGAGACGCATCTCCTTCGACACGATGTGACGTGGACATCGACATTGGATCTTCGTTTAGACCATTTAAACGGATCGAATCTAAGATTGAGATCTATGAGATGAAATTGAAACTTATTTAACAATTATACAGATTTATCGTTTATCATTTTCATTGGAATCACATAGCTAAATGTTCAACGTTCTAGTGATGCATTTTTTGTGTGCTGCTGCTACACGAAGTTGTAATGGTCTTTTGAGGAATCAGCAGGACATGCCTGCTTGCATGACATAAACATCCAAGAAGAGGGAGAGAGAGAGAGAGAGAGAGAGAGAGAGATCAAAACACTCTTTGTTGACGATTCCAGAAGACGCAGCAGAAGGCAGGCAACAATTAAGGCCCGTGATCGTTGCTTCGTCGGCATGCGCGCCCGTGCTCCGCCCCGATCACGGGCGGAGAAGCCGGTGGCGGTGACCCACCACCACAAATCCTCACGTGAAGGTGGGAAGGAACGAGAAGACGGAGCAGAGCAGCAGTGGTGACACATCGCGACTGCAGAGGTATGCACATTTTTATGGGCATTTTCTTAAAAAAAAAAAAAGAACCCAATGATGGAATTTCACAAGATGATGCTTTCACAGAGAGAGGCCTCTGACAGAAACCACCACGAGAGGAGACCAGAAATGTTTACTCCTTCTTGCCATTAAAAAAGAAACCGATCCACTTCAATAGGATGGAAGAGACTTGACTAAGACGAGAAGCACTCGAGCCAAGAAGACAAGGTTGAGTGCGGTGCATTCCTTTGGGAACCCACCATCTCTCTCTCTCTCTCTCGATGCCTTCCTTTGTTTAGTGCAGTGGGAGCAGCCCCGACACTCCACTCCTTCAAGCAAACTACGAATCTAACGTTCCGGTCGACCTTTTTCAAAAGGCAAAAAGATTCTTGTGTTTCTGGACGCATGTCGGTATCAACATTTCCTTTCCTTTCCTTTCATGTCTTATCATTTTTTTTATTACAAATATTTTTCTGATATTTTATTTTATTTATATAATTGTTTTGTCTTGATTTGTGATTATTGATCTGTGAACTATTCTTTTTTTTTTTTTGGTCCACCACCATATAATGTTTCCTCTAATATGATGTGACGATGGGATTCGGAATATTAATAGCCGCCGTGTTAGAATGGCAATCTATGAAACCGTCTATTTTGGTGGCCGGGAATAGCGGGTCATACAAAATTGGGTCGAATTAGGAGAGAGTTGCCGCATCGTGTGTTGTTTACTTTTGTGCTCATCCCCTGCTGCTTTGTCCGTCTCCCCATCCCAAAAAAATAACAAAAATGGCTAGCTCCGGCTCCGGCAGCCCCACCGGGCTCCACGCCCTCTTCGTGACCGCTCCCTACCAAGGTCACTTCGCCCCGGCCGTCGAACTCGCCATCAAGCTGGCCGCCAGGGGCTTCGTCGTCACCTTCGCCTGCACCGAGGCCTTCCAACACCAGCGCACCGCCTCCGGCGCCTCCTCCGCGGACCACCACGACGTCTTCGCCGGAGCACGCTCCAGGGGCCTCGACATCCGCTACGAGCTCGTCAGCGACGGCCTACCCGTGTCCTTCGACCGCCACTCGCACCCCGACCAGTTCTACTCCGCCCTCCTCCACCTCCTCCCCAACCACGTCGACGAGCTGATCCTGAAGCTCCGCCTCTCTGACGCCCCCGTCGACTTCCTTCTCACCGACACCTTCTTCTCGTCGGCGTCCACCCTGGCCAAGAAGCATGGCCTGCCGTGCGTCTCCTTCTGGACCAAGCCGGCGTTCGTCTTCACCCTCTACTACCACATGCACCTCCTCATCGCCAACCGCCACTTCGCTTCCTCTGGTAAGGAACGATCGCCATGGCATTTGTTTGTCTCCTTCTTGACCGTTACGTTGTTCGTGGTGTGCGTTTAGATAATCGAAGGGACACCATCACCTACGTACCGGGCATTCCGGCGATCGAGCCGATCGACCTCGTGTCGTACCTTCGGGAGACCGACAACACCACGCCCTTACAGCAGATGATCGCCAGGTCATTCGAGGAGGTCAAGAGGTGCGACTTCGTGCTGGCCAACACCGTGCAGGAGCTCGAGGAGGAGACCATCGCCGTGCTGCGGCACGAGAAGCCGTTCTACGCCGTCGGGCCAGTCTTTCCCGACGGCTTCACCGGGGGCACCGTCATGACCTCCCTCTGGCCCCAGTCGGATTGCTCATCGTGGCTCGACTCCATGCCGCCCAGCTCCGTGCTCTACGTCTCGTTTGGAAGCATCGCCTCTATTAGCAATAAAGATTTGGAGGAGATCGCGTACGGGGTCTTGAGCAGTAAGGCCAACTTCATATGGGTGCTTCGGCCGGGGACCTCGAGCTCCGGCGCCGCCGGCCTACTTCCTCAAGGATTCTTGGAGGCGAGCCGCGGGCGGGGGATGGTGGTGCCCTGGTGCCGCCAGCGGGAGGTTCTGCAGCACCCTGCGGTCGGCGGCTTCTTGACGCACTGCGGGTGGAACTCGGTGGCGGAGAGCATGTGGTGCGGCGTGCCGATGCTGTGCTTCCCGCTGTTCTCGGACCAGCCGCCCAACCGGAAGCTGGTGGTTCAGAATCTGGGAATAGGGACGGATCTCGGGGAAATCGGTGAGGTTAGCAGAGGCAAAGTGTCGAGCAGAATCGACGACTTGATGGGAGGGGAAGGAGGTGCTGAACTGAGGAGGAAGATGGAGGAGGTGAAGAAGGCCGTGCAGGGTGCGGTGGCTCCGCATGGTTCGTCGTGCAAGAACTTGGATCAATTCACCGCCGATCTACTCCGACTTCTCTCACAAAAGAAGGCATCAGCTGATACAGAAACGAAGAGGGGATAGGCATAACATATACACAGCCGGCTTAATTTAGAATGACATTTACCCTTTACAGGTACTTTTAAATTGCAGCTATTTTTCTCCAGTAAATGTGATGTATTAATACTCAGCTCATGAAAAGTTGCAACTCAATGTAACTTTATGATCATATTTTTAATATTATGGTAAATAAGTGGCGTCTTTTGTGTCACGACCTTTCATTTGATCTAAATTGATATATTATCTAAACCTTAGATCAAAATACTCAAGTCAATCTTAATTTTACCTACTTTTCGACTTTTAACATATTCCACTTTTTTAAAATACGACTACTTCACTCGCTCACATATCTTGCGACATCGAAAGCAACTCGAATTGTGCAGTAGAGCAGAGAGCACACTTCAAACGTAATAGTTATTTCAGAACGTCAATAAGGTAAGAATGATAGATTAAAGCATGCGAAGAGAAAAGATTGAATTGTTTGGTTAATGAAGGATATAGTCATATTAAAGTTAGATTTAAATCTACATGTGGCTGGAGTTCAAGTAGTTGAAGATCATATCATTATCTTCTATCATGCCCCCGTACGATTGCACTCATGTCAAGGATATCAATCTTGGATCGATGTAAAGAGAACACTTTGCGGGCCGGTAGCTTTGTGAGAGTGTCTACTAGTTGATCGGCTGTCTGTATGTGAGAAACTCGTAGTTGATATTTAACAACTTAATCTTTAACAAAATGAAAGTCTATAGCAACGCGTTTAATGCGTGAGTGGAATACTAGATTGACACATAGGTAGATAGCTCTGACATTATCATAATATACTATTAGAGTTATGAGAGAGTTGATATCCAATTTTTTCATTAGGTCTGTGATCCAATTGAGTTTTGCAGTAGTGGTGGCAATGGCTTGGTACTAAGCTTTAGCGATATACCTTGCAACTATCACTTGTTTCTTTGAACTCTAACTAATTGGATTTGCTCCGAGAAAGATAATATATCCCGACGTAGAGATTCTGTCATCAATGTTTCTTGCCTAGTCATTATTGGCAAATGCATGAAGATAAGGTGTAAGAATTTTCAAAGAAAGAGTCTATGACTAAGAGTCCATTGGAGATACCGTAAGACTCATCTTACTTCAAATCAATTGACATTAGATGGTCGATACATGAATTAAGATAGTTTACTGACTGTATGTCTGGACGAGTAAGGGATAAGTACTATAAGGAACTAACTACTTATCGATATTGTATGGGATCCATAATAGCAAAGGTGTGTAAGTAGCTTCCACTCATAGAAAGTAACTAAGGTTTCCAAGATCTTTAATAGAAAATTGATCTGTTAATTGCTTGAAGAATTCCTTGATCTCCATAAGATTATTGCCTGTGACAATGATATTATCTACATATACTAGTAATATATTATACCTTCATTTTGTTTTCTTAGGAATAACGAGGTATCTGACTTAGAATTGATAAAGCCAATTAATGTCAAAAACGATCCAAGTTAGGTGTACCATGCTCTTGGAGCTCCATAAATGGCTTTTTGTAATTTGTAAATATGTTTTGGATACAGAGGATGGATAAAATATAATGTAAAAATATGTCAATAATAATCATAAGCAAAAGATCGCATAGTGTGCCATGCGTGCCATCACTTACGTGATTGCCTTATAGAGCATATGTAACCAGTAATCTCTCATTTGACTTATAGTCAATCACCTATATGTTTGATCCTTATCAAACCCCTGTGATGCTCAAAGACAATTTGAGATAACTACTTCATCAGTGGATCTACAAGTTTATCTTCGGATAGAACTATTTTTTTATTATTGTATCTTTTTGGGCTATGATCACTCTAATCAGTTGCAACCTCCTCAAAATAATTTTGATGAGACCTAGGTTCCCTTGCTAGAGCTATAGCATCATTGGTGTTGCTATATATAGGAATCAACTCCATACTGTTCGGTACAACTCCCAAATCTATGATGAACTTCTTCATCCACAACCCTTCCTTTGTTGCTTCTGTTGTAGCAATGTACTCCGCCTTTATGATCGAGTCAATAGTAGTATCTTACTTGAAACTCTTCCAACTTCTCTTCTATTCAGGGTAAAGACATACCTTGAGTTTGATGTGCTATCATCGATATCAGACTAAAAAGTCAAGTCCGTGTTGCTCTCAAATTTTAGGCTACCTTCTCCTTATACTAATAAAAAATCCTTAGTCCTTCTCAGTACTTGAAGATGTACTTTATTACCTTCCAATGTTTCAAACATTGATTTGTCTGATACCTACTCGTGACACTTAGAGCATGCGCTATATTCGGTCTAGTACATAGCATAACATACATGATAAACCCTATCACTATATCAAGCCTGGTACATACCTCCTTAGGACATGTCTTCACCCTGAATGTAAGAGTAGTAAATTAGAAGAGTTCTAAGCAAGATACTACTATTGACTCGACCACAGAGGCAGAGCACATGGCTGTAGCAGAAGCAGCAAAGGAAGGGGTATGGATGAAGAAGTTCATCAAGGATTTGAGAGTCATACTAAATAGCGTGGAGTTGATTCCTATATATAGCAACGATAAAAAGGTGATAGCTCCAGCAAAGGAACTCAAGTCTTATCAGAATTATTTTAAGGAGCTTCCACTTGATAAGAGAGATCATAGCCTAATCATTGGGGGGGGCGTGGGCTAGCAACCACCCACTAGAAGAGGGCAAAAAGGGCTTAGGGTTTCTTTTCGGTAAAAGGATAATAATGCCCCTATAAATTTATAAAATTTTAAGGTCAATCGTTATTTATAGAATTTCGAAAAACCACCTTGACTTTTTTAGGAATTCTAGGTCTGTCCTTTGTCCAAAATTTTAAAAATATCCTTGATATTTTTTAAAATCCTTAGCATGTCCGTATTTCTAAAAAATAATTAATTAAATAATTTAATTAATTATTATTTATCTAGTAGTCCTACATGATGATGTGTGTACATATGATGTATTATGTGGATGGATAATCATGAACTATGTGTTGTGATGTGTGTAAATGTGATTATTATTATTATAGGGGCTTGCGAGACTTCGTTTTTCTCATTTATTATCAGGCCTACATACCTATGATCATGCTGTAATTACACAAAGAGGCACGACGAGAGCGTAGAGGCGTTAGCGGGACCCACGCGTTGTGATGGGCGATCGCGTCGCATGGTGATGCACATAGGATCCAACAAAACTGATGATGACGAGAAGAATGATCACAGGGCAAGGAGATGCGTCGATACACATATAGATCCTATTGTAAGTGATTGGGCCAACTGGCTTGGGCCTAATCACATTATATGACTGTTCATGATTATCCGGTGTGGCATGCATATGTGATATGTGATTATACACCTACTATATATATATATATATATATATATATATATATATATATATATATCCAATGTATATATATATATATATATATATATATATATATATATATATATATTAAATATATATGTGTGTGACATGACATATTAGGAGACCGATACAAAATAAAAATCCCTCCTATGATAATATTAAGTTGGTAAACATGAGACAATAAGATTGACCCATGTGGCCTTCCATCGTTATAGGAAGAAATTGAATCATAAAGGTTGAGTTTGTAAGTCACTCGAGGCTCACTTATCACATAATCAAAATATTGCTTATGACATAGAGATGTGACTAGTGACCTAAGGACATGATATGCTTGGTCGAGTCACTCGGGAGCATATCATCAAATCAGACTCATCTTGTAACGATGGTGATGACTTAACTAAACTTCATGGTTGGTCGAGCAATCGAGACCATGATAATTTGGAGGTCGAAGATGACAGGAATCACAAAGAGTTGTGATTCGCACGAGTTGCCTACATTTTTGGCTTAGTGTAATTGGTCGATTGCATGAGTTGCCTACCTTTTGGGCTTAATGTAATTGGACGACTCACTCGAGGTTGCACTAAGACATCAATTAGATCTCGATCCCCACTATAAGTCTATCAGAGACTTCCGTCTTATATGCCGAGAGTGTCGCGTAATTCGCTAGAAAATTAGTAGGAGTAAATTAAGATAGAAAGTCCATATCTTAATTAGTTTTTTTACAAAATTTGTATGTTATTAATTTATGCTACATCTTATCTGTAATTTGGAAACCCCCTATGTGGCATAATTGATGTCAATCGCCTCACTAATCTGTAATTTTAGAAGTATATAGATAGTCCTAGAGAATAATTTATGTGTTGATCTTATACTTCAGCCCCTGCTAGATTCCTTTTCACAGTTCATTATTAACTTTAATATAAATAAGTTTGATGTGACTCTACCTAAGCTCCTTAATATGTTAAGTAAGCTGAGGGCACCATCAATATAGAGAAGCAAGTTCTCTATATTGGTGAGAACAATAAGAAAAGGAAAGTTAATAAGACCCTTAAGAAGGGCAAGCACAAGGGCAAACCAGGTAATGCAATGGTTACCAAGAAAGACTTGGCCAACAACAAAGGCTAGTACTTCCACTACGATAAAAATGGGTACTATAGGAGAAACTGTAAAAATTATCAGAAAAGGATGTCATCATAGAGGAGATCGCCTCACCACATGCTAAACCTATTCCTAGATTCTGAACCACTAGCTTCCGGTTGGGCAGCTGGTCCGAGAACAGCGGGAAGCACAGCATCGGCACGCCGCACCACATGCTCTCCGCCACCAAGTTCCACCCGCAGTGCGTCAAGAACCCACCGACCGTAGGGTGCTGCAGGACCTCCCGCTGGCAGCACCACGGCACCACCATCCCCCTCCCACGACTAGCCTCCAAGAATCCTTGAGGAAGTGGGCCGACGACGCTGGAGCTCGAGCTCCCTGGCCGAAGCACCCATATGAAGTTGGGCTTACTGCTCATGACCCCGTAGACGATCTCCTCCAAATCTTTATTACTAATAGGGGTGATGCTTCCAAACAAGACGTAGATTTAAAGTGTTATATACCACAAGCTGAGAAGCATAGGTTAGGGCCCGTGATCGTTGCTTCATCGGCATGCACACCGGTGCTCCGCCTAGAGGACACTAGGAGTACTTTCAGTGCCTTCCAAGAATACATATTTATATTGATTAAAAGATAAAATATAATTTTTAAAATAATAAAAAAACTACGCATCTTAATAAATCTCACATTCATCTAAATTAATCTCATCCTCATCTAAACTAGATTTTTATCTTTATGTTATCTAATCCTAACTACTTAACGACATGAATTATATTCAACAAAATCCTCACGTGATGAAGTTTTATGGGTATTTTATTGAAAAAAAAAACCCAATGATTGAAGTTTCATAAGATGATTGCTGTCATATTTGGTTTGTTTAATCAAGAACACCCTTTTATTTAAAATTTTTATAATCTTATGATAATTGGTCCGACCTTTATATTGATCTTGTTGACCTAAAAGCTAGTTTGGTTTGAATTAGATCGAATCCTTCAAAGTGAGTTAGATCGGATTGTGGGTCGAGTTTGGTTTGAATCTAAAAGGCAAGGGTGACAAAAAGATGAGGATTACATCGATTCGGTGTAACCCTATTATAAGCAATAGTGATGAGTGGATCCTCTTCTCTTCCACAACAAACGACTATGGCACCCTCCCCTCTCCTCTCCTTATGGCAGCATCCTTCCCTGAACAACAATGGCATCCTCCCCTCTCCAAAGATGGCGATGTTCGGTGTAACCTATGCTTCTCTCTTTGACGACATCCTTTCTCACAATCAACAGTGGCAGCATCTTTTGTAGCTTTCTTTATCGACGACATCACCGAGTGACATCAACCTCATCACCTCTCCGACTGCAAATGGTGCGATCCTTTTATCCGTAGTGGCATCACATCATCGACTACGAAAGTAAGATATTAAAAAGAACTTAATTTTTGATATTGGTACTCATGTTTTCTTTAAAACTTTGTAACCCAGTTAAATAATAATTAAAAAAAGACTCAAGATTAATGTACCTTAAAAATAATATTAACTAACTATATTAAGTTAAGTAACTGGTATAGCTCTACCTATGTATAATATTATGTTTTCTATTTTTTTTTTACTTTTAGTTGATATTTGTCTAAATATGATATTTATGTTTTTAATTTGTATTCCAGTGTAATGTCAGTTTAACCTAAAAAAGTTTCACCAAGCACATCTAAACTTCTTTATAACTATCAAAATATAATTCTAATATTTTAAAATAATTTTTAGATAATTTTTAGGAATTAAATTATTTTAAAAAGATATTATAGTTTTGGATGGTACTATTGCTTGGTTTATGGTAGTGTTATCACCCGCTGTCAATAAATCAATAAACATAGGTGGTACCATCACCATTGGGTAATATTACACTCTCATTCAATATAACACTACTTGGCGGGAAGGTGATTACGACCTCTTGCTCCATTAACGACACCAACGATGACGTCCTACGTTGGCGACGTTGGTTGCGACCAAACCACTTAGACTCAATTGGAACACAAAGCCAACCTCTTGCCCTGACAACAATGATCCCAACCATCAACACTCACCAAGGTCATTGCACAACCATCGAGTTCTAATAGGAAGGTGATGGATACGACTCCTTCAACTACTAGGTCGGGCGATGACACTCTCATTTGTTGATGCTTGAATGGAGCTTTATTTGTCAACCTAGAACCATTGTATTACGTATGGGTTGAATGGAGCTCTTGGATTAGTAAGACGAGGTCAAGCAGGAAGGTGACGACTATTATCGAAACTTTAACCATCTTAACGTCCTAAAACTGCCGGATTAGATATAGTTGGATGGAGCTCTTGGACGGTAAGACGATGTGGTGTGGAACTCCGTTTGTGCTCCTCTCACCTATTGCTCCATCACACAACAAAACAAGCTTATTTTGGATCATTTTTGCTTGTTACGATCGATAGTCAATGACGTGCAACACAAAAATGTGTTTAAGGTGATTCAATAATACCCTTTACTTATATACACGAAAAATTCAAATACTTCACTATCTGTGTCCATTTTTGTCGTGCCACGCTCTCTGGTTAGCCACGCCATGTCTGCTCACTGTTCGTCGACTCGTGAACGATCATTGAACCCTTTTCATGTGTTAATAATGTTGTCATGATTTGTAAGACAACAATTTAGTCATCTCAACACTTTGGAATCCCGAGAGAGAGATAGATGGCTTTTTAACATGCCAACCCGTTTAACTGTGGTAGAAAAATAAATGATCCCATGCCCTTCACTTATATACACCACCACCAACAAATGAGACTGCCAAGACCAGAATCTTCATGTGAGTTGTTAGAGATAGAACACAGAGAGAGGCCTCTGACACAAACCACCACATGAAGATTCTGTAGGATGGAAGAGACTTGACTAAGACGAGAAGCACTCAAGCCAAGAGAAGACAAGGTTGAGTGCGGTGCATTCCTTTGGGAACCCACCATCTCTCTCTCTCTCTCTCTCTCTCTCTCTCGATGCCTTCCTTTGTTTAGTGCAGTGGGAACAGCCTCGATACTCCATTCCTTCAAGCAAACTACAAATCTACCGTTCCCATCGACCTTTTTCAAGGCAAAAGATTTCTTTTTTTTTTGGATGAAAGTTGGCATGTCAGTATCAACATTTCCTTTCCTTTTATGTCTTCTCATTTTTGTATTAGAAAATTTTTCCTAATATTTTATTTTTTATTTTAGTTTCATTGCATAATTGTTTTGTTTTGATTATTGATCTATGAACTAATTTTGATTTTAATTTATTTTACTGTTTTAACACATGCATCACAATTTGATATATATCTACGTTAATAATTTACATTATCTATCAAAAGATAAAAAGATGGATGTTCATTCGAGAGACTCAATGACGATAGGAAAAGAGAAAAGGATGAACTTAATTTTTCTTCTAAATCGACATCGTTATTTCTTTTTGAATGTAACGATGATGCATTTACAAATCAGATTAAAATAAAAAAATAATAATAAAAGATATATAATCATAATTTTTTTATCTATATTTGATTTTAATTTTTGATATTAAAATTTTTATATAATAATATAATCCCCCAGTCTTTGTGCTTATATCCATATCATTTTGTCCTTCATGTTTCAATATTACAAGTTACTTACCTTTTTCCTCACACTAACATCAACTCGAGATGATGATGAACTCAAGCCATCAAATAATAATACTATAGATGCTTATGGTGGACAGAAAACGATAGATGAACTCGCATATGGCTGACTCAATGACGCGCCCATGGAAAGTGCAAAATCTACTTGGTGAACTCAATCACCCAAGCGTTGGCGAAGATGTAGGTGGCTTTGAATCCGGAGAAGCCGGCCTGCTTGGCCAAGCCATGGAACTCCTCCTCCGTCCTCTCTTTCCCACCCGGGTTGTGAGCCAGCATGATGAGGTCGACGTGGAAGACGCCCTGGGCACGGGGAGTCGGCTCTGGAACCACCGGTAGAACGCACTCCACCACTATCACCTTCCCCTTCTCCGGCAATGCTTCCCAACAGTTCTTCAGTATCTTCGTGCAGTGCTCGTCGCTCCAGTCGTGGAGAATCCACTGTGGTTCATGGCAATGTTCGGGCTTTTTATATCTCAATACTTGTAATTTCACATTTAATCCAGCTTATTAGACTCTAAATCATCAAATGAGAGGGTCTAATCGCTGTGGAAGCTGACCGACCTTCATCAAGATCGCATCACCCGAGGGAACACTCGCAAACATATCTCCGCCGACGTGGTCGACTCCTGCAGCAATCGATATGAGCAGCGTGAGAAGGTACCGTGGAGATGACAGGGAAACAGAAGAAGGAAGACCTGGGAAGGGCGGCGCCTCGGAGATGACGTGGGGGAGGTCGAAGTTGATGGCGTGGATGTGAGGGTGTTTGGAGGTGACCATGAAGAGGGTGGCGCCGATGCCGCCGCCGACGTCGACGAGCAGGTTGACGTCGTCGAATCCGCGGTAGATGTCGAGTAGCTTCTTGGTGATGATGATGGAGTGGTTCTTCATGCCGTCGTTGAACACCGAGTTGAACCGGGGGTCGGTGCCGTGGTACTCGAACGCCGTCATGCCGTACGCCTTGTTGAAGGGGATGCCACCCTCCAACACCGCATCCTTCAAGTAGTACCTGTCCTCAGATCATGCATATATCGGGTTAAATTATAGTGACATATAATAATAGATTTTAGAAGATACGGGCACATTAAAATCCCTAATGAACCTATCTAAATTAGGTATCATAGACTAATAAAGCTCTTATCTTAACATCTTCTAAATCAATGACTTCATTTGGCAAATATATTTAATTGAAAGATGCAACGCTGCAAAGACTGGATTACCAGCTCTCCATGAGGACCTTGTCCTGGTTCATCAAAGCTAAAGCGGCCATGGACACGCCGTCCTCGTTCTTGGTCAGGTACTTGCACACCGGCGCCGCCCCGTACGTCCTCGACGGGCTCCCCTCGGCGTCGGCCTCGACGGCGCAGCTGACGACGTTGTAGGCGGCCAGAAGGCGGAGCATGCGGTCCACCATGACGGCGGCGTGCGGGTTCTTGGTCGGCAGCTGCGCCGCCACGTCCGCGGGGCTCAGCCTCGCGCCCGGGCCGGCCTTGGTGAGGATCTCGAGGAGGTCGAGCTCGATGGCCGCCTTCAGCGTCATGGGCAGGATGGAGCCGCTCGCGAGCTGCATCGCGTACATGCACGCCTCCTCGTCCTCCTCCGGCGTCAGCTGCAGCGCGTTCTTGACGGAACCCATGGCCCGCTGGTCTTCACACACACACACACACACACACACGCACACACACACAGAGGGTGGTGGGGTGAGGAGGGGGTAGATGGAGGTGGTGGATTTATAGGGGTCTTCAGTTCACCCACCGCACCACCACCTAGACAACAGCAGGTAGGTGGTGGTGGTTTGATGATGGGTGTGGCGGAGCTAACGAGTTGGCTGTGTTGTGAAGTACGAGGGACTGAGGCTGTGGCTCTCTACGCAAAGGCGGCATATCCTCCTCCCCCACTGCTGAAACAATGGTTAATGAGTCCTTCATGTTTGCACAACCCTTTCATTTTTTTCCCTTATTTTTGGGAGGTATGACAAAAAAAATATTGGTTTTAAAATATTAGCAAACAAAATTGCACTTTTGGGTTATCTGAACACTACAACGAAACTTATGTGATTGACTAAAATAAATCTTGATAAACACATTTTTTTAAGTCTTATAAAGATATATATAAATAAAAACATAAACGGTAGAACTTGAGCAAGAGGAAAGAAGAGGAGGAGACATACCATCAAAACATGGAGTCGAAAACTATCATCGTGTCTCCCAACAACTCCATCCCACCCAATCGTCATCATCATATGCTTTGAAATCTTAAGGCTCCACAAGAGAGAGTGAGTTGGAAGCCTCCACAGGATGGAATGGAGATGCAGTCAGTACAGCATTGCTTTCAGATTCACCTTCTACATCCCCCATGCTTCTTTCTGTGCATGTGGAGCTGCTGGCTTTGTATCATATGTCCATGTATCAACCCTAAGACTGAAGACTTCTTTGTCATCTTACAGGGAACCAATAAAGATCCACTATGTTGATTGAGATTTTAGAGCAAACAATGTTCCTCATTCGGTGGTGATAAATGGAGTGCTTGACGGTTATTCAATTATGTCCAAGGAAAGATTAAAAACAAATTAAGAGTATAACCCTACATAGGTAAACAAAATTTAAGAGACATAGGGTTTGACCCAAGTTGAAACTTCCAGTTTAAAGATAACAGGATATTTAAAAAGCATTAAAAACACAATAAAGCAGCATATATTAAGACCTGTATCTTGATTTTAAGATGTCAAAACCTCATTCTAATGGGCAACCATTAATGTTTATTCTATCGGCAACCATTATAAGTACAGTGGGGGAGATTCAAACCGTTTGAAGAACACTGATGGTTGCTTGGGTCCCAAGAGTAATAATATGCACGGTATGATGAAGACTAATTATTCCTCATTGATACTGAAACAGCAACATAAATACTTTTCTCTTATAGACAGCAAAGCTGAAAGCGAGTGGTGACTTTAGAATATACATTTTGATGGCAGACAGGATACATGACCAATCACAAATTGCATGTTCAATATATAACCCAGAGTCACCAAAAAACACTAATGATATAATGTGTGCTTCAAAACATAAACACCACTGTAAGTTACAACTAAGCTGCTTATTCCATTTGTTTATTTGGAAAGCACAAAGGAAAACAGGAAGAGGAGAGGGGACACAATAAAGATTTTAAACCTCTTTGTTAGAGAAAGGAAGAGATGATGATGCATCAGGGAAGAACACAATGGATGGAAAACTACAATCATGTAACTAGTTCAAAGATATAGCTACCTTTATTGTGGAGTCTGTGCAAATGGTCTCTTTAATGGTTTTGCCAGCTGGGTGGTCAGCGCACTCAAACCTTAGTCTGATATGCAGAGGCTTCATGAAGATCATATCTTCTACATCTTCAAAGGTTTTTGAAAGCAACCTGATGGATGCATCTTCTTCCAGTTTTCTGAATTCTTGCTTGTCGTAGTCCAGAAGCATTGTCGCTGGTAAGCTCCACTCCTCTGTACTACCTTGTGTTTTCTTTGGCTTCAGATAGACAACTGCAGAGACCACCACCTAGGATCAAAAGCAACCAACATCATGTTACCACCATATGTGGCGGACTAAAGCTTAGCAAGTACTCATCGTAAAAGGAGAACAACTTGTACACACCTCTGGTGCAGCAAGCATGTAGAAATCTAAGATATACCATTAAAGACTTCTCGTGGGTTAAAAAAACATAAATACCAGTGAGTCATAAATACCAGTTTCCTCATGTTGCAGTTATGATGTATCAATCTGTGTTCACTGATGGGGTCTTATCTAAACCATGCATGACTGCTTGTACAAACACAAACATGAAATCATGAAACATCAAGATTACCTCAATTTTTCTTGGACCACCATCTACCCTCCATTTTGGATATTTAATCTTATGATAGCTTAACAGAAAGATGAAAAGGAACAGGATAGAAAACGCAGTCTTTTTCACAGGGAAAAGCTATTTTCCTTTTGTTTTTCTCTTAGTACCCTGATTCTAGCTGATTCTTTCTTTTTTTTTTTTGAATTTTTGCTGATCTGAATTTGGGAAAAACTATTATTTTCTACAAGAATGAATGATAATGGAATTGAAAAAGAAAAAACAATATTGCTGGGGCAAAGCGATAAAAAGGACTGAATTTACATGAAAGCTTATCATTAGTGGTCAAACAATGACTCCATCTAGATGCATCAGTAATTTATTTTGCATGATTCATATGCACAAATAAATTAAATATGACAGGCTATATCGCTCCTCTTTTAAAATCAGTTTACAAGGAAGATGTACCAATAGCAACACATCCTATATAATTGAACACATAAGAATATTATTTTTCATATGATTTACTCTGTAGGTACTTTCAGTTTTCATGCTTGTTTGCCTTGATAGAGAGATCTCTGCCAAAAGAAAAGCTGTGATTTAGATGAAAAACCAACTTCAACAGAAAACAAGAGAACATGCATCCATCATCACCAAAAGCAATCAAGTGATATACCTTCTGAATATTAATCCATCAAATTCCAGAGAGGATGAAATTCTACCTTGCTAAGAGCACAACTTTAAATAGGAATTTATGAGAATAGTGAAAATGGGTACCTCAGCAGTCCCGGGACTTATGTTTATAGAACAATCAAAATGAATCTTGTCCTTAACTTGGAAGTGTTCCTCAGGAAGTTCCTCTCCATCTTCAGAACACGGTTCATCCTCCATTTTCGAAAAGGCAAGATTATCCAATTCATCAAACCACTGCTGAGCAACACCAACCTTGCAAACCCACCAAAATAGTTTTGATTACTAGAGCAAGGGAAGTCACAAGAGTGACGAGAAGAAAAGGCCCTCTCCATGATACCTTCTCTGCGCCAGTTACTGCTCCCTGTAATCCAGAGAGTTCTGCAGCAGATCCTCTCGCTTGGCACCATATGCAACTTCTGTCCACTGGCACTACGAGTTCAGTACCATGAGGTATATCCACATAAACTTGTATATTACATCTTCCTGTAAAAAATCAGACAAATGTACCCATGAGTACAACAATGTAGTTATCTCCCCTCCATGCCATACACCAAATTAATTCAAGCATGGTGTATTAGTAAGTTCTGACCAAGAAAAAGATGCCCGGAGATGATAATCTGAGACCATGAATGCTTTTTTGCCTTCTTTTTTTGTTTTTCGAAGCTATGAATGTTAAATAGCTAGTATAGAACATTGTATAATATTGACCATTGTATATTCAAACGATATGAATGATAAAAAACTACAACTAATGCAATTTTATATAGAAAACAAAAGCTAATTCATAACTAATCATTGACAATAATGACAGGGTACCAACATATTCCTGACATATCAAGGTAACTACAGCGAGATACAAACCATCTATGCAGATTAAGATAATCGCTATGCTTAGGAATAAAAAAAAGAATATATATGTCAACAAGAAAAGTATGTTACGTGATGAACAAGAATTCTATTACTTACCAGGAAGGACATCAAAATGATGGAGTTGCTCACTACAAAAGCTCCCTACATTTTCACTAGAACATGAAAGCATATCAAGGAATTAGAAAAACTAAAACATCACATCTTTAACTCATTACTCAAAGGTAAATAGGCAACCAACACTTGCTTGGTAAACAAAATTTCCAACTGAAAATCAAGATTGAAACTGAATCAGCACACCTATTAACTCTCTCAAGAGGACAAACCATCCAATATGGTAATCCAAGCACTCCTAAGTTTGAAAACTGTAGAAATGAAATGCCCCTGGATTCTCGATGATATTTGAGGACTCTTTGACTAGCTTCATGGGAAGGAAATGTGGATTGTAGCAGTTAATAAACTTTTGGTGCAGAAAAAGAAAGTATAGAAGTTTTAAGGATAACCAACCTGCATCACACAAGATAACATCATCTTGGAAGCTTGCTACTGATGAAAACAAACCAGCAAAAGGGATTCCCTCAAAAGAAAGACAATGATGAAGTCTCTTTGATGGCATATTCTGGTAAATATCCTTCAGTAGAGTTGCTTTCTCCATTATCATGTCCTCGCACATCTCCATAATGTTGGAGAGTCCTATCAAAAATCAGGTTCTGCAGTTGAGACTTATTTGATCAAAGATACTAGTGAAGCCATAAAATAAAAGACATACCTCTAACAATCCTCTTAATTTCTCCAGTTTCCATGCTCACAACCCATAAAGTTTCAAAGCTGCAAAATCAGATTATTGATTATGCAAAGGTACCATACATATCTCATGCATTCAATGCTGTCCCAAGTCCAAACATTTTGCTGAGCAAACTTCTATTATATTTTCAGCTGGAACTCAAATAACAATCATTTCTTTATTTGATGACAAAATTAAAATATCGTAACCTATCACAGGGAGATAAAACCCAACTACCTAACTACTTTGACATTTAAGAATGGTTGTACTTGCCTTTCTTTATATCTGGATATGGCTAATGGCATCGTATGTTTATTAGCAACAACTAATATGTATGATAGAATGAAATCATGATTCCAGACTTTTACTTGTAAAGATGCATTATATACCTTTTTTTCTTAGGTATTATGCCATGATACTTAAGAATGAGCTAAACTATCAATCCTAGACAACCTTCATTTAGAGTCTAAAGTCAAGGTTCACTTAAAGCAGTGGTTGAAGAACTAGTCTAGAACCGCTGGTGGGAAAAAGTATCCAAACAGGTCCACCTATACAAGTTCCAAGTCTTCAAAAGTAGTAGTTTATTCAATAAATCACCATCCATCAAAAGGATTGGTTGATCAACATAGTGACAACAAATGTAAACAGTGAAGCCAAAATATCTAGATTGACCCTAGACAATAGGTATAGGAGGACTGTAACTACTTATCGAGAAGATAGAACCAACTAAGCAAATCTCAATCTAAATGTAGGACGCTAGACTCAAAATAGATGACACCACAGTGACCACACCTCTGGTGTTATATTTGTAAGTACTATGCATATTCATCTTGGAGAAGAACACCCCTGATCAAGGGGTACTTTTCACAGTATATATATTATCGTAATTAGCAGAAGAGCACAAACAACTCACCTTCCATCTTGATTTAAAATAAAACTATTAGCAAATAGTGAAAAGTATGATGAAAGAGAAGTTCCAGTGATTCTTGCAGGTCTCCACTCAAGAGGAGCCACCACACTATTTGTAAGGGAAGTACACACTATGAAATGGGTTGCAAACGTTCCATAGGGTGATAAAGTAACCATAAGTTGTGGTGGTTTTTCCAATGCATAAATCAAGTAAATGAAACACACAAATGCTCTAAAATTACAAGCAGTACCAATCTAGGTAATAAGTAGCATGGAAAGACTGGTTGGTCATTCCGTCCCAACCACCCAGTACCCAGTACCCCAACCTGTCTTTCTACCCAGTACACCAAGTAAATGGATCATTTTTTTCTCTACACCTGTCTTCACTATAAATACTTTTTAAGTACCCAGTACCCCAACCACCCAGAATCCTAGATTTAAGTCCTTTAAACCAATGTTTTACTTACCGGTCAGTACTGGCGTACCGACATTTTGTCGGTACCAGTACGATACAGGTACTATGGCGGTATGCACAGTGCATACCGCCCGATATTATTAAATTATTCATAATATTAAAAAATATTAAAAAAAGAAATAAATGGCCGACGTCGCCTCGGTCTCTCCCAACGCGGGGAGACGGTTTCGTCTCCCCGCGCGGGGACAATTGTCGCCCGCAAGCTGCGAGGGTGGCGATGGCTCACGGGCAGCGAGGGCGCGCATGCAGCACACAGGCGAGGAATGCGGCCAGGTACTTCTTCTTTCTTCTTTTCCTCTTCTTCTTTTCCCCTTTTCTTCTAACCGTTTCCCTGCGCGAGGACGATTGTCGCCCGCAAGCTGCAAGGGTGGCGATGGCTCACGGGCAGCGAGGGCGCGCGTGCAACGCACAGGCGAGGAATGCGGCTAGGTACTTCTTTCTTCTTTTCCTCTTCTTCTTTTCCCTTTTTCTTCTTCAATCGACTGCCGATGGTCGATTTCTCCGTCAATCGACCGCCGATAGCCTAAATCGACCGTCAACGGCCGATTTTAGCGCGCCCGTGGCTGGTCCGCTGTCATTCGGACCGGTACCAAGGCGATGCAGGCCTTACTCGATGAAAAGTTTGCTTTAAACTTAACTAAATATAAAATTTTTTACAAATCTCAATAGCGGCAAAAGATACATATAGCCGACCCTAGGTAGTTATAACTTATTTATGGCTTTGTTGTGTTATTGTTGTCTACCCCAAGGTTTTCCATACCAAGCGATACCACCTATTCTAGGTGGTACGTACCGGTCTGCCAGCTGACTAGTATGCGGACCACCCACTACCGGGTGGTACCGCCAAGTAGCGACTGTTTCCGCCCGTTACCATGTGAAATAGATCGGTAACAGTCGATTTCGACTGCTTTCGAGCGATTTCAAGCGGTATCAGTCTAGGGAGGGAGAAAGAAGAAAAGGAAGAAAGAAGAAGAGGGAGAAAAATACATAGAGTCCTCTTTACCCACGCAATCCGTCACCCACGGGCGATTTCTTCTCCGCGTGCGGGGAGAAGAAAAGTCTCCCTGCGTGGAGAGAAGGAACGAGGCGACGTCGCCTCGATGACATCACCCCTTTTTTATTTTTAATTTTTTATGTTATATTTATATTATATTATACCGAGTGGTACACCTTGTGCATACCGCTCGATACCGAGTACCATACCCCTTTTTTATTTTTAATTTTTTATATTATATTTATATTATAATATATCGAGTGGTACACCTTGTGTATACCGCTCGATACCGAGGATCATACCATACCGAGCTGAGCTCAGTATGCCAATCTTTGGTCTACCCTAATTTTCTTTTTATTAAAAATTTCTTCCCACATAACCATAAACCCTTTCTTTCTTTCTCAATTCACCCCCGAAATCTTCCTTTGTCACTCTACCACCTCACCTAGCTGATCCACCATCTCTATAGTCAATGATGACCAGCATGTCAGCATACAGTGTGTAGTATGCCAGTACATACTGGACTGGAGTAGCTACAAGTACTGAAATTTAAAACATTAGTAAATAGTACAAAAATAGTAGTTGCTACAAGATTTAGAACTCAAGAATTAAAATACCAATATAACTCATAGGACATGCTATCAATAATATTTACTAGTCCAATCAAGTATCGGTCTCAAAACATATAGCTAGATACAAGTACAATTACCATTCCATTCTAATCTTTTTGTTAAATATTTTCAATGATCCTGGATGGTACAGGTCTGTAACCATCCGATATATTGATACCATAACAAGAATCACGATTCAAAACCTTGATAGAACCTATGACCATATATCTAATTTCTTAACTGTAGAGATCAAATACAATGTTTTTTTTCAGCAGCTAAAGACTTTGGATAAAGTGGTCATAGATAAAGACATTAGAGGACATAATTTCTATAATAATGAAGTGGCTCTAAGCATGGTTCGCCTTACCGATCCGTATCGGTGTACCAACCATCGGTACGATATATATCGAGTTGTACCGAGCCATACCGAGTGTACCAACACATGGTATATGAAAGCAAACCAAAGTACCACCAGTACCAGTCCCTTATCAGTCCAGTACATATCACCTGTACCAAGTGGTACGCTGTGGTATGACAAATCTTGGCTTTAAGAAACATACAGAATTTCAAAGTTTGTGTAAAAATTAATCAAAGCTGTTCTTCATGTGAAAAGGAAAATGTGTGGAAGAAATTTCAAATGAATTTATCATTTAATTGAGTTCGGATGCAAGAAATAAGATGCTGAAATTCTATGATTTGAACAAAAATGTTTCATAGATCAACCTTAGTGCAAGAAACTAAATTCAACGAGCAGGTGAGAAGGCCAAACTCACTCCAGTAGTGCACTCACATCAATGTGCCAAACATACATAAGAATAAATGATCTTAGGCCCAAGGTTCGCAATCTCATACCGTACCGGTGTATCATCAAGTGTCGGTATGGTATGCACCAAGTTGTATCTAGCATCCCAATATATGGTACACTAAGGTACCGAGCGGTATGAGACGGTATTTGTCCTATGCCAGGTTTTGTAACCATATCTTTTCTCATACATGCTTACAACGTAAATAAACAATACGAAAAACTGAAACAAATATGACACTATGGAAGAAAATCCAAGTTAATAATTGTATCCTGCTTAGAATCAATCACACCCATCTACTAATTTTTAAGGAATTTTAACAAGGGTTGGTTTCCATCAAGGGTATAGAAATCCAGATCATAACCTAGATTGACAAGTCAAGAGGAGTGAGATCAGACCAGATTGATCAAATTGAGAATATGGATCAAGGGATCAGTTATCAGAAAAATTAAATAAATGGTCATGAAACTATAAAAATAAGAATTATAAAAAAAATATAAACAAGAAAATTAAGGAATAAAAATACTAATTTTAAAATAAAAATAAACTAATAAAAATTTAACTAAAAATCAAATCCATTTAACATTCCATTTGATCTACAAAATAATCTCCAAAATCTATTTCTCATTGTACCAGATACCTAATTATTTTCTTTGACTTTCAAAATTTATCAAATCTATTTGAAGCCAACCATGTCACAGTAGGAAATTATTCTGTAATAATTCAGCAAAAAAAATATTATTATACAGAAAATATATTCTACTTTGATATATATTACTATAAAAGTTATTTATATAATTCAAAAAATATTCTTTAAAAGAAAACAATAAAATGTGAAAAAAATCAACATAAAGATTAATAAGAATAATATAGAAATATTTAAATAACATAAAAAGTTCAAAGATACAGAATAAGTTAATTCTAGAAACATCAAAAGATACAACCTGTGGGGTATAGAAAGTAAAATTTCTTGATGCAGAATGCAGATGAATGACAATTTGCAAATGGTAAGTTCCTACAAGCCTCGATCTCCTCCACCATCTCCTTTTCCTCCTTGAGTGCCACATGGTTAAGATAGGCCAACATTTTAAACTATTATGCCTATTTAAAATAGCATTTTCAAGTAGACAAATCTTCCCTATCATCTTCTGTACCCAATGAACTACAATATTTTAGAAACAAGGTGATGACATGATACAAAGGTTTTGTTGACAAAAATATTTAGTGAAACAATGTTGGTCAACAGAAGTTGCTACCAGGGTTTGCAATATTGTATCGTACCGCTTGGCATACCTAGTACGTACCCATATGATAGAGGACTGATATGCCCAGTACAGCTCAGTACCTTAGTACCATGTGTCGGTATGCTTAGCACAGCTCGGTACGTACCGTGCGACAACTGATCGATACGTCGGTACGGTACGAGATTCCGAACCTTGGTTGCTACTAAATCTCACCATTGGCATAGAGGTGAATATGCATACATGCATATAGACAAAACTGATCATGCTTAACCATGCCACAGTTTGCTTATGGTAGATACTTAGATCACCATTCTTGGAGTACTTCCAGGTCTTTATAAATGGTGGACTGCTGCTGACGATTATAAGACATAAGAAAATTCAGTGTTCTCTACAATGTGATACAATTATAAATAATTTCCATTACTCAGGTCAATCAGAATACTGATGGAACACCTCAACCAATAATTTTGCCACCTGCATATTGAAACTACTGTTGTCATTTTATTTGGCTGAAATCTACAGATTTGTCCCTTTGATCAGGTTAGTAGATCATTTTAAGCCTTAATATGCATCATGCACATGAGGACCATAAATGCTGTTGAACTTTTAAAAGTCTTGATTGGGCTGTTCAATGTAAAATAACGAAATGGTTTACTTTTACCTTGACCAAGTATTTTAATTCAAATTGGGTGTTATATAAATCATCCACCATCCAAGAAGATTGAAAAATAGCATGAACATGTAGATGATGCTATATTTGATTTTGCACTTGTTTGATATCTACCAAAACCACAGGGCATGAAAATGGCTCCCCTCTAATTCAACAGTTAAACAAGACATATAACTTTTACAACAACTGGAGCAATGGCTAACACATATACCAAAAATTTTTCTACAATTGTTGAAATAGTAAATTATCATCCAATACTGAAAAATTGGCACCATATTTATACAATCTGAATAGTAAAAGAAATTATACTTATTCAGTTGAATTAATTAGTAAAAGGCATATATCACCTGCGGTCTATTGTCAAGAGGTCATTATCCCTTGTCTTCATCAAATACCATGGAAATTTAATCAAGTCCTCATCAAGCTCCCCAGCTTGTGAAACAACTTTAGTTTGCAGTCCAAGTTTATCTAGGATCCAACTCCAAATACTGCTACTTTTCCGAACACAAGCAGGGTAAATTGTCTCCAACAATCTCTTTTCCATGTCAGCTCTTCTAATGGCATGATTCTACCAATAAATTAATGTGTAAAGATTTAAAAAAATGTAGAACAAACCACTAGTTGCATCTTCTATATCACTTGTATAACTCTTCATTAAAGGAAAAAATGTAGATATATAATCAAACATTAATAAAAGTTCAGAAAAATCGGAGTGATAATAAAAATTGAAGTAAAAAGTGAAGACAGTTCAATATAATGTAGATCATAAGTTCAAATCTATTATTTTCAAAATGAAGAAAAAATAAAGATAAAAAAGGAATAAACCAGCAACTAAGATGAGAATTCTTATGATGCATCACAACAAGGGTTGTAAACAAGCTGAACAAGAATGAAGAGAATCCTTGTTTGTGCTTGGTCTAGATGATCATATAGTTGATCATGTTCATCTTGAGCTTAACAAAATTCACAGAGTTTTGAACAGATTGATTGAGCTTGAGTCAGACACAAGCTCAAATTTGAGATGTTCATGAATGCAAGAACCATGAAAGCCCTATCCACAGCAAAGATGGATGGTAAAGAAAGTGGCCCTATCCACAAGATCCTCTCTCCTCTCTCCTGATCTCTCTCAATGCATCTCCCATTGCTTCGTCACCACTTGCTGCGTCATCATTGCCTTGGGTCATCCACTGCCTCGTCATCTCTCTCTCTCTCTGTTTCTCTCTCTCTCACACACACACAAGATCCTCTCTCCTGCTCTCTCTAGATGCACCTCCCACTGCTTCATCACCACTTGTTGCCTCATCATTGCCTTGGGTCATCCACTGACTTGCCCTCTCTCTCTCTCTCTCTCTCTCTCTCTCTCTCTCTCTCACACACACACACACCCATGTGCCCACACACATACATGTTTCGCCACCTCCTGGTGCCGCCCATCGCCACTTGCCACCCATCGTGCATTGTTGACAGGTACAAGCTTCCTCCTTCCTTCCTCATCCTCCTCTTCTTCCTTTCTCTGTCCGCCTTTCTCCGCTTCCTCCACTACGCCTTCCTCTTCTCCTTCTTCCTCTTCGAGTCACCGGCATGTACCGTGTACCGATCGATATGTACCAATCCGATCTACGAGTCAGGTACTCAAAACGGCATTCCTTGGTTAAAATATTAATGTTTGCTCATATTTGTCATCAAATCCACAAAAGAAAAAGACAAAGCCAAGTACGCAGATAATCTTTGTTCTATTTTTAAGCGAAACTTATTACAATAGAGGCAAACAAAAAAGTAAGGGTAGAAAAGAACAAAAGCAATTGCCTAAAATGCAGATCATCATCCCATTCCCGTCTGGATTATTAGAACATCTAAAGAAACTATACACATCATAAGAATCAGAAGCCACGGAAAAAAAGGAGAGAAAAAACCACCAAAGCAAAACTAGTCCAGATGTGCATCTCAGCATGATAAATCATAGCATGAAGGTTGCTTGAAGACAAGAATCCTGCCTACACCGTGAAACTGATAATTTAAGCTAAGAACAATTTGGTAGATGGTCTCCCATAAGAATAATTAATCAATTATAAGAATCAACACTATAACACTTTGGATGCAACAATTTGGCAATGAATATATGTAAACATCAATCTTGAGACGTGGGAAATATAATGGTACATAATCGAGGATTGTGGTCTTGTGGCATTGGAGAGTATGCTGATACATTTCTACAAATATTATATTGTGGATTCCAGAAGGCCTCTGTGCCTAGTGGAACCAACCAAAAATTGACCTCGCAATGTGACGGCATAGCTGGGACCTTGATATGTGCCATTCCTTACTGGCAGCAATGACACACTCGACTAAAAACAACAATACTACAATGCCAAAATTGAAGAAACATAAGGCTGGTTAAGACTCTTGCAATAATCAAGATATTTGAAATTTTCAGCCAACTATCTCATCCAACTCAATGCTAAAGCAACTCACATTCCCAAATAGCTGCTAACATCATTTATCTGAAAGGTCCAATATATGGCAATCTACTAATGTAGTAATAACCTATAAGAACCAGGTATGCAGTGGTAGTTGAAATTTACCTTGGAACTCTTCACAATGAGGTTTAAATTACGAGGACATCAGGTAAAAGGAAGAATTGAGATGCGTTAATCACCATATTGTGTGTCATACCTCAGAGTCCACAAAGAAAAGGCAATTTTCATCAGGATGATAGAAGGATCCAGCAGGCCGGAACAATTTGGCAGATTCAAACTCACCATCCTCGAAACCTGGGGAACAACCGATCTGCAAAATGAATGAAATTACTGTATATTGTATTATTTGAATCATCAGATTAACCAAAACCCCAATTTATTCAACATTTTATGAAAAGTTAACAGTATAAAACACCTGAGTTATTACTACCATCGTCAGAATAATAATATACTTGAGTTAGAACTACCATCATCAGAATAGGAAACGATAAGGAAACAGTATGGCTTAGAATACTAATCTTGGCCAGATTGACAATGTGAGCTAGCTTAGATTAATGCATATCTAGGTTGGATTCAAATGGATTTAGGCTGGATCGACAAATGAGCAGACTTGGCTGATCTAGACCAGAACCATGCTGATCAATATTAAATATTTGCATATTTAGGGAGGATCCAAGACAAAACCATATTGAACTAGCTTACATTCAGATGGATCTTCATGAATTACATACATCCAGCATTAATTCAACACTGCATGATTGGAACATAAAATTTGAGGCTTTACTTAGCAAAAAAAAGCCATTATTAAGAAAAAATTAAGACACATGATATTAAAATTTGAACTTGACTTGGAGAACAAGAAATATGCCCCATATCAAATTTAAGAAATTTAATACAAAAGGGAGTTTTTAAAAACATGGAGTGTCAAGGAGTTGCTGGTAAAGAAGAAAGAAGAAAGAGGAACCGGTTAGGAAGACCAAAATTTGATGAGAGGGTACGAGTATACCTACGGTCAGCTAGTATGCACAGGGCCGTGTGACTAGTCCAATTCTATAAGATCATCAGCGCGTTGATTCTCATAAGAGAATCCATAGACATCTCGTACCGGAGAACTAGACTGACAGTCTAAGGTTTAGGTGGAAGAAGGTTGCACACCAAGCATTTGTATTGAAAACGAGAGTTTAATGGACTCGATCATCTAGCAGTTACCATCACAAAATACAGAAAGCAGGCCCACCCTTTAGTGAATCCATAGTTTCAAGCATTCAGCTAAAATAAATGAATCACAAAGCCCAAGAACTTTCTTTTATCAAATTCCTTTTGATGAATCCAAATTCTTAGGCTCAAGCTTAGTGCCGCATCATTTGACCAAAACTTTAATCAAGAAGCCAAGCAGCTCAAGATTTTCAAATTTAGCATTAAGTGCATTGTTTATCTAATCCATAATGCATCATATGAACTTCCTGAATAGCATAATCATGCAAAGAGACCAGAAGATTTGTAAATAGTTACATTACGACATAAGGATAAGCAACTGCATTTTTTATTTAATCCATAACATATTATTTTTAAATTCAAGAATAGCATAACCATGAGAAGCGAACTGCAGATCTGTAAATAGTTACATCAAGTCTAAGGGATAAGCAAGTATCTCCCACAATAGCCAAATACATTTGAACATAACTTTATTATGGTTGCTTTGTGCTCCAAAATAACAATGAAAATTACAAATGTCTTATGAACTTGATACCAAAAAATCTCTATTAATGTATTTAGCAATTGCATATCGTTGAGTTCCACATCTTTGAGCAACATCCGGTACACTCATGTTTGCACTTCCATCTATGCCCAGCTATAACTTAACAACTTTCTCCAACAATAACTAAATTCATTTGCATAACAATCTCAAAACTTTTATGTTGATTTAACATCTTCTAGCTGCCAAAAACATGTTATGGTACCTTGATGGCCTCACATTCACCATGCTAAGGTCTGATTCTTGGTTATACTAGACCTTGACAAGGATGTCACAACTTTAAGTGGGGAGAGTAATACCCCATTTTAGTTGGGTGATGCGCCCTAGGGATACAGAAAACAACTTATAGGTAGAAGATCGAAGCTGCGGTATGATCTATAGATGGCATTAGACTAAAGGAATAGGGTAACCAGTACAATGGACTCAAAAGCGAGAAGTCATCCCTCATGTCAGAATTGTTAACTTATTGGTTTAGGGCTAGGGCTAGGGGTGGCAAGATCCAAATCAGTATTTAAAGAATTCAAATAAGGGCTCACATAAGAAATGGTCGGTCTTAGAATATAAGGACTCGATGAGAATAAAACTGTTAAGTTGGACTTGACCATTTTGGATCAATGTTTTACCTCAATGAAGTTAGCATATCAGTTATTAAATCATGTTAGATTGTGACATCTAGCTACTCCTCTACCTATTAATGTCTATTTCAACCCTAGCTTCTCCTGTTGTGACCTCGAATTAGTTCAGCTCATTAATAAACTCAATCAATTCGGTCTACTTGAACTAGTTGACCTGAATTAACCAAGTTTTATCCTATTTCTCTCTCTTAAAAACCCAACCCTCATTTACACTCACCATGTGCCCAATCTTCTAACGTGTGAAATCCCCCCCCCCCAAAATGATGTCCTACCTAATAAATCTTCTCTCTGAGTAACAGCTAGCAATGCCAACAAATCTTCTTTCCAAATAACAACCACCACCAACTATATTTAAGCAACCACCACCTGCCACCTCCTCTCACCTAAGGAGAGGTTTGGAGGTCTCGTCCCCTCTTCTACCCCCTTGCTTTTCCAAGTTAACACAGCTAGGAACAGCTACCATCTCTCGTCACCCCTCCCTCCACCTGGTTCTCCATTGCCATGAGACACAACCAATGTGCCTCTCCTTCTCTCCCCTCTCTCGTTTGGCTTCTGCCTCCATTCTCTCCCCTTCCTTTTTACCCTCTCTCTATGACCACATACCATTGTTGTTGCTTGCAACTCTCCCATCTTCTCTGGCAACTAGAGGCTCTTATTGCAAGAGCAAAACCAAAAGAGATAGGTGATTTTGTCATGTTGCGTAGTTTTGCTTTTGAGTTATATTACTAGTTATTTTTTTCTGCAGCTTTTTTGTCATTGTGGTATACATCTTTTATCTAATTTATGTTGTTAGTCTTATCCTCCATTATGTGCAAGAAATTCAACCACGGTCACGTTTATCTTGATCATGGTTGCTACATAAACTAATTTTCTGTGTTATAATTATTTAGAATAATGAATTCGTCTTTCATCCCTGATGTTGATATAAGTAAATTGATGGGTTAAAATGAGGTTTCAAGTTAAAATGCTTTTATTAAAGGATTTCATGCGCCTTAATTAGTTGATTTAACTATACTAAGCTTGAATGCCAGATGGGGTGTCATGTTGTTACACCAATGTTCAACTATGCTAATATAACTGATAACTGATTGGAGCTTCAAATCAATGAATACACCACTCTGAGTGAAAGTAACATGACAATGGAAGTTTGGCATTACTTCATAATTCAGCTTTCTATTCTTGTGAGCACTTCAAATTGCTTGCAGCAGCCAGCAGAACTTCTCTGCAGTTTGATACTTAAGCAGCTATCTTTTCTCTAGTGTGTTACATGTGCGGCACTGCATGCAATTACATTTCTATTCTAAATTCTATTTGTTAAATTATTGCATTGGTGCCATTTTAATTTCTTATAATCAATTATGTGAAATATTTATGGAATTTCATATAAATGGTTTTCAAAAGCTAATTTACATTAGGTTGTAGGATATTATGATGCTGTAACACAATTTTATGGACCCTCGATCGTTTTTGATAGGAAAGCAAGTTTGATAATGTTGCTAGCAGTAGAAGATAACTAGTGATACAACAATCAGAAAAGCCGGTGGTGAAAAGCAATGGAGATCACCAGCAGCATGTGATCTCCTCAAAGATTTTAAGGTGCTGCTTCTAAAGTCATATGACAATGGTCTTCTTGTAAAGATTCCAATATTTTATTTAGGAAGATTTGTCAGTCACTAATTTCAATGTGATTTTACTTTTGTTATCAATCTTGACAAAAAAAATTAAGATTTAAAATATATCTGTATATCTAGATGCAAATGGAAACCATATATTTTTAACTGACAGTAACTGTATTAGGAACTTAGCATCATCATTAGTGGTAATGAGTAAAGTGTGAGAGAAAGCATAAAGGTAAACATGCCTTTTTGGCACTCAAATCCATTTCAATAGTTGCAAAAAGAAATTATAATAAAATCATGCCCCTAATTTCTAGAGTAATGATAGGTGCCAAGTGCTACTTTGATACAGTATGTGCTTCACTTTCTCAAAAAAGCAGATGAAAGATACCATCTGTCAGTGCAAAGTAAAAAATTTGTGTTTGACTATGTTACCTTCTTGGTCTTCAGGCTGCAATCTTATTCCAGGTTGCAATCACATTTCCTTAAGAACATGGAATGTAGACTAACTCAACCAATTAAGTGCGACACTTAAGGAACCATCCTGTGTCCTAAGAGGACAAGACAACTTTTCATGGGTGTTAGTTCCAAAGCAATTCTACCCACCAAGGCTTCTGAGTTTGACAATTTTGCTGCATGAAGATCAGCCTATGGTCGTCATTGTCTCCTTTTCTTTTTCTTTTTAGGATTCCTATTGTCCTTCTTTTCTCTTTTGATCTGCCTTGTGTTTATCTTAATAAACATAGCAGTATTCCAACATTCGCCTCAAAGATCTCTAATATAGTATTACAAGCTAAAATTGACTATAGCATGTCTAAATGTAATCAACAGGCAACCAGATTAATTCTTACACAATCCAAAATCTTCCCTGCACCATCACTAATGATGATCCTATGATGGTTACTGTCAGATATAAATATGTGGATTCCTATTGTCCTTTTCTCTTTTGATCTGCCTTGTGTTTATCTTAATAAACATAGCAGTATTCCAACATTCACCTCAAAGATCTCTAATATAGTATAACAAGCTAAAATTGAATATAGCATGTCTAAATGTAATCAACAGGCAAGCAGATCTTACACAATCCAAAATCTTCCCTGCACCATCACTAATGATGATCCTATGATGGTTACTGTCAGATATAAATATGTGGTTTCCATCTTCATCTACAGACACAGAACCTGGAATGGTCAAAAATAGAAATGCTAGTAAATCCGGAAGATAGAAGACCTTATCACTGATTTTATTCAAATAAAGATCATACCAAAAATAATGGCAACCAGTCAGCAATCATTAAACAATCAAATATGACAGCTAAATCTGTCAAGCTGAAGCAGCAAGTTTGAAACAGTTTACAAGGTATGCCATCTACACTTCATTCTCCGATCATTGTAATTACATAACACACACAATCCATTCAAGAAAAATTATACATATAAAATGTGATAGATTTACAATTTGCATTACTTACACCATACAAACAAGTGAAAGAAGAAAATAGACAAAGAACATGTTGTCAGGTGATCGAGATTCCATGACTCAGAGCTGCAAACAGTAGTGGGAAGACTCAGAGTACACACCATCAAAAAACAAAAGATGCACCTCGTGAGCTCTAATTTTGAGGCTCCCCTCATATAAGGCTCACAAACTAGCCTCATGAGCTTTCTCAAAAAGTCCAATGCTTAAAATCTATGGCTCTATGATGTTTGATTGTCTATGTTACCAATAGAAACCAAGGTTTTCCATACCGATCTGTACCGCTCATATCAAGCGGTACATATCGGTCCGCCAGGTTACCGACGCGGATCGCCCACTACCGGGTGGTACTACCAAAATCGACCGTCGGCGGTCGATTTTGGCCGTCGGCAATCAATTGAGGGAGAAAAAGGGAAGAAGAAGAAGAAGAGAAAAAGAAGAAAGAATACCTCGCGCCGCCCTCGCGATTTTTCTCCAGCGCGGGGAGAAAGATCGAGGCGACATCGCCTTTACTTTTTCTTTTTTTAATATATTTAATATTTTAATATTATATTTAATATTATATTTTAATATATTTTAATATATCGAGTGGTACGCACTATGTGTACCACCCGGTAATGGTACCATACCAGTACCGACAATATGTTAGTACATCGGTACGGACCGGTAAGTAAAACCTTGATTGAGACATTTATATGATGAAAGAAATCAAAGTATATTTGACTCTTGAAGAAGTAAATATTCAATTGAAGAAATTCAAAATAAAACAGAAGTGTTTGTTTGGTTGCAAGGAAAAAGATGGAAAATGAGTATCCACTAAAAACTTTCCACATGATATAGGTACAAATTCATAGAAGACAAAAGGAGTTGATTTCCTTTTATTTTTCAGGTGTTTGAATTATATGAAAAAGTAACATAATTTTTTAGAGATATATGATCAAAGTTAACAAAAATATGAGGATTTAATTTTCTTTTTTTTCTTTTTCCACAGAAAATTATGAAATGAAGAGTTAACATTCATAAAAACATGCAAGATAGTTTTCCAGATTATACCGATTTCTGACCATATAAACATACAAAGTTTCAATTTCCATGGGATCAACATACTTTAAAGAAATTTTTGTTGATAAAAAGGATAAACAGATTGAAAATTTTGGTTCTGACATAACCCTGTTTCTTTATTATAACTTTTCTACAGTTACAGTAATTTGGTTTATGTATTAACTTACTCCTCTTAGTCACCACCTTTCATTATAACAATTAACGACACATCCTAACCTTTAAGTTAACGCCAAAACAACATTTTCTTAATACTCACATCTGATGTTTTAATATTCAAATACTGCTCTCTCGATCAATAATAGATATTTATATTTTATAGTAGCTGTAGAAAACTAAAATGCAATACTTGAAGGCTCAAAGTTCAGTCTAATCTTTCTTAGGCATCCAATGGGCTGTTTCCATGCTAGACATTAAATTGGTTCAATGAAAAAAAAAGGATATTATAGGCGATTTATGCATATTGGCATGTATAACAGTTCATTCATGGCAAGCATTGCAATACCAGGCGGTATATAACGGTCCACCAGCTGATTAGTATGTAGATCGCCGGGTACCGGGCGGTACCACCAAGTAGTGGCTGTTTTCGCCCGTTACCACTCGAAATCGACTAGTAACAATCAATTTCGACCGTCGCCAGCTGCTGTCGAGAGCTACCGATCGATTTCAACCGCCGATGGCCGATATCGGGTGGTATCAACCGAGGGAGGGAAAAAGAAGAAGAGAGATATCAGCCGAGGGAGGGAGAAAGAAGAAGAGGGAGAAGAAATACCTGTAGTCTGCATTGCTCTTCCCTCGCGCGATCCATCGCCTGCAGGAGATTTCTTCTCCATGCACAGGAAGAAGAAACGTCTCCCTGCATGGGGAGAAGGAACGAAGCTACGTCACCCTTTTTTATTTTTTTCTTATATTATATTATATATATACTGAGCGGTATGCCTGTGCATATCGCTCGATACAGGGTACCATACCGTACCGAGCTAAGCTCGATACACCAGTCTGAACCGATATGGCAAACCTTGATTCATGCAATGGCAGATTCATATCTATCAATATGACTGGCATACAGGAAAGTTGGATGCAGAAAACTCTTCCACAGGTGTTTATATTGGCCTCAATAGCAACATTGTTTACATTGCTTGTTGAGCATGGATGTCAATCCACTACTCCTTGCTTCAACTATATTACATACTTGCCTATCAATCATGCAATTGATTACATATTCCTGTTCTTATTTAAATTATTTTCATATTTTAACATAAACTAATAAGCATCTCCTACGCAGTCACAAACTCACAATGCACATAAGCCACACGATACAAGAACATCAACATGTTGCAGCTGATTTTTGAAGCATTGATTGTTAGAGCTAGCAAACTCTGAGAATAATTTGTTAGATTCTGAATCCAATAAGCTTGCTCAAGTATGTGTCCGTTTATATACATTATGTAATAATTGAACTTATTGTCAAGGAAGAATCCACTTTATTAACTAGTTAAGTTAGATTCTACATCCTATAGGTTTGCACAAGTATGTCTCTGTTTATGATTATCTAATAAATGAACTCGTAGTCAAGAAGAAAGTAATAACTATGCACCATGTGACATAAAGTTGAATAATGAAGTGGTATCTTTTTAATTTTTACAAGAAAGTAATAACTATGCACCATGTGACATATATTTGAATAATGAAGCAAATATTAGCAGATTACTGCCTTCATAAACATACAAAAAAATATCCATATAAATATAGTATAACTAGATTAAATAAAAGCAGTACAGTCAAAGAAACCATTTACCAAGATCATAGTAACAAACCAAAAGCTGTGATGTTATGCTCTTAAGCAACATGAGACAAGCAGTAGTTATTTAAAAATGATAAGTAAACCAAGAAGCAGTGATTTAAAAAGCGTTAGGCACCAAAAGACGCCTGGGTCCCAAAACGCCCAAGGAGCTAGGCGCTACCCGAGCGAAGCGAGACACTAAAATATAAAAATATATATAATAAAATTAATAAATATTATATATAATAAATAAATATATAATATAATTAATAATATAACAATATATTAAAAGTGTTGTTAACTATATACTATTAGTGTTAACAGTATCGTTAATAGTATCGTCAACAATATGTTGTTAACAGTATCTGATAGGGGTAATAATGGGCCCCCTCCCCGATTAGTCGACGTGGCCTGGCTAGACCTGAAGCGGGATCGGTTGACTAGGCACGCGATGGGACCCCTGACACCCACGAACAACGCACCATAACAGGGGGAGAAGCCTAATGCACAGCATCATCGGGCACCGCGCAATCTCCATCAAATCTCGGGGATCAAAAAAGATCGTACGACAGCAGAGCAGGAACCGCACACGACATACTCATCCGTGATATAGACAGCCATCGACAGTGCCGATAGCATTAAACATCCTAGCAGAGGACAGTGCGAAGATCGAGGGAAAAGGTACAATTGGACACCAACGAACAGGTATAAAAAGGACCCCGGAGAGGGAGACCAGGAGGGCTGGCACTCCACTCTTACAATACCAAAAAAAGCTCCAACGCCAGAGGCAGGCACCAGAGACATACTCATTCTCAGTGCTAACAACTTAGCCATCAAAGGGACCCCGTTGGGAGGTGCCCCCCCCCCGATCGTAAGTCTTTTCTTGTAGGAGCCTGACCACGAAACGAGGGAGAGGGCCCTTGACCACCGCGACGCCTCGAGTCGTCTCCTCGCGCCTTCTCCAAGTTCCGCACCCTCCCCGTGGTCTTGCGGCGTGCAAACCACATCATCGACTCCTCGGGCAGGCAAATCATCTAGCATGCGTTAACGTGTTGTTAATAGTATCGTTAACAATATGTTGTTAATAGTATCGTTAACAGTATGTTGTTAACAGTATACCGAGTCGAGTCGAGTCAATATAAGGAGAGTGTGAGAAGAGTAGAGATGACGTTGCTGACCGAGAGTGGAAGCTGCTTACTAAGAGCAACGGTAGAGTGAGCAACAACGAAGACAGGCAGCGGCAGCAACGACAAAGAGAAATGTTGACGGCAAAAGCGCGAGTGAGATTAAGGTTAAGGAAGTTGGGAGTGGGAGGTGGGAAGCTGATAATTGAACCAACTAACGCGAATGCGATCGAACCAGAGCTAAAACCATGGTTCGGTCGCCTGGTTTAACCCGAGCGCTCTCCCGAAGCGCCTAGGCTCGGGCGAGTGCCCAGGTGGCGCCTCTTTGAAGCGTGCCACCTGGAGATTGAGCGAGGCGAGCAATCACTACCAAGAAGAAACATTAGTTATGGACATTATTGATTGCTTACAAAGAAGCAAAATCAAAAAGTCAACATAATGAGCTAGTAACATACATAGAAAAAAATTCATAAGGATTACAAAGAAACTAGAAAACATGTACCTGGATAACAGAGAATTAAGTTCCTAAGAGAATTAAAATAAGGTTCCTTTAGAATCTCCATATGTCTTGTTTTATCATCGGTATTCTGCAGAGCAAGAGGAGCTTCTTTCTTAAATGGGCTGCATTCCTGGATGGCTGCATGTAATCATAAATTGGAGTTACTATGGCACGCTGTGTACCCAAACTATATTCAATAGTAGTTATGCTAGGTTGCATGGATCATGGAAGATGTATTCAAAATTTACATAAAGATGGAAAAAAAAAAGATTGAGAACAGTAAAGCAAGAGATCAGTGGACTTATGTAGTAGCAAAACCTAGCTCCTCGCAACAATACAGGCAATCCAATTTCAACTATAGACTCGAGGTATTATTAAGAAGGATAGCTCCTTATGACACAACAGTAAATGCAAAACGAAAAAAACTAGCAATATCAAAATCAAAAGGCACAAAACTAAAATGATCCTGTAACTTCTACATATGACTGAAAGGAACCTCATGATCAATGTTTCATGTACCTGATGGTATGGTAAATACTGAGTTTATTGACCAGTGCTTACTGGTCCAACAAAGGGCCGGTATCAGACCATATGATACAGTCTCAGTCAGTAGTATTTTTATTATTTTTTATTGGTACTGGATAGCACAACCAATTTATCATGTAGTACACTTTAACCATACCACTCTAGTGGTTTATCAAAAATTATAGATGATCAAAATAGCATCATGAAGGTTTTTGTAAACACTGATCAAAAGAGTATTAGGTGGAGTTTGGTGTACATCCTATCAAGGTTTGACTTACCGATCCATACCGGTGTACCGAGTTCATCTCGGTACTGGTACGGTACTAGTACCAAGTGGTACATACTGTGCATACCATCCGGTATATTAAAATATAATATTTTTTATAATATAATATTAATATATTGAAATATTAAAAAAAAGAGAAAAGGCGGCGACGTCACCTCGATCTTTCTCCCAGCGAGAAAAAAGCGCAACGCAGGCGCTAGCGACCCGAGACGGCAGGCAGGCAGGCGCGCCAGCGGCGATCGCGAGGTCCTTCTCCTCTTTTCTTTTTTTTCTTCTTTTCCTCTTCTTCTTCTTCTTTCCTATTTCTCGCTCAATCGACCGCCGACGGTCGATTTCTCCCTCAATCAGCCGCCGACGACCGAAATCCACCGTCGACGGTCGATTTTTAGCGGAATCGTCCGGTAGCGGGCGGTCCGTGTACCAGCAACCTGACAGACCGATATGTATCGCCTGTACCGAGCGGTACAGGTCGAAATTGCAAACCTTACATCCTATTACCTATACGGAAATGGTTATAGAATAACATTTGACAAAGTACACTCAAGACCAAACGTATTAGGCAGGAAAAATCAGGTTTGTATCCAGCAAAGTTCTA
This sequence comes from Ensete glaucum, assembly GCA_021527575.1. Classification (NCBI taxonomy): domain Eukaryota; kingdom Viridiplantae; phylum Streptophyta; class Magnoliopsida; order Zingiberales; family Musaceae; genus Ensete; species Ensete glaucum. Next base: position 11,540,729 of record CM038553.1, read on the forward strand.
GAATGACCCTAAAGTTCCTGGAGGTTATACATGATCTATATTTTTTTAAGGAAAGCCATATAGAACGACCTTAAAGGTAAACTATATGGATCAATGTCAGACAAGTTGGTCTCAATCAGGGATCACCCTCATGGCAAGTTAAGATTTCTGGCTGGATTGGCTTGAATGTCTAATTTGTAAAAGATCACGCAATTTCAGCCAAGTCTAACCAATTTCTGGCTGTCTGAAAAATTAGCTGCTATCATTTGATATTTTTGCAGACCTGATATCAGTATGACAACAAGTAGCACTAGAAGTTTAAATTCAAGAGCTGCTCTAAGCACTAAACAAATGTTAAATGGCATGATTGCATAATCACAGGGATATCAGGGAATAGGTACATTCGAGCATACTGTTATTGAACAGTATACAGTTAAAATCTAAAATCTAACCTAAATGCAAAAATAAAAGGATGAAAGTTTTACCGTTAGCAATCACTCTGTGATCTATGTCCAGATTAAAATGAACAACATGATCAGTAGAACCTTTGCATAGCAAGAATCCCACATGGTCTGTCATCTGAACAAATCCAAGGCAGTAAAATTATGTTAACAAATGAGCAAGAGATGGAAAATCAGGAAGTTCACATCAGAAGTCACATCAGGTTACTGATTGCAGATTAAAAAGAAAAAAATAAAAAAATCAGATAGTTTTAAGTAATACCATTTATGTGCTGCAGTTTCAAGTTTCAACCATCCTGAACAGTACATAAGATGAATTCTTGGTACAAGCTACATGAAAATTTGACTCCAATTCTGTTCAATTATAAGTATAGATTACTCGCCACTATAATACTTAAGTGGTAAATTGATTTCTTGGTAGCAATCTTTTTTTTTAAAATTAATTTCCATTCATTAAATTTAATTGCCTACATGCCCTCACACATGCACTAGCCACTAAGACATCTCAGTTGAGAAGTCGTAATCTTTGTAGATGTATAAAGATTCTTCCAAGTTCCAACAGCACAATATCAAAATAACAAGTGAAGTCACTCGGCGTGCAAGCGAAGTGAGGCCCGAGCACCCAATTAGTGGGCTAGGCAAGCAAGTTCAACAAGGTGCAGCCTAGCCACTCGTTTGGGCCGAAGCGTTGAGCGGGCTAGGTGCCCAATGTTGGGTGGGCGCCTCGCCCGCCTGATTCAGGCGCCCACCTAATTCAACTTAAGTTGGGCCTAAGCCTGAGTCTCTCCAATTTCATCTCTAGTTCGATTGAACCAGATGTCTCACCCTCAAACATAACCCCCCCCCCCCCCCCCCCAATCGCTTCGTGCCCTAAACATAAAACTCTCTCTCCCCAGCAACTGCAGCATAGCCTCGACAAATAACAACTAACTTCGTCTCCATCGATGAATATAGACAGCAATGGCAACATCTTCCACCAGCAAGTTCTTATCGTTGCAGCATTTTCCTAGGTGAACAACTTCCTATCTATCGGCGAACGACGACAAGTTCTTCCCTTCCTGATGTCTCTCTCTCACTTTCTCCTCCTCTTCCTCCTTTGTCGTCGTACACTCCCTTCTCCTCCCTCGTTCATCATACCCCCCTCGTCGCAATCTCTTGCGTTGTCGTAGGTCTCCCCTACCTCGACAGGATCATCCCTCTCCCTTCTCCCTATCGCAACCCGTGCCCTCTTCCTTGATCCCTCCCACTTCCCTGACACCGATCTCCCTCCTCCCTCTTCCCCCATTCATCAACACCTCGACCACCCCGGGCCACAACTCCCCTCCTTTCCATATAAGACACTTTGACTTGAGTTGCATATGGCTCAACAATTCAAAAATTACCTTCTGAAACACATATAGACACATTGACTCGAGTTGCACATGGCTCAACAACTCAAAAATGATAGTGATGCAACCTACTAGAACAGTTTCCATGGAAACAAAAACCACATAAATTACTTCTTTGACATGTTTAATTCATTTTGTTTTTTGAGTTTCTTGTAGCTCTTTGGCTACCACAAAGAGGAAAGCAATTGAGAATATTCAAATCTTTAAACTGTGAAATACAGTCTTCTTACAAAGTAGAATTGTCATGAACATTTGCTGCAGACTGATATAGCAATTCATGAAATATGAAAGCATGACTGCACAGAAAAGTGAAAGTTACAATAACAGAGCTGACATATTACAGAACATATCAGAAAGTTCAAAAGAATTAAAGAAATTTTCAAAATGAGATATAGTGGAAGCACATGATTAAACAACTAATGTTAAATAAATAGAAATTAGTCATTTAAAGAACCATGAGAATATTTAGAAGGCCAAGCCACTAAAGTAAAAAAAAAACATGTCAAATAGACAATAACCATCAGAACAACATTAATAGTAGTCTGGTACCAAGAAATTCTTAAATACTCAAAATCATCAGACCATTGAGATTTTGGAACAAATGAAAGAGTCAGTATGACTAACAATCTTACTTCCTTTTCCAAAGAATAAACATTACCAAAAATGTAGACCAAAAAATTTCCAGTTATATCTAAACCAATTAAGTTGGTCCAATACCAAACTCCATGACTGAACCAGAATCTTATCCTGATCTTTACAACACTGAAGAATAATGGAATATTTCCACAAGAAAAGTAACACTTGTAATAGTAAAGAAAATCAAAGAGACTATCAAATATATTCCTAAATCAGAATATCCTTGATACAAAAGTTGTAAACAATTCAATGAACTTCCATAATACAGCATATAAAGTGAGACAATTATTGGGTCAAAGTAACTGGTCTTTTTTGGCAAAAAATTCAAGAAAGTGGAACGCTAGAAGCATTACATTTTCATGCAGAGGAACTTCTTTATTTTATCTGCAATCAAGATCTTCAGTTGGACTATTTCAGACATTTCCCTTTACAGTCTTTTAAGCATCTCTTTTCTCTAAGGCTTACATCATGCCACATAATACATAAATCACTCTCTCTGCACTACTCATTTTCTGCCAACATACACAAAAACCAAATAAAAGAAGCTCATGGTTTACCTTCATAAAATCCTTCTTTAATACCAAGATAGGAAAGGTGACATACTCCTCCATAATGGCTTCAGTGATCCATGCATGATTAGAAGCTAAATCAATTGAACCACAACATAAAGCAAGAACAGTAAGTTCTGGATACCTACAATGAGAAACTTATTGTCAGTGACCACCTTAATTTTGGCGAAAGCTCTACAATTATGAGAATAAGCTTAAACACAACTACCTCTGCTGTAGCAATTTTACCCTATGAAACATAGTAACACGTTCATTGTAACCAACAATGTCTGTGTCCTTGGTAACTGAAAACACAAGCACTAAAAATATTCCATCCTGATTGGACTTTGTGTTGCCATCAATGTCATTCAACCAATAATGATTTGGTCCTGCATATTGGTAAGTACAAATTATATGTTTATTAGGCTACAAAAGACAATACTTAAAACAAAAAGAATCGGTGTGATCTTCATCCAATCATACAAATTTGATCACATCAGGAAATTACAATTGGCAGAATTCACCAAGTTGTAACAATTTTATATATTCACATATTTAGACTAATTATGTAATGAAAAAAACAACAAAATTTTTTTTGCATATTTAGACTATTAATTCGTTGGTTACAACCAACTCTCATATCATGCACAAGACGAGGCATCATATTACTAGACTCTAAAAAGAAGAGAACTGTCACCCCAACACAACACTACCTGTCTTATTATTCTTTGATTCATCAGCTACAAAAGACCATCTCAATTTAGATCTAAAACAAAAAATATATTTACATATGAATTTAACAGATCAGAATGACTCGACATCATAAATCATTCAACATTCAAATTATGCAGAGGAATGTTAACAAAAAACATATTTACCAATTGATGCCAAATAAAGACACAATGAGTGAGTCAAACACAATGAAGTTTAAATTTGCAAACAAATATGTTATTAAATTCAAAAGATAAGAAATTTCAGTAAAAATTTAAGCTTTACTATGAAACCATGTGGTAGTCCTGAGCACCTGTGCACCCCATGAAAACAACAACTATTAGTTATTTATCATTGCAAAACCTATAATAGTTCCTACTTCCTCGTTCTATGGATGAAGAAGTTATCCCACGGGCTCCTTTGTAGGTAACTTATTAGCACACTTTAGTGCACACCTTATTAGCCAACTATATTAGGAATAAAATGACAGATGGCTGTGATCACCTGAATCTAATCAGACATCACAATAAATTGAACCTTTTGTATGCTGTGAATACTAAATTTATATTGTCCTTTGGAGAAGCACTTCTTGTGAGTTGGCTTACTTTATAACCCAGATTCTAATTAAAAGGTATCTTCATGTGGTTGTGCATTTGTTCTAGTTGTATATAATATGGATATTTTTAAAGAGTATTTCTGCAAACTGATAATTTAGATTCAACTTCCAAACTGGGAGACAAAAATAAAAAACTGAACCAGCAAGATGAAATTAGCTAACTCTGAAGTTTCCAGCAAGAACCAATCGAGTCAAAAACTGGAATAACTAATTTAATGTAGTAGCATTATTTTCACTAGCTTCCTTTGCTTTATCAGAGAGTAGGACAACAAAATGCTACTAGATAAAACCTAGCAGGCCAATGATAGTAAAACTAACCTTACGGTACTCTTAAAAGCAAGGTTCGAAATTTCATATACCGAAACTGCAACAGTCAATAGGTACCAGTGTAATGAGTACTGGTACGCCAATAGGTACTAAGTTTCGAAAAAGCCTAAAAGAGTTGAAGCAACAAAAAAATAAAAAATTGCTCGGTGCTCATCCTATACCAGACAGTATCAACCCTGTATCAAGTGTATCAAGTGATACAAGGATTGTACAATTTGGCATGGGTCTGGAAGCAGCATACTGCCTGGTTTACGTTGGTTCATATACTGGCAACTTGTTAGACCTGTAAATATCTGTTGTAACGTATTGTATTGAATGGTATTGCAAACCTTGTTTTTTACATAGTTTGTTTGATTTAATGTTCTCTAGTTACTTTATACTTTAACGCAATGTTTGCAATATTGTTTTCAGTGGGTGCGGACAGTATTTACCACTCCAACAAATTACCAGTACATAAACCAGTGCAAGCTGACGATACTCAGGACAAGGTTTGAATGCTGCAGTATAAGCCCCATACATAGTACAAGCCATGTGCATGGTCGGTACCACCCAGCAATGTGGGCAATTTCTTTTTTTTTGCTTTTTAGCCTTTTTAAGTATTTTATGAAACTTACTATGTACCAGCATACAAACACTCGATACGCTGGTATGGACGAATACTATATCAGCCCAAGATACGTCGACTTAACAAAGGTGGAGAATACCAAGAGGTGGTACAGATCATGTAAGAAGTCAAAAGGATATCAAAAGGTGGAGAATATAAGATTACCTTCAAGCTTATGAAAAGCAGACTTGACAAAGCTCAATATATCTGTTTGTGAAAATGAATCATCATGTGCTTCTGATACAATCGAGCACCTGAGAGAGACCTACTAAATTTAATTAGAAATGCATTTTGAACAAAAAAAATTAAATACACAGATGATGCAGATGGGAAGTCCTACCTACAGTAAATTGAAATGGGCTAAATAAATCAAATAACTAATTCATTCCAGAACTGTGAAATTCCTAGTAAAATAAGTCGCACAAATTGTTTAGAAAAATCACTGTTGAAGTTTGATGGGAACCAATAACAAAACAAGCAATAATGTCCAAATTTATTGTCTATGTGGATATTCCCGCATTGCTAATCAAAGAAAAGCAGTCAAACCATATTTTATGGCTTCTAATAAAGTCTTTGTGAATCCTCTTCTATCTCCCTAATTATATCTGATATATAGGTCTTCTTCAGAAATGCATGTATCTTCTTAAATGATTTTCCTTCATTTTATGCTTGATCAGAGCTAAACCATCTAGGCTAAACCATTTTTAGGCTAATCAAATCGTTAACCATATATGTTAAACAAAAGTTTTTTTATTATATCATTTCCACAATCTACAAGGCTAGACCAAAAATAATATGAAAATTATGACACAACAACAAAGAAGTCTAATTGTTGTTGGTCAAGAGGTACAAGTGAGGATACAATATTAATCCTAAATTCACAACAAGCCATAATGATCCAACTTAAATATGCAAAACACTTATCCTAAAGCTTTCAGTGGTACCTTTCTTTATGTGCAGTCCCAATCAAACATGCCAAGATAAAAAATTTAGTGTGATTGAACAAATTTGACAGAAATATATTCAGTTAAACATGCAAAACAACTCTTTAAGTGACTTCATCACATGTGGATTAGACAAATGGATTTATTATCAATTCAAAGATAATCAACTATCTCACAACTTTAGAAATAAGAAAATCCATTTTCACAAAAAAAAAGAGAAGGCCGGATTGTCTATCTAAAGCCCAGGCTCAATGTTGGGGCTAATTTAGGCTTATCTTGATCTTGTTGCATTTCCAATCACATGAGAACAGATGTAGATACCAATTTGTTTATGAATCCTTTAGGTGCATTAATTTCCTTCCTCATCGTGTTTTTGTTCAAACTCAATCAACTTGCTTCTGTGGTTTCTTTTAACCAGAATAAGACCAACTTTTTATCTGCCAATATCATCCTCTGCAAAGCCTATATACTTCACCTTGCCTGTCATCCAAGATATAAAGCACAAACAAGTTTACGTCCCAAAATTTCAGCTGACAGTATGATGTTATGTGCTTTCTGCAACCATCATCTAAAACAAAAAACATTTGTGCACATTAAGATATTCATGGCATATAATGTGCTTCTAAGTAGCAAGCTGACACTTACAAATCAAAGCTTCATATTCAAGTACATGATGGAAAAAATCTTGTATGGGGAGAGTGTCATTGATACAAAGGAAAAGTAATTTATGGGCAGCAAATCAAATTACCTGGGAACATAATCAACCTTTATACAATGTGTATCTGTTGTTTTTGACAAGTGATGTAAAAAAGAGGTCACTAATAAGCCTCTCCCCAGTGTTGATTCTGATTAGGGGGAAAAAAAGAAAGAAGGGAAACAAGTTGTTACTCTTGATCTGGAGCAAAAAATATAGACAAGTCAACTATGACTGTGAAAATTCATCATATAATGATAAAGCAACTTAGAAAGGAAGCATTTAAGCCTTCTCAGAATAAATGATTGGCTATATGAGTTTCAAATGATTGGCATTCAAAATGAACAATTTTCTCCTAAAAAATCAGAGTTGATGAATTTCAAATTCCAATTGTCCAAAACTTTCTCCTACTTATACAAGCAATAAAGATTAAATTACATATTCCAGTTGTCCATAAACTTTCTTTATGCTGAAAAGCAAAACTAGTAAAGAATTGCCTTCTAGTTGACTTTATGAAAGTGTTGGATGGTGCATTTTAACGTTTCATAAATAGTCAAGATTTATAAAAAAAATTGACTTGCACCACAGGCACATGTGATCCATACAGAAGGGTATTCATGCAGCTTCTTGTTTTGTTGGGTATAAATGCTAAAAAGAAATACACATAAAGACCTAATCAAAAACTTGGATAAGATGACTATTCACCATGCTATCTTCCATGGTTTGACTTACCGGTCCATACCGGTGTACCGAATTTATCATGGTACCAGTACAATATCTGTACCAGGCGATACACACAGTGCGTACCACCCGATATATTAAAATATAATATAAATTTTGATAATATAATAAAACAATAAAAATATTAAAAAAGAAAAGGGGCGACGTTGCGATCTTTCTCCCCGCACGAGGAGACGGAACGGGAGAAAAAGCACCCGCGACCCACGGGCGGCGACGGTGCGCGGGCGCGCTAGGTATTATTTCTTTTCTCCTCTTTTCTTTTTTTCTTCTTTTCCTCTTCTTCTTCTTCTTCCCGTTTTCTCCCTCAATCGACCGTCGACAGTCGATTTCTCCCTTAATCGACCATCGGCGATCGATTTCTCCCCCAATCGGCCGCCGACGGTCGATTTTTGGCGGTACCGCCCGTTAGCGGGTGGTCCGTGTTCCACCAACCTAACGGACCGATATGTACCACCTGTACCGGGCGGTACAGGTCAAAATTGCAAACCTTGCTATCTTCTACCATTTGAAATTGAAACTAACAAGAACCGATCCATATAGTGCTCCTCTAGTGATTTGTTTCATCATCAACTGATTATGCACAAAAAGCAAAACATGCATTGACATTGAAAATATAGAGACAATGTATTAGCCAGAAATATACCTTGGTGTTTTATCATATACATCCCTTTGGCTAGTTTGGGCAAAAATCTTCTACAATGATACATGGTACAGAAGCCCAGTCAAAAATCCAGATCTGCAACTCAACAGATGAATGTTGTCATGTCAACAGGACAAGATTGTACGGTGAGCAACCACGAAACCCTGAATATGTTACAAGAAACAAACCAAATACAACCAAGATAAGGTTGCATAATAAGCTTTCTTAGTAAAAGCATATTGCTGTATATAATCTGGACCAATAACTTAACCCTGATGTTGTAGTCCAAAATATAAAAAAATAAAAAAAAAAAAAATAAATTATTCAAATGTGCATAAGTTAATTTGTTCAGCAAGAAAGAAGGCCATTAAAGATGGCCTAGAAGTCATTTGCGAGAAGATAGCAATAAATAGCAAGAAGAAGAAGAAGAAGAAAGAAGAAGAACAACAAGAAGAAGAAGGAAGAAGAAAAAGAAATAGTTTATCCAAAAGTTGGGACTTATGGCTTTGGTGTTTTTAAGCATTCAAAAGTGAATAAATTAATTTGTTCATAAAAAAAAAGACCATTAAAGATGGCCTAGAAGTCATTTGTGAGAAAATTTAAACTCTTGATAAAAAGCTCTTTGATGATAAAGAAGGAAAGAGGAGATGGTGGAGCAACGGGAGGAGGAGAAAGCGGACTCGGTGGAGGAAGAGAAGAGGAGAAGATGTACCGAAGTGGGTAGGCATGCGGGCGACAACGAGCACAGTGGAGAGGACACGCTCCACTATGGCCATTAGAGATGGCCTATAAGTCGTTTACAAGAGATTTAAAGTCTTAATAAAAAGCAAGCTTTCTTGATCCAATAAATTCAATTTTGGCTACCAGGAAGAGGAGGAAGCAATGGAGGAGAAGATGTACCGGAGGCGGTAGGTGGTGAGGGCACAGGCAACGGTTATGCACTCGGGCAACATGATGGAGAGGAGAAGCTCCTCATGAGTCCTACAGCATCACATTATAAAGGTTAAAAAAAGAGGAGCATTACTATTGAGAGCCCCCTTTTACTAATAACCCTCTTACTATTGGCAACCACCTTAAAATTTTAATAAAATAATATTTTACTATTTACAACCTCACTAATTTCAATTTTTACCTTTTTTTCCTTCCCATAACCCTTGTCGTCACCTGGACACCAGACCGTCACTGACGCTCCCCAGCCCACGCTCCCTACGTCAGGCAATTCACCAACACTCCCCCCTCCTACGATCTATCATGGACAAATCTATAAAGAGAGTGCTTGATACAATATTTATGTATGTTTGTACCTTTTGATTTTCTTCATGTTTTGTGACCGTTTTAGTCTTGTAAATGTAAGTTACGTGCAGTCATCGTGCAGAGACAAAATTGCCCAATAATAAACCATCCAGGCAGTCATTTAAGTGTTTTCCAACTCCGTAGAGTAGTGCGAAGTGTCCAAGAAATTCAATTTCGGTTACCCCGACAGGAGGGGACGAAGAGGATGACGAGGAAATGGAGGCGATGAAGGAAGAGGAGAAGAAGGAGAGAGGAGGAGGAGAAAGAGAAGGCGGAGGAGGAGGAGTAGAAGTACCAGAGCAGGCGAAGGGCAGCGGCGGATGGAGGACGCGCGGGGGTCGGCAGATGCGCGGGCGGCGACGGGCCGTGGGATTGGAGACGAGCCTCGCGGGTCCTCCTCAAGTTAGAATGGTAAAAAAACCTGCATTTAAGGCGTTAAGCAACGAACCAGACCGGACCACCTGGTGACTCGGACCGCACCCGAAGCGGGGGAAAGTAAAAACCTTTGAATCAAGAAAATAAAATAATAATTCTCAAACACCAAAACCAAAAACCAGTTGGATCAGAATGACGAAGATTAATGCAGGCATAAAACCCAATCGAGTTTAACTACAGTAGGTTCTACATCAAATACCACCGTTAGTTTTCGTTCTTCGCTTTGCAAACATGAAACTGAGATTCCTCAATCCTTCGAAGCATAAATCCCACGAAAAAGTGAGAAAAAAAATCAATTTTTACCCCCAAAAACAAGGACTCGCACTGGGAATGGGACAACGAAACAAAATAAAAGAAGCAGATTAGGTTATGGTGGAGGGGGGAGACCTTAAGCAATGGGCGTCGCAAGAGAAAAGGTTCTTCTAAGATGGCGACTGAAACGAAGGCGCCACTGACGGTCGCGGGTGGGAGCGGTGGAGCCGTCTGCTGCCTTGCAATCTCTCGAGGGGTTTGCGGTTCCCTGGAAACAAATTAGGGTTTATTTCAGAAGAATCAAAAGCTGTCATGATTGGAAAGCTCATATCCAGGCCGAAACTTTCATGACCTTATCGAGCCCCAACGAACGTCATGAGAGAAAGCCCGGCCTGTCATGGGAACAGGGCCTTACATGAAAAGACCACGACGTGCGGCTCAAAGTGACATTTAGACGAACATCTGTTGGGCACTCAATTTTCCTGATTGAATGATATAGGAACTCCTAAAACCAAAACCAGAAGACAAGTGTTAGCTTCTCTTTTCTCCTGTTATTTTTGGATTTTACTTCTAGCTCGAGTCTACTGGCTCATGGAGTGGGAATTGCACTATGTGGATGTTGTTGCCTTGGCTATGAGTTCAACAAATGCCGAAGGGGTAGTAGATCCGAGGATGCATCATGGAATTCACAACGGGTGGAATGGAAGGCACTCATAAATGTTCAGCGACCCAACTCACACAATAAGTGGAGTAGCTGACACACATAACTGTTTAGCTATCCCTTTGTCTGGAAGCCACGCTATCATCATTGTGTTTGATAACATTATGAATGTACCGATTGGCACAGTCGATGAGATGTAGACTTATAATAATAGTACAAACTTTTAATGAGTCCACTATACGTTATTTAGTGGAAAGCTGCGTGGAAGCCAAACTTGTCGGTTGCCTACACCGTTGGATGGACACCAGCACGAATCTGAATGCATCATCTGTTAGGTATTATTTCTTTTTCATTTATGCTATACAACCCTGGTTTTAAATTATTTTCCCACAAAAGAAAAAGAAACTAAAAGGGTCGTCACGGGGAAGAAGAAACGAGCAGGCGGCACGCGGGCGGGGTCAAAATCGTCAATTGAACCGGCCGAAGTCGGCCAGCTTCCGCGACCGGCTGGGGTCGAGCCCGCGCGGAGCGCCTGCGGACGGGGCGCGCCGGTGGCGGCGGACGGAGCTCGCCGGGCCCCACAGCTCGCTGGAGACGGCAGCCGCTTCCGCCACGTGGCTGTGCCTCCCGCCTGGGCCCACACGCATCAGCGGGCTCAGGCAGACCGCGAAACTCGATACGCCGCCGAGGCCGCCTGGGTGGTGGTGGCGGCTGCGGGTGCTAGCGGAGATCCGCCGCAGGGGCGTCGGAGTCGGACGCCGCCACCCGTTCGAAGACTCGCTCGAGTAACCGATCTCGTCCACCTCCTCTTCCTCCATGTCCGGCGACATTCCCCGCCCCCCCACCCGGCACGACCTCCTCGTCAGTTCCGGAAGCGCCTCCCCTCCAGCCGCCGAGGAGACGTGAGGTTGCTTCTTCTTCCAGCGGATGCGGGGAACAAGCGTCGAGAACCATGATCTCGATCCAGAACCCTCGCAATACCCCCAGTCCGCCTCCACCTTCTCCGGTCTGTGAAGACCGAAGAGGGCTTTGAGGACGGAGAACCGCCCGTAACTCCGGCTCCAACCACCATCGGCCTCGCCGCCGAAGGTAGGGCCGAGCTGCGGGGTGCTGAAGAAACGGCGGTCGCGGTGGTGGGAGGCGCTGGATCCGGCGGATCGGCGGGGAGGCAAGTAAGGCGACACGGACCGGGGGAAGGCGACGGGGGGTGCCGGAGGGACCGGTGCCGCGTCGAACCTCCGGCGGTGGTTGTTGTAGTGGTAGTCATGGGGGGAGAGCCCGTTCTGGGCGGCGACGAGGGCGAGGAGACGCTCGCGGAGGCAGGAGGCGCAGACGCCGGCGCCCAGCTCGTACGGGTGCTTCTTGCACTTCATCGCCGCCGCCCTGCGGCCATCGACCGTTCAGCACAGGAATCGAGGATAAATCGAGCACAAAGATCGGGTTCTGCCTCGAGTCCCCCAATACCAGATCGAGATCGAGGCGAGGCGGGGCGGGGCGGAACTCTTCTCCTCTTCGTCGTTTCCTCGAGGCCCGAGCAATTAAATAGGGCATATTTTATTCTCGAAACAGTTAACTATTAGGAAAAACCCCGCGGGAACTGATCGAGTCGCCCAAATAATTTTCACGGGTGACGTGCTACCCGACCCGATCGACGTCACCTCCGAAGGCCTTTTGCATCCGCAGAAACGCGGGATCCGATAGCGTGACCAATAAGAAGCGGGTAAGGATCACGGGGAACTACATGGGAGTACAGCAGATAGCTCCCTCTACCTTTTTTTTCCAAATATTCTTCGATTTGATTTTTTATTGTGTAGTAAAATCATAAAAATTGTGAAATCAAAATTAATAGCCATTAAAATTTGTCCCTTGAAATTATAGATGAAAGGTAGAAAAAAAAATGAAATATTAATAAAGCATGTAAGTCTTGGCCGGTGTAAGGGATCCGAATCACTCAAACGAGTGGGACCCTCGTCGAATTAATTGAGTCACGCTCACGGGTTGGTGGTTGAGCTGTTGACAGACATACCCCACTTTTACCAAAGACTCGTCCTTACGTTACTTTATCAATAACGTAAATAATTTTATTTTCATCTTATAAATAAATATTTAAGATATAAATATAGAAATTACTTTCATATAATTTACACCATCAACGAAAAAAAAAACAATATTTTAGACGGGACGGTTGTGGTCTTGCACCACCAAAAACAATATTTGGTCCCCTCACTGTGGTCGATGAGTCCAAAAATTGTATACGTGTTAAATTCATAGCGGTGGAAGCATGGTAGTATCAGTCAACTATTAAAAAAAAAAACTATTTAAGTCGCAACGTATATTAATGTTGTTTCAACCATGTCAATGATCTCCTCTTACCATCATAAGATTTCTAATCCATCACATCAAGTCAAACTCATCTATATGAGTTTTGTCTACCATCAAATCCTATTACTTGAAATATTATTTGATGCATATAATTCACAATAATTAATTTTAAGATATATCTTGATATATTATTTATAATAGTGATAGGTCGAAATTCATATATGAGCATCTTATACGTCATTTAGTATAATAATTTTTATTTTAAAAAAAATAAATAAGGTATAATAAAAAGATTATAAAATATAAGATAAGTATTATGATGATATAATCAAATATATTTTAAGCTTTTGTTGGAAGATTTGTTCGGAAGGAGCATCCATCCAACCGAACTCGCTGTTCGAATTAATATTCAACTCTTGGTGGCTCCAACTGTTATCGGAAGAAGAGAGAAGAAGCCTTCCATCCTCAGCTTCACAAACGAAGTATCTATCTATTAATGCACTGAATACGGTCAATTGCGACGGACACAAACAAATCCTTTTCGTTTTGGGGTTGCATGGCGTGTGATTGCAGTCATTCGACCGCAACCACAGAAAACAAACCGAGGAAGAAGATGTTCGCATCGGTAAAAGAAGAACAACGGAGGTCTCGTGAGACGGCTTCATTCGTGCTATAGGGTCAATATTGGTCTATCCAACGGCCCGGTCATGTAAGCTCGACGGTTGCATCGATTTGATTAATCAATTCGATCACATCGGTCGAGGATAATCTCGATGATGTTTGACGCAACGTGTTAAGATCAATTGTTACTAAGAGAGTAAGAATTTAAATTTAAATTGTCAATTGTCAATTTGATTAATCAATTGTCACATCGGTAATGAATTAGTGTAAATTTAAATTTTTTTTTAAACCAAAAATTTTTAGAATAAGATATAATAAAAAATCTCAAGTTTTTATTTTTAATAAAACAAATGAGTGATTAAGAGTAAATTACTAAAAAAATCGAAAAGATAATGATATGTGAGGAAAAGAACTTATCGTATTGATTTCGAGGAGTTTAGTTAAATTGGAAGCATCAATACACCAACATTTAAGCAATACAAGTATGAAACATTTATAATTTTATAGTCATTCGGTAGCATCGACCTACGTCCACTTACGAATTCTCCTTCTTGAGGTACTTCGGCTTCCACTATTAATATTCTTTGGGTGAATATTAAACCCTTACACTTAATTACAAGGAAGACTTAAGACAAATTTTCTATCTCTTTAATTTTTCTCCTTTATTTTCTTTTTCTTTACAAATCACTTATAATTACCCAAAATTATTTATCAGTTGTTGCTAATAATGCAAGAATACTTGGGGTCTATAAATACCCCAAGTGGCTTCAGAAATTAGAGTCAAAAATTAAACATACTCGAAAAATCGGACGAGCGATTTACCCGTCAACTTAGGCGGTTCACCCACCATCAGGTAGGTCATATTTTGTGGTACGCGGTTTAATCGCCACAGGCGATTGACGTCCAGTTCTGCCGCCACCTAGATTCTACGATATGGGTGGTCTAATCGTCACTCACTAATAGTTTACTTGCCAGAATTTTACCAAAAGTGGTTCCCTCCATTTTTCGAACTTCGGCTTTGACTTAATGTTGACCAACTCCTTGGTCAACTGATTGAGCTCAACTTGACCTCAACCAAACCTAGCAGTGGATCCAATTGCATTATTGAGTTGATTTGGATTCCTTCTAAATCCAACTCAAATTGGATTCAATTTCTAATTACGACTCGATGATTATAACTCTTAATGACCACAAGCTTAATTACGACCTAACTTTCGCCAATCTGGTAATCTCTGACATACTTGCGACAAGTCTTATGGCCTTCTCCCCGGTGATCTCCCGGCGTATTCCCAGCGAGCTTCCCGATCTCTTCGGTGAATCTCCTAGCGAACTCCCGACGAAACCCACCGCATCATCCAAACCCCGGCCTGATGCTCAAGCTTGATCTTGACCCATTATCTGGTTATAACTCCATTGATCCTGCCGTAGATAAACATGTACGATGCTAATTACTATAATTAAATGCAATCATAATTATCAAATATTCATTACAAAACCATCATAACTCCTGGTAAGCTTTTCAGCTACCCCAACAATCTTCCGATAAGTCTCAATCTTCTTTTGGTGAACTCCCTTGCGCCATCTTGATAAGTTCCCAATACCCTCGACGAGCTTCCAACGCACTCATGGTGAGTTTCTAACTACATCGACTCGATGCATGGACTTGATCTTGGGCAATTCTAATTGTAATAATCTTTCTGTCGTAATTAATCTTACATCAATCAACTTTAACAATCATATTAGATCAATCATCCATTAATTAATTTTTTCATCAAAATCCAAGATTCAACACAACATACTACCAGTCAACAACCTCGTCAAACGAGGTTCAGGGAATCGACAAGGGCTATACCGACATCTCTTCATTCTTCATGTATAAATACCTCCATTATAGCAGGGGGATGGGGTGTTTGAATATATCTTACCAGAGTCTATTATTCTCATACCCTGAACACTAAATTAACTATCAGAGGGGCCATGTTGAGCAAAGATCACCCCAATCCCGACCATGCATGTCGTGTTGAATCATCGATTCATGACACGATTTTAATATTATAACAATTTACGAGCACCCACAATTTAAGAAGAGGTAACGTGATATCACTTTTTTAAATAGCTTTATTGTGTTTTCAACACATCAATAAAAATAATATGATTAGGAAATAATGTAAGTGAGCCATATTAAATCAATATATACTAGAAACGTTTATGATATGTCATAATTTAAACAGATATTTATAGTAGTTTAGAAACAATATCACAAAAATGAGGATGAAAATTTACTATGTTATAATGCTTTGAGCACTACAACCAAGACATTGTAATGCATATTTGAAACCACTGTAAATGACCCAAGTTGAGTTATAGTCTCACCAAAACTATCAATAAACTTAAATATTTGGTATTATAATAGTATCTTTATCATTCTTCCAACATATCAATAAAATACTGTAACATTATTAAAAATATACAATAAATGAGTCGATTGAATCAAAATATACTATAAACCACAACAATATTTAAATATATATTTATAATAGTTTAAAAATACTGCCACTCAAATGAATTTAAAAATTAATCTATTATTCTGTTTTGGCCATCACAATAAAATTGCTGTAAAATCTATTGGAAAATAAAATGTGCATTAAGAGCTTAATTGATATTTGATAATTTTTTTTCAAATCATATTAGGCCCGAATGCTATATTGAAAATACTCAAATGCTAATGTTACCTCATGATGACATAAGCATTTCAACATTCGGAGCATGCTATTGTGATTTTATAAATTCCTAAAACACTATATGACATTATCTAAAATCAAAAAATTATCAACTTAATTTAGTGAGAAATCAACATTATTTATATTATCTATAAGATGAAAATTTTTATTTTTTGAAAAATATTTGACATTCATTTATATGATTATATTTTTAATTATTATATTTTTGGGTCATACAATTTTTTTTGTAAGATCTCATACATACATTTATTTTTTATTTATTTACTTATATATAATAAAAGAAAAAAAAATGTTACGTAAGATTCAATAGACCTTCGAAATACAATTTACCAAACAATATTTATGTCAATACACATTTAAAATAAAATTTTCATCTATCATTTATCAAGCAATCCAAACATTCAACAACTACACATTAATTCAAACATCTATATCTTAATGTACATAAAAATACAAATGTACTTACACCCGTAGCCTATATCCATCCACTTGGATCAATTCACTATGGATCATAGATCCATAGGATGTTTTTTATCATTTTGAGAATAGTACTATTAAGGTTGATAAGGAGAATTTTTGGTATTATTCGAAATAGGAGGCACATGCCTTTGAGAAAAAACAAAAAAATTTCAGAGAAAAAAAGTCACCCATTATATATCATATAATAAAATTTAAAATTGTTCGCTAGACTACCTGGTTCAATTATATAAATACAACCAAAAAAATAAATATATAAAAATAACAAAAAAAATGATATCGGTTCAATTCGGTTCTTCATTCGACCGGTTCAATAATTAAATATAACAAATTCTTTACCATGTAAAAAAAAAACCCAGTTATTTTTGGGAAGGAGAGATATTTACTCTCTTGCCGCTCCTCTCATCATGTATCGGTGGCCGTACGATCGAGATCGAAGCGTCCTCGTTATGCGTATTCCTATCACGGTATTCCACGAACAGTTTGCTAAGCATTTTAGGAAGGAGAGAGGTTTACAGTCTTGCCACTTCTCTCATCAAGTATTCGTGGCCGTCCGATCGTGATCGAAAGGACGGGATTCCACGAGCACTTCCTTAGGTATTTTTGGGAACGAGAGATATTTACTCGCTCGCCACTCCTCTCGTCGAGTATTCCTGGTCGTCCGATCGTGAATGAAGCGTCGTCCTTAAGCGTATTCCCATCATTGGATTTCTGCGAACAGCCCTACTTAGGTGTTATTTACTCTCTTGCCACGTCTCTCATCAATTATTCGTGCCCGTCCGATCGTGATCGAATCGTCGCCCTCATGCGTATTCCTATCATGGTATTTCCACGAGCAGTTCGTTAGGCATTTTAGGAAGGAGAGAGATTTACTGTCTTGCCACTTCTCTCAAGTATTCGCGGCCGTCCGATCGTGATCGAAGGTCTTAAGCGTATTCCCGTCCTGTGATTCCGTTCGGAATTTTAACCTTGGCCTTATTTTTCTCTCTCTCTATAAATAAGAAGTGAGATGAACAGAGAGACGTTCCCAAGCTACATCTCCCTTTGGTTTTTGCGAGGAGTTGTTCTCGCTCTCAGGTATCGGGTCTCGTTCTTCTCCACTCCCCGCCCCCCCTTTTGTGATGCGTCGATTCGATCTCTAGGTGGTCGATGAGATGCTGTTCTTCGTTTACATCTCGGCCAGTTAGTTCGCAGGTCGGAGAACTCTTTGGATTTCTCTTATTGGTTTGAGGTTTGATTTCTGTTAGTTCGTAGCAGTTGGGGGTGTGCTCTGATATGATTTAGGTTCAAGATTGATCAATAATTAAAAACTAGGAATATGATTTGCAAAATTGATGTGGATTGTGGAATCCGTGGTGATCTTTCTGGTTTTCTTGATTTGCATCTTTGCGCGTTACAATGTACTCTTCTTTCTTTTTGTGCGTCGCGTAACAGATGTAAACGGATGAAACCTATAATAGATTTGCAATCGATTTGGCATTTGATAATGATGGCTTATTACTCTTTGTATTTTTGGTGGATCTGAAAGTTCGAGTACGATGTTGCGCAACAGTTCCCATTGCTCAAGCCTTAGTTTCACTGCTTGCCTCAGTTGGATGTATTGCTAAATGTTTATGTATTTTGGTGACAAATGCTTGATGCTATCTTTGTCTGGACTTGCAGACATAAAATTTGACATCCGACTTGCTTCTGACGGGCACGATGGTAGATTCAAGTAAGGTATCCTATTTTCTGGTTTCATTGCATAAGATTGATGGGATTATTTAATTGACGAGACACAATATCTTGTTGGATACTGAAGCTTCACTTTTGTCTCCCAATGGATTACATTGACAAGAGAATATCTTCTGGTTTCATCGTATTACCAGTACCTTTTTGAATAGATTGTGTGTTTTTCACTTTTCTCTATTCATATTGCTATTGTAGCACATAATTTAGAAATTTTGACTTAGCACTTCATTTGTTTTTTCATATAATACTGACTATTTGAATGCAGGATGTTAATGGGGGCTTCCCAGGTGACAAGAAGATCGCAGTTGTTTTTGTGTTAGGCAAGCAATCTTTGCTTGAGAGTAGCTTGATTATCAATTCTTTATTAGTGTGATTTTTAAATACAATTTTTACGGAATGATTGCTTATTACACATTTTTGATGCTTTCATCCAGTGGTAAATGAAAATGTAAACATTTTATATAGGAAACCTTAGAATGTATCATTCCATACATATGATTCTGCATGTCTTCAATGATTCTAATACCAATTAAATCCTAAAGAAAAAAGGAAAAATTCATTTACTTGGAAGACATGGTACCTTTTTGTTACTTCTGCATTCCTTTCTTTTGGTAAAAAATTGGTAGAGAGTTTTGTATGTGCCAGTATGCAGCATTAATATTTACTTCTGCATTCCTTTCTTTTGGTAAAACATTGGTAGAGAGTTTTGTATGTGCCAGTATGCAGCATTAATATTTGTGATTAATTGGTAAAGTTTTTGAAAATAATAAATTTGCATTGATGCAATATGTAAATAGTAAATTTTGACATTTCTGTTTTCCTTTATAGCTTGCCTTTGTTGGTTGGTCTGTTGTCTAGTTCTTTCTTTTCTTTTTCTCATTTCATTTTCCACCTTCTATGAAACAGGTGGGCCTGGCAGTGGAAAAGGCACCCAGTGTGCAAAAATTGTTGAGAACTTTGGGTTCACTCATCTTAGTGCTGGTGATCTTCTGCGTGCAGAAATCAAGTCTGGTTCAGAAAATGGGTATCAAGTTCTTTTTTTGTAGTCTTACATTGCTGATTTTTTAAATTTATATTTTGAATTTGTGTCATGCAAGTTTGTAGTTTCTTAGTATCATTATATCTGACTTCCAACTTTAATCAGGGAAAATTACATCTTGATTGATTGATCTGACTTCATATGTTAAAGCCTAAATTTACAGCCTGACCAAAATCCACTCTACATAATAGCAGGCTAGAGTGTCAGGACCTTGGGTGCAACAGGAGGTCAACTCAAGTGATCCAAAACTTAAATTGCAGATGGGGTTATGCGTAAGTGTGCTGGTGCAAGACTGCAGATACAATAATTACCTAAATAACTTCTAACGTGGTTTCTCTACTGTTGGGAGACAAGTGATAAGGGAAGAGGAAATGGAGAATGAATTGATCAGTGAAGGAAACATGCAGTAGGTATTGACAAGTAGTTGATAATTTTATATTTTTGAGAGTAGGTCACTGTGATACTGGGATAAAAAAACTGGTTGTTAAGACTTCCTGTTATGTGATGATGGTTGGTGGGTAGTTGCTGCCTTGTTGGTATTGTAGCCTAGCATTGGCCTGAAATGAGGACACCTAAGGGGAAGGAAAGAATATGGACAAAGCTGCAAGAAGAGAAGTCAGAAGAGAGTCATCTGAAGGACAAATAGATAGCTAGAGAGAAGACATTCAAGAGAGGCGGCTTATGTAAAGATTGCAGCAGCTTTAAGAAATGAATGATGAAAAATATAGAACTATTATATGAACCCACATATCAGATGTCTTAAGTTTGGTCTGCCAATTGTATCCTCTGTTGACCTGAACCTAGCCCCAGTTAAGTGTGGATTTTGCTTAATAGTGCAATTTATTACCCGTTTTTGACCCTCAACTTTTTAAGACGAAAACCTATGTTCTTGTTAGATATTAAATGCAAATAGAACTTGTCTGGGATGTTATTTAATTGGAACATTGGTCTCGATTTTCTCCTCAATGGATGTCAGTTTGATGATCTCCGACATGATAAAGGAAGGCAAAATTGTCCCTTCTGAGGTTACTGTTGAACTTCTACAAAAGGCTATGCTTGAGAGTGGAAACAATAAATTTCTTATTGATGGCTTTCCTCGAAATGAAGAGAATCGTGCTACTTTTGAGAATGTTGTAAGTTAGGAATATGCTAGTATTTTCATAATTCTAGCTAAATGTTACTATTTACATTCACAGAAACAATTTTATTTTGTTTTTACAGACAAAAATTGAGCCAGAATTTATACTTTTTTTTAATTGTCCAGAGGAAGAGATGGAACAGAGACTTTTGAATCGCAACCAGGTTATCATTTGCTTCCTGAATTTGCTTTTTGTCCAGACACTAATATGTGAACCACTAATATTTTTGTATGATTCAGGGGAGAGATGATGATAACATTGAGACCATAAGGAAGCGTTTTAGAGTTTTTGTTGAATCCAGTATCCCTGTAGTTGAGTATTATGACATGAAGGGCAAGGTTAGAAAGGTATATGCTAGCTGTCTTTTCCATGACCTTGTCGAACTGAGCTTTTTCTTTTTTTGTTCATATTGTTATAATAGTTGATAGTTGTTTTATGCATCATCCAAAGTACCAGTTTCTCTCATATCATTAGAATCATCTCATTAGAAGATAATGTAAATGCTTTCTATTGTTCATTATTGCTCTCTCATGAGTGTTCTCAGTTTGCTTTGGGGTGTTGCTTTGATATTCATAGCTGAGGTGGTATCATCTTATCTTATTGCAATTACCTTGTAGACCTGTTTTAACATAATGCATCCTTTTTGAGCAGCTTGAGGCTAGGATATCCATGGTCTGAGGCTGAGTGATTCTGGCTCATCTTGGTCCAATCATACACACATGCATGTTCCCTTAAGTGTGCTTACACACGCGTGCACACACACACAATTCCACCTTTTTCCAGTTTGATTGGATCTAAGAAATTCATGATCTAACTTGTAAGGCTGAGTTGAATGATCTCATCTTTTCTTATTCCAATCATACACACACAATATAGAGAGATCTTTTGATTATTTGTTTATCAGTAATTGTTCATCACCTTTGTCAATTCGGGAACACACTCCAAAACAAGACGTGATACAAACTATGCAAAAAAAAAAAAAAAAAAGATGAACACATGTGATGTCTCCAATATAGCAGGAAATAGAATAACAATACTCAGATTTTTTTTTTTGTTTGTAAAAGCTTCATGAGATAATTATAAATAATTAGTGGTCTGGATTTGGTGCAGGTTGATGCTCTGAAGCCTATTGATGAGGTCTTTGAAGCTGTAAAGGCTGTTTTTGATCCATTTTATGTGAAAGTAAGATGTGCATTCATATTTTCAAGATGCAGCTATCATGCACAATGCTTATTGTCAAATTTATTCAGCAATCCATAATATAAGTAGACTATTGTGTCAAACAGTAATGTGTCTATAGAGAAAGTTGTTCCTCAATATATCCACTAATGTAAATTAGACTGATGTTTTAGTGTTGCAAAGAAGATCAGATTAATGTTTCCATTCATTTTCATCTTGCACACTGCCTTTTTTTCTACCAATTTATTTGCACATGATGCAATGAAAACACTTCCGGAACCTGGCATCACATAAATTAGAAATATGTGTCCCCGTCTATAAACTATAATTTCATTCTTTATTCTAACTTTTTGGCATGCATTTGCAGGTTGAGTAGAGCTGGTGTGGACTGTGGTGATAATAACCTATGTTATATAACACAGGTATGCTGTTTTGTTGGATAGCAGTGTTGATCAAGTTTTCAGCTTAAGCATCCGACTGCTTAGTAAATGTTGATATTATTGTACTGTATAAAAAAAAATATCTTTATGCATCACAAAATTACCTGAAATTGTTGTACATCTTTAGTAATTTCTTTTACCAGGAACAATCTTCATGGAGATGATGCTGAGCTTTTAGATTGGGTTCATTGCATATGCAAAGACACCAAGTATATGTGGAGTACTCATTTTTTTGAATGTTTAGATTTTGATGTGTTAGACGAGTTTAATTAGAATCTTTGGGCTGGATAATATCAAGTTAGTAGTCCTCTCAAGGTCTTAACTGAAATTTTGAATTTTTTCTGAGGTCTTTATGATATACATTTTTGGAATTCACAAAAAATTGAGACAGCTTTCCTTTTGTTTGAACTATCTTTGAAATTTAACTAAGTGCATCAGTTGCTGAAGCTCTGTTCATTATATAGGACCTGATCGGTAAGGCTTCAATGTTGTTGATGGCATTAAGGTTAGGTTAGGCTAAAATCAAGGCAGACGCCGGGACAGCAACACTAGGAGACATGAGGGAAGAATAAGCTTAATGGCACGCCTAGTGAGGCTTGTCTACTCCCATTCACCAAACTTATTTTTTCAAACAGATTATGAATTGCATCATTCTAAAGGAACAAATTTGTAGTCTATATGCAGCTATTATCTATGACGTAGGTCTTCTTCATATGCACAACTAGCTTAGAAGAAATACAGGAGGATTTTTCGAATGGGAAATTAATTAATAAAGCCATTTTGGGTTGAGGAACAAGTATTTTTTGAATGGAAAATTAATAAAACCATTTTGGGTTGAGGAACAAGTATTTTTTGAATGGAAAATTAATAAAACCATTTTGGGGTTGAGGATCCACTCATCGAACATGTAGTAGGATATCTAAATGCCTTGAAAGCAAAATGAGTAGCTCGATGGCACAATTTTTTGGATGGAGGGGGGTTTTTTTTTTTAATACCCTTATTCATATTTTGTCATGCTTAGTTTGATATGTTCCTCGACCTTCAATTTACTTTAGCCTTCCCAAGTACAAATGATTAATTATCTTAGTGTTCACATATTGCAGCTCTATGTTCGACAATCTTGGCCATCCAGATTTGCTTATCATCAGTTATTTTACCCATGCTGAGCTTGAATTATGAGCCTGGAACTAGAAGACATCTGAATTTTTAAATAACTTAATTTTAAAGTGTAGATGCTGCTGTTGTTCAAGTTATGAAGTTTTATCAGTTGTTTCTGCAGGTATTCTTCTGTCTCAGAGAGCATATGTTATTTTGTAGCGTGGATGTCTAAGATTTAATTAACATTATATTTATTTACTGTGGCATGGTCGTATATGCAATGTATTATTTATTACACTTCCTCTTTTTTTTTTTTTGTGCCCTACCTCATAATTTGAGTCAAAATGTAGCTTACTGTATATTTACAACAATTTTTTTGCCTATATATAATGTTTCAACATTTTTTGCCATGTCACAAGGAATATAAAATGATATTTTGAGACATCATGGGAGTCAAAAAGTGGTGTCTGTATATAATGGAACGAAAAGGTATTTTGATTAGATAGTGATAAGAAAGGGATATGATTTAGATGGGAGAAGTATGTCGAGAAGCACACTTTAAATAATGAACTGAAGAAAGACCTAATTCAATGAATGAAGGTACTACCATAAAAGTATTATTTCTTTTATTATGGTTCAAGAAAACGAAATGTAGATGAGTATTGATGCTGTGTACCGATCCAATTATTACCAATGAGTTGCTCTCCACCACCTCGGTTTCACAATTGAAGGATCAAAAGTCCAAAATGTTATTGTTGTTGTTGGATATGACCCTACCACAGTACCTACTTCCGATATCTGTCAAATTAATTTGATACTATATTTTTAGGAAAAAAAATACTGATTAAAGAAGATGAAACCAAATGATCTGCTTGAGATTGCTCCTTTACAAAACGAAGAAATAAGACTATATATATATATATATATATATAATAAACTTTATAAAATGCTAATTAAAAACTTTGTCCTCCCAAAGTATCTCTAACTAAAGTTAATGTTTATACAACACCCCAATTGACAGCTTGGTTTTATGTACCTTTATGTACATATTTAAAATATATAAATCAATTACTTAATTAGTTTATGTCTAGTATATGTTAGGATTAACAAGTATTTTTTGGAGTCCTACTATGATTCAGTTACTTAGGGAACAAGTAAAAAACATCATTAGCCTTCTTAACGTTTTCTCCACTACATCTCGAGAGACAAAAGTCTACAGACTTGATTTGAATTAACTTGAGAGATGATTGCATTTATTGTATTTGATCATTTATATGGTAGTATATAATTTGAGTTTTATTTGATGAATATAGATAAAAAGTGTCAAATCATTTAAATCTTATGTCAAATTTTTCTGCTCTATATTTGTCGGTTGATCTCTAAAAGTTTTTTTTTAATCTTGGTATGGAGTCCCCAATAATTATTTTATGTCTAGTATAAGGTTGTGTACCATTCCTAATGAGAATTTTCCATTAGAATTTCTATCAGCAGCTTGGAGTTAGCATCAATTACGTAGATGCATGAACATCTTCTGCTAAATCTTTTGGCTTCACATTGCATCACTGTTGATATTTGAGATCCTGCTTTGTTATTATGACACAACAAGTACTTTGCTTACTTTCCAACCCATCTATCGATGACTTTTGTCTACCCATGCGGACCAGTTGATAAAAAAGGCACTTAATTCCATTCAGTTCAGTTCCATGTTAATTTAGCGGAATGACTGTTCTTGTGGACCTTATACATATGAACTCTCATAGCATATCTTTGGGGGTGGGTGGCACTTTATGAGCATGCGTACCATTTAATGTAATGTTTCTCTTCTTGTTGGTCCCCCAATCAAAGCTCCAAAAAATTGACTCCAACACTGGAGTTTTTGATTGAAGATCACAACAAACATATGATAAATGTTTGGTGTTAAATTTATTTCGAATAATTTAAACATAAAATGGATCGAGATATTGTATTTTGGTTTTTCCTAAAATGTAATTTGATGATATGGATCTATTTCAGCTTTTCTCATTATTTTGTTTAAACAATGAGGATTTATATCTTGTTAGATGAGAGTTAAAGAAGTTAAAGTATCAATTAAGAAAGTAATAGAATAATTGGATGGAAGTTAAGGTAGCATTAGATGAGTAAAAAAAATGAAAATTAAAGTGTCATAGCTGATGAATGAGAGACTAAGGAAAAGATACTTTTCTGTCGATATTTTATCGATGATTTGACTTTAGAGATAGGAAATAATGATAAAAAAATCATAGATTTATTAGATGTAATTGAAGTTTTGAAGAGGAGGAAAGTAAGAGTTTAGATGTAATTGAAGTTTTGCAAACCTTCATTTCAACAAGCCTTCCACATGTAAATCTCCAATTAGTTTGAAGCTTTGAATTCTTGACAAACACTATCAGGGATTTTGTATTGCCATTTGAACCTCTCTTTTCCTCATTTTAGGTCAGCCAACTTTGGATGAAGAAGATAAGGACGTGCCCTTTAGAAAAAGTGAATATGTTCCAAAGCTGATGAACGCTTGGCATGTCTTTGCCATCTTCGTCTTTTGGCACACTCTTTTCCCTCCCCTACCTCTCTACTACTACACCAGCCAATCACATGCCAAGTGAACTTATTCTTCTTTTTCTATTTCTTGTCTTACTCTCTGATACCTGCAAGTGCAAGCATGCATCCATGGGCACACAGAGAGAGAGAGAGAGAGAGAGAGAGAGAGAGAGAGAGAGAGAGAGTTTTGCCATCACCTTAGCAAACATTTCTTTAGGATGAGCCCACAAATCCAAAAGTATCCTTATCGTTATTTCCTTAAATCTCTGGTCCCTTCTACCTAGCTACATCCTCCTCTGTGAATTCTGCGCCTTCATTTTGTCATTCATGAACCGTAGGACACAAGGAAAAGAAGGTGGACAGGACCATCCTGTAGCAGTCTTCAGCTACGGCATGCATGCCTTCAAGTAGCGATGCAGATCGAGTCCTACGTCTGCTTCCCCAAACGAACGATCTGCTGAAGAGGTGTGATTCTGATGTATGAAGAGGCAGAGTCCACCACATTGGCGAAGAGGATCGTCGGGATCATGGAGAAAACCTGCGTCTCCCATTCGAAGAACATCGCTTTCGGTTCGTTCGCGATGTCGCGGTGGTGGCCGTCGCTGTCTTCTCCACTCACCTGAAGGTAGGCGCATGGTCCTGCATCTCCGGTGCACCAGCAGAATGTTCGTTTGGCTCCATGCATGCACTTGTTCTGGCAAGTTGATCGTTGTGGAAGTGCACGCTCATCCTTTTCTGCGTCAAGCATGATGCCCAGCTGAGAGAGAAAGAGAGACATCCTTTTCTGCATCAAAGATGATGCTCAGCTAGGTGTGTGTGTGTGAGAGAGAGAGTGAGAGAGAGAGCGAGAGGGAGCGAGTCATCTTTTTCTATGTCAAAGATGATGCTCAGCTAGGGGGGAGAGAAGAGAGAGAGAGAGAGTCTTTCATTTCTGTCAAAAAGATGATGCTCAGCCAAGGGATATAGAGAGAGAGAGAGAGAGAGAGAGAGAGAGTCATCCTTTTCTACGTCAAAGATGATGCTCAGCCGAGGGGGATAGAGAGAGAGAGAGAGAGAGAGAGAGAGAGAGAGTCATCCTTTTCTGTGTCAAAGACAATGCTCAGCTAGGGGGGGGGGGGGCGAGAGAGAGAGATAGCGAGAGAGCGAATCGCTTTACGGAGAACCTTGTGGTCCAACGCTAATTAGCTTCCTGCCTCGAGCATCGATTCAAGCTCATCGCCTGCCCCGAAGACTCATCCCCAAGGAAATAGCTCTCGGTCGTCATGTGTTTGCTTTAATGCTGCGCGTGGATTCCTATTACTGAGAGCTGAATCCAGGTTGCGGAAGAGAAGGAAGACCATGAGAACCAGGAAAAGCAGGCGCTCCGAGGTGCTCTTCTC
This sequence comes from Ensete glaucum, assembly GCA_021527575.1. Classification (NCBI taxonomy): domain Eukaryota; kingdom Viridiplantae; phylum Streptophyta; class Magnoliopsida; order Zingiberales; family Musaceae; genus Ensete; species Ensete glaucum. The sequence goes on from CM038553.1 coordinate 11,568,381, forward strand.
TTCTCCTCTTTTGCCTGATTCAAAGTGGCACGGAAACAAAGGCCCAATCTTTTACTGTTGCTGCTTCCTTTGACTCAGTCCTTTTGGCCCTCAATCGTGATGAGGAAGTGGCTCAACATCAAGCCAAAGGTGCACGAATTCAGCGAGGACGAGGCCGATACAGAGAGCAGCGATGATGATGGTCAGCTTGTATTCTTGTTTGCCTATTGATCCTCCTCCCTCTTCTCTGTTACACACCACACTACTAACTGCTCTCGTGCTCTTCCATTGTTCAAGATGCAATGATCTCCTACACAATTCCATTTCCCGGAACAGTAACAAGCAAGAACGAGTGCAGAACTCAAGCATCAGGTACCCCGCATGAAAGCATTCCATTTGCATGGACTGCTCTGTAGCATGAATTCTTGCAGTAAGATCATCTCAGATCACTTCAATGCATAATTTTCAGCTGTTAATGAATCACCCTAAGTTCCAAGGTCTATGTTATAATTTGGCTTAGCAAAATGAATCAGCTTGATTCAAATTCAGACGTAATCTGAGACTTTTTTCTTTGTGGATGTATCAATTAGTTTGCGATTTCTGATTGCTATCTATGCTGCATGTGCATCGCATCGACTCTCACGGCAACAGAGGCAGGATTCTTGTTTCATTTGTTCTTCATTATTTACGCTGTTGTTGAGCGTAGAACAAGCATATGTGAAAATTCAACATGATGTGCTGACAGAAGGAACTTTTTCAAACTGATTTCAAGGGAGAAGAAGCGATAGTAAAGATAAATGAGAACACAAATATGTTGCTTAACTTGTCGTCGTGCAGCGATTTCTTGTTCTTGTTCTAACACTCTGAAAACAGAAACAAGGGTCCCCTTGTCAAGGCTTCGAAGAAGGAAATCGGAGACCCTGCGAGTTAACTACATCACCAACAAAGATGTGAGGTTTGGCTCTGGATTCACACCTTGAGTTCTTGAGATTTTGCTTCATTAGTGTCAAGGAAGCCGTTTCACTTGGGTTTGATCTCTGTTTCTGATCCAAAGGGTGATGATTGGCACATGGAATGTCGCAGGAAGGCTCCCTTTGCAGGATCTTGAGCTTGATGAGTGGCTCGATACTGATCAACCTGCCGATATGTATGTTCTTGGGTAAGCACGAGAGTTTTTGTAGCTTGCTGTTCATGTAGTTTGTGTTTGGATCATCCGCTCCGACTTTTACTCGGATCATCATCTTCCTCTGCAGTTTCCAGGAAGTAGTCCCCCTGAATGCTGGGAATGTTCTTGGAGCAGAGGACAACAGGCCAATCCAAGAATGGGAGGCAATCATAAGAAGAACACTCAACAAATCTTTGCAGCCGAAGACACTCTGCAAGAGCTACACTGCTCCTCCCTCGCCTGCATCCATTTCCCCATCTCCTTCTGATCCCCACACCCACCCCCACGGAACACAAGAAGAAGACCAAACCGATCCGACTAGATTGCTTAAGGAATTCAAGGTAGATTGGCCTGAGCAGTCGTTTGACGCACCACCGCCAGTGTTGGTCTCCGGTAAGAGACTGAGGAGGGTGTTGAGCAGTTCTGCTAGGATCGGATTGGAAGAAGCTCAGGTCTACGCAGGACTGAGAAGAGTGTGTCAAAGCTCAGGGAATCTAGGAATGATCTGGCCGGAGCAGCAAGAAGCATCCGATGTGCTGGATCCGATCGACGACACGTCGAAGCCAAGCTCACGATACTTCCGCGTCGTCAGCAAGCAGATGGTCGGCGTTTACGTCTCGGTTTGGGTCTGCAGGAGGCTGCGCCGCCATGTCAACAACCTGAAGGTTTCCCCCGTCGGCGTTGGACTCATGGGCTACATGGGCAACAAGGTTAGTGCAAGCAAGCGCATGTAGTGAGATGACGGATGGAGGTGGCGAGGGAGGGTTGACCCCATGGCCAATGAATGATGCAGGGATCGGTTTCCGTCAGCATGACGCTCTTCCAGACGCGCTTGTGCTTCGTCTGTTCTCACCTGACGTCCGGCCACACGGAGGCGGATCAGCACAAGCGCAACTCCGACGTCCATGACATCCTCCACCGCACGAGGTTCGCTTCCCTGGGCGCTGCCGACCATCCACAGACGATTCCCTCGCACGAGTAGGATCTCTCTCGCTGCTTTCCTTGTTTCTGAGTCGAGTTAGGTACTGAAACACCACCTTGGATTTCTCGATCGAAACAGTCGCATCTTCTGGTTCGGGGACTTGAATTATCGCCTCAACATGCCTGATGCTGAGATAAGAGCATTAGTCGCCGGGAGGTGTTGGGATGAGCTGATGAACTCTGATCAGGTACTGCTGCTCTCAGCTCATTGTGTTTTGCGGCACAGAACGATTAGTGTGTGTGATGCTCATGGTGCTGTGGCAGCTGAGCAACGAGCTAAGAGGCGGCCACATATTTGATGGGTGGAAGGAAGGGTTGATCGCTTTTCCTCCCACTTACAAGTATGAGGTGAATTCTGACAGATACGTCGGAGAAATTGCGAGAGAAGGGGCGAAAAGGAGATCACCGGCATGGTAACTCTTTCTCTCTCTCTCTCTCTTTTCTGTCTGTGTGTGTGAAGGAAATCTGTCAGCCAATTGTGATGTTTCAGGTGCGATCGGATTCTGTTTCTGGGGAAGGGAATCAAACAGGAATCTTACGGGAGATCTGAGGTAGATCTATCGGATCATCGTCCGGTGAGCTCTGTGTTCCTGGTTGAAGTTGAAGTGCTCGATCAGCGAAAACTGGAGAGGGTGCTAAACTTCACCAACGCTGGATTGCTGCCGGAGGAGATCTAAACAGCTTGTAGATTGGATTTACCTTCGACTCGTCACTGCACCTCCTCATTTCTGGGATGGACATGCAGTTCTTGAGATCGAATCTTGGAGGAACTTGGACTGATACCACCGTGTGGGATGCTGTAAACGCTGTGATTGTAAAGTGCCCCCCCTCTGTGGAAGTATTCAATCAACAAGATAGATCACAGGATGAATCAATTCTCAAAATGGAAATTTTTATGTCCAAATTATGTTCCGTAATAACCATATATAAAGTTTCATTGATTGAGACGGAACGGACAGATATTTAAGTAAACTATTCCGTGAAGGATACGCCAATCTGATTTTGGAATGTAAGTTTTTCTTGAGATCGATTTCTTTCTTTCTTTCTTTCTTTCTTTCTTCAATAAATCGACGTGAAATTTATTATTTACGAATATAATTAAATTTTAGTTAAAAAAAAGACACAACAAACCGTTATAATAGTTACGTGTTGTACCGTTACAAGGATTCCTTCCATTTGACGCAATCTAACAGCGTGTAAAAGTGGGAAACAGGATCTTTAAATAGTCAACCCATCCCACCAAGAAATCGACGTCATCTTCCACCATCGCCCACAAAACCCCTCACGGTTTCTTCTCGGAGAGCTCGATCAAGCCTTGTTCCCACGCCTCTTTTTCGTCGTTCTCATCGTCCAGAGGTATGATGAACCCGATCTCTCTCTCTCTCTCTCTCTCTCTCTCTCTCTCTATCTATCTATCTATCTATCGATCGATCGATCTATGATGTAAACCTGTTTCTAGCTTCAAGAATCTAAACCTAAACGAAGCATGACTTGTCTTGACATCTTAGCTCGAGATGGCAGATCTTGTTGCTTTAATTCTTCATCAGTTATGCTTGATTCCGTGATTGGTTGATTTTTAGGCAAATCCAAAATCTGGGGAATTTAATGTTCTTTAGGTTGATTGTTTCTTTTGGTCGTAAGGTATGTGTACATGGATTCTTGATATAGTGGGAAAGATTGATTTTGAACAGAGAAGTTTGGAGGTGGTTTGCGATTTGTACATCCTGTCGTAATTCAACAAAACTGATTTCAACTCTCTCTGTAAAGGGGGAGAAATATTTGATGATGTTAGCTCTATAAAAAACCTAAGATGATTGTATGATTTCTTGTGTCTACAGAATGAATGGTTCTGACAGATTTGTTTGCAACATATGGGAACTGGATTTGGACTATGTGATATACACTGTCCGATCGCGTTGCCTTGGAAACTAGTATTTATTTTCATCCTAGATAGTGTCTAGGTCAAATTCTTGGGCACCATCCTCTGCAGGTACCTGAATCTGGATCCTCGTCGAGATGAAGAGGGGAAACAACCTGTAGGTCAAAGCCCTGTTGTTGCATATTTTTTTGAGATCCACCTCAGTATTAAGTTTTTCATGCGGTCGGAAGGCGTTCGTTCGCTCTTGCATACTTTTGGTGACTTGTGACGGTCAATCGTAGATGGTCTTAGTCTGCCTTAAGCGGCTAAGTGCATGGATTTTAGTGAGGCACCAGAAGGGAAGCATGGAGGAGATAGTGTTCATGTGCACATGCTGATGCTGTGATAATTTCGCTGCACCGACCAAATCAACATAGTGGTGTTGGTGGCGATATTAAGCTTTTTCAAGTGGAACCTCTTTGCAACTCTTGTCGAAGCATGGAAGTGCCATTTTCTTCAACTATCATTGTAAAAACAGGGTGCGAGTGAATGGTGCGGTAATAACATCTCCGTGCCAGTCGCAAGTATTGCGTGCGATCCGCTAGTTATTTAGTAATCTTAATCATTGAATAGAGATGTTTGAAAGAACCGAATTGTAATCTCTACCTCGTAATATCAAATTGCATCTTTTTACTCTTATGGATCTTCCGTACCACATGCTGATTGTAGTCGTAGGCAATGAAAATGCATCTCAGGTACTAATGCATATTTGACCGTGCCACGTGATAGGTTATTTGCATTCTTGGGATCATACTAATGGAAGACCTATTCCTTGGTTTACCTTGTCATTTAGCATCACTGTCACTAAAAGCGAAAGAAACTGTCACTACCGTACCTTCAAAAAAAAATGACAAAAGTTGAATTTTGGCAGCTGAAGATGGATTACGGTTCCAATAAGATATCACCCGAGAAGGAGGTCTCTCTAGAATTTGTGCGGGAGTCACTAATGGCGATCTCTCAGTCTCTTCCGGATGTGATACTTGCCCCAAGTGGGTTTCCTGTTGAGGCACCTGTTGCTGCTGATGCTGTTGGTGACCAAAATATTGGCAATGGAGCAGAAGAGTATAGGTCTAAGCTGATCTCCATCTCTTCAATGCAATCTCCAGATGTTAAACCTTCTCCGTCAATAGTGGAAAATCTCGGTGTGTAAAGAGGATCAAATTCTTGCTCGTGGAAACTCTGTACGTTTAATGTTTGTGAAGTTTGTGTGGGAGTAGATACTTATGATTGAGTTTGCAGGTCCAGCTTTGTTCGCTGAAAGTATGAATCTAGTCACTATGTATGTAAGATATGTACAGCTATCAAAGTATAATCTGCTGCTCTATCACTTACAGGAGGCATGTTCCTCCCTCTTCTATATTGTTCAATACTTATTTGTGAACATGTAAATGTTATAATCATTATTGTTAATGATTACAAAAAAGTTCTAATCATTATTTGGATGATTTACCACTTTAGATGCGTTGTTATTTGATTGTCTAATAGTTGTTTACCAACCAAAGCTACTGTTTGGTAGTAGCACACTGATACGTAGCTGCTTAGATATCACAAGTTGGTATTTATGAAGGTATTACTGTATTGATATGTCTTTGTTTAGTGTTAAATGATGTAACTTGTAATCTAAGGGAATGGTTTTGTTGGCTGGAATCTACCCTTTTTGATGTCAGACTGAGAAGTATAACTTTCCACCATTTCCTTGAGAAAGCCTCAAATTATATTTGAGATTTATAAGTTTGCTTGGATCTTATTCCTGGAGAAGCTTTCCGTCTTGATAAAAAGGTGGATTTTTGGTTCCTCTCATTTACGCAGTCTCTTTTAAAGAAATTATGTTTCAAGTGATTTATTTTAACTTTACATATTGAAGCTCTCCAATACTTTTGTTCTTGAAGAAGCATTATAGCAGTCACAAATAGAATCAGGATCAGGTATATGTTATTATTTGAGTAAGGATAACTCTACGTTTCCCTGCATACATTTACTTTCTACTGTCCTATTAGAAATCTTACCATACAATTTTTACGGTTTTGTTTTAATTGATTTGGATGTTCTGTTGATCGAATTTATTGCTATCTGATCATTTTCTGTTGAGATTTGCAGCTGGTTAATTATTTTTAGCCCTTTGCGCGATTAAACGCCCAACAGTGTCATACGTGTTCCCTCACAAAAGGTGGATTGAAGCTCCATTAAGAAACGAGGGGGAAAAAAAAATGTGGCAAACTCCATTCCTTTTTCCTCTCTTCAGAAATTTTCGCCTTCTGTTTTGCTGCTCGATGCTGAAAGAAGGTCAGTCATTATGTTGTATCTCAGGGTTGTTTTCTTCATTGCAAAACCAGTATGAGGGATAATAATAAGTTTTAGGACACCTCTTGATTCTAATGTTATAAGTTTTCTATTTAAGTTTTCAAGTAAAATTAGTTACTTATCTACATCCAGTAGATTTTATTTTTGTTGTTTTGAAAATCCAGGGCTCATTCTATATAGTTCAATACTTGTAAAACTACGCGTCCATCGTAATTTAGTGTGGTCGAGAAGATTGCACTGCATTTAATGGTCATTTTTCTTGTCTTTGCTTTTGACTTCATATCAATCATAGGTAGGTGGCTGTGTTTTTTGGCTGAAGAAGAGGCAATTGAAACGGACAGTGTGGTAACAGAAGTTAGAGGTTTTCCTCATGTGTTTTTCGGCCCTCTTATGATTAATCTTTTAATAATTCTTGAACATATTAATGCTAAAAGAACAGAGTCCTGTGTTGGATTACTATTTTGAACATTAGATTTTATGGAATCTGTGCCAAAATTCCAACTTAGCATCTTATTAAACAGAGTTTGATGATAAGGTCTCCATGCACTCATCATGCAAAACAATCTGACTCAAAACTTGTTTGCATCACAACAGATCTTCCCCGTTGTATGAGCCGTCAAGGACTCAACTGGTTGATCTCAATTTATCAACAACATGGAATGTCAAAGTCTCCTGATTGAGAGACCGAAACAAAAGGTCAGCTTTTCTTTATCCACTCAACTTTTTGCAATCATCCAAAGGCTTGATCTTCTTTCATATTGTGCAGGAGGAAGACAGATGATGTCTCAGGCTGCAGCCTGCATTGAGTAGGTGGTCATGATATGATCCAAGCACAAAATATACGGACAAACTGGTTCATGATGATCCAAAGTTGCACCGAGTAAAGAGCATGAAGGTAGAGAAAGGTATCACCAAGATCATCTGACATGATCCACTCCTCCCAAGTCATCGAAAGTCTTCTACTGATGGTGAAAAGTATTCATCAACATATCAACTGGTCAAAGAATGAGGCTGAGGCACAGCAACCAACTGTTTCTTCATGAACAACATTTACTTTTGGACACTCCACTGGAGAAGAATTGAAACATGTGAAAACCTTGGAACTCATCCTCTCCCAGTTTCACCTTGGTCTCCATTCATTTGTCAAAGTGAGCTCAAGGATGAGATATCTCTGCCAGTGTCAGCATCAAATTTAATGGTGCAAGTGCATAGATGTCAGTGTTCTTTTACCACATGCTAAATAATTTTGTACTAGAAAATTTCCAACAGATGAGATAAAAAAAGTTGCAGTATTATATATAATCTCATGCTTGCATCAAAATAACACAGCCTGATGCCTGCACCTAAAATGCAATATCCCGAAGGCAACCATTAAGAAGATAGGGTGGACAAAACATGTGAATGTGCCTGTAGTTACGTGGCTCATATTTTGGCATGCAGATTCTTTTTGGCCAGAAGACAAGAAGCAAGATTTTGTCACCTTAGTTCTTTTTTTGTATTAATCATTGCAGGCCACAAGTGATGTGGAGAATCAAAGACATAAAGGCATCCATAGGTGTCCTGCATGAGGAATCAAACAAACCCTTGCTTGGTTACTGTAATAGGTAGGTATCATGCTCAGCATATAAAATAAAATGAGAAAGGGAGTATTGTGAATGGGTGGAGATCAGGTCAGAGGTCAGAAAATAAAGTGAGTTGCTTAGTTCAATTAACCAGTGTTCACAAAAAGGAAAAAAGAAAATGTAAGCTTAGCAGCATTTTCTTGAAAAAAAAGAATGGTCAGTTTCTGCCAAGTGCTATCAGTCTGTAATCCAAACTCTAGAAGAGAGGTCTCAGAAAATTATGACTGTTTTTTGTTGTCAGAGCATGGATGTATGTTCATCCACTAAATCTTCCATGGGGAATCCACAATCACTTTGATGCAAACATTTGCCATGCATAACTTCTGTTTCCCTCAGACCAAAAAAAAAAAGTCCTTTTGAGATTTACTTTCTCATCTAATATTCTAGTGACAAGTTACAAACACCAAATCAATCAATAGAAGGCAACAAAATTGGTGACAAGTTACCAGTATTGATCAATATAAAGTTAATGCTGGCAGTTGAGATGTCACAAATGTACTTGATAGCAAAGACTCATGAGTCAAACTTGCAACAAGGTAACTTCATCCTGGTCCCTCGAAGTCCACAACAACATTGTTAGTCCCTACTGAAAAATCCAAGAGTAGGATTTCAGACATAAAAACCCTAGTTACCTAATCCCCACCCAAGAGATTGGTGATTGATGTTAAAGAGTTAAAAGCTTAGGGAAGGAAGCATACCTGTTCCTCGGGTGTTAAGGCGGCTAGGGTTTCTCAAGAAGAACTGCTGGAATATGACCTCTGCGGACTCCAGGCATAATAATAATAATAATAATAGCAATCAAAGCAATAATATTTCATTGTCATCCGAGAATATACTCCCCAAAGGTAGCTGCTCTGAGAGTGGGACAATCCAGTTCACAGAAAGCAGCTGAATCCTGTAGACGGTGGAAGCTCTTCTTTGGGCACGGAGCATGAGGTTTGCCTCTGATAAGAGATCCGAGACCTGTGACTGGGGTTCTGAGAGACAAACGAAGGAGTCACAGTGAGAAAACACCCAGCTCGAGGAGGACAAGTTTCTCACTCACCGGCACTGTGTGCTACAGTCCCCGAACAGTAACTCCCAACTCTGCCATGGAAAAATGTGGTTGGAATGATGGCCTCATCTTTTCGGCAATTATTGGAGCAGTAACGAGTCCGAGATCGCAAACAAGTTGTGATGGACTCCACCGACAGCTTCGATGTGATGAAGAAGAAACTTCGTCACATCGTCTTACTGTTTTCCGACTCTGCCACTAATCCCCATAGTATTTATTGTGTGGCAAATAACTCCTTTTTTTTCTTTCTTTTTTTTTGACGCAAAAAAAAAAGATTTTTTTTTCCAATAAGTCATTTTCATAATTCCTAAACAACGCTCCCTTTTGTATTAGTTCCTAAACAACTTTTTTTTCCTCGTTTTCCCTTTTTTTTTTTTTAAATGGATCGATCTATTAGATGAACATAGTCCAATTATAATATTCTTATGATGCATTATAGTATTTTAATATTATAAAAAAATACTGTGATGTAGTATAAAAGTATTATGTTTTTACAACCCAATGTATTAAATAAAAAATAATTTATTATAATATTTTTCTGATATCGTTGAAAATACTATAACACAATATACAAACACTATAAGCATAATATATATTTTTTTCAAAAAATAGTATATAAACAATAGTATTTTTATATATTTTTCTAGTATTACTGAAAGTGCTATAATACAATGTAAAAAAATACTATCACCGAATCGATTTGGCTTATGGATCGATCTATATGAAGAAAAAAAAAAAGAGAAAAAAGTATTCTGAGAAATAAGGAAAAAAAAATGCTACTTGAGAATTTTGAAAATGAGAGATATTTTTCAATAAAAATTCAGAAAACAAATCTATGAATTCACCCCAAAAAAAAAAATATTATCATGGTAAACAAAAGTATGATTTTTTAAGAACTCGACTATTTTGCTCTAAACTCATCCTAAGTGACTAGGAAAAAGAAATAAAAATAAATTTTAGATCGAAGAAGAGCCTGGAGAAACATCATTGCCACGTGGCGCCCCGGGGGGGGAGGGATCACCTGCCCAGCTGACGAGCGCCGTGATGATCCACGATCAACGGTCCAGATTCGCTTTCAGACCACGTAGGCTCATCTCTCGAGGTCGTTATTTTAACGTTACCGAGGCTCTGACATCCCATGTACTAATAATAATAATAATTATTATTATAATTATAATTATTAATTATTAATTTACTTCACATATTAATACCATACAAGAAATAGTATCTACGCTCATCTACTTCACGACAAATGCCTCCTCCACTCTTCGGCCGGCCTCTCCTCCCTCTCCCTCTATATATATAGAGCGAGCGAGAGTAGCAGCAACGACGGTGAAGCTGACACTCGCCAAACTCTCCCTAACTGCCATCTCTCTCTCTCTCTCTCTCTCTCTCTTTCTTTCTATATATATATTTATATACACAGGAGGTGATGGAGGGAGCGTGGGGGCTTGTGGTGGTGGTGGCGGTGGCGGTGCTAGCGGCGGTGTGGGGCGGGGCGAGGCGGGCGCACGAGTGGGCGTGGGAGCGCGGGCTCGGGGCGGGGAGGCGCAGCCGCCTGCCTCCGGGAGACATGGGGTGGCCCGTCATCGGCAACATGTGGGCCTTCCTCCGCGCCTTCAAATCCAGCGACCCCGATTCCTTCATCGCCTCCTTCATCCGACGGTCAGCTCCTCATCTCTTCCTCCCCCCTCCTCACTCCTCTATGAACACGGAAAACCTCATTTCAATCCTAGATTATTGCGCTTCGTGGATTCGATCCGGATTGGGATTGGACCGGGAACAGGGATCTGATGGGCTTCCGAGTCAAATGGAATGTCTGTGTCATCAGAAAAGAGATATGTCTGATTTGATTTGATGGGAGATGTGGATTCCTTAGTAAATTTCAGGCAAAATAAAAAACATGTAGATGCACCAAAACCCACAAGCGCTATGTTTGAATTTATAAGGACTGATGCATTATTTTCTAGCTTTGTAAGGATAGAGATGGAAAAGAATCCCTGTTCTTAACAGTGTTTTTAGGGCATCTTCGAACCGCTTAAAATAGAACACGATTGTGGCGCATGTTGTGACTCGTGGCCATCATCCTGACGAACATTTGATCCGTCTTATGCCTCGAGCAATCTCCTGGCAATTTATTAAAGGTGTACCTTCAAGTAATATATATATATATATATATTATTTGAAGGTGTTAATTAGGTTAGCCGGTAAAGATCTTAAATGGTTTATCTTAAGGTTCTGGATTCAAATCATATCTTTATCGTTCATTCTTTAAGAAAGAAAAAATAATTATTATTTATATTTTAAAATTTTATTCGAGTCAACTTTTTGAGTTGTTCTATTTTTTGTTTTTGAAAAAATTATTTGATGATGCTGTTATAAATTGTTGAGAGAATGAAGAGGAGGATTTATGGATAGATGGATTGAGAAAGAAATTATTTTTGGCTTTGACTATGGTAAGATTATGTGATGATAGAAGATTGAAAAGTATCTATTTGTCTTCTTATTATGGACATAACAAACACAGAACCACCAAAAGAAAAAAAAAAGAGTTTTTATTTACTCTGTGCATTGAAATAATGGTATCATTAGACACCGTTTAGGAAAAATGGAGGAAATGGTGTCACGTCTCAGAAAGATGTGGGACATATTATAGTATGGGCACTCGTTTAATGGATTTCCTACGCATGACATGGGACCCAAGAAGAAGACTGGTATCGGCAACTCCCATGCTTCCTTGTTTTAGCCACATCGATGCTTCCAACGGTAGCCTTCTCCCCATTTTAGATTCAGGCTGCTGATTGATAAGTCAGGTCCCATATGTGAAGAGACTACATCAAAGATGGAGTAACATATTAAGTCAATACATCATTATCTCATCTGCTGGAAGCTTTTAGATGAATTTACAGTGTTACGTGAACTATTGATTTATATTCTTAACAGATAGAAGTCATTAACGCACTGTAGTTTCTTGGTTTTACTCTTGGCTTTTTGAAATTATGCTTTGTGACTTGTGGTGGAGCCAGAGTTGGATGGCTTTTATTGGTCCAATGCTCAAGGCTATTATCTTATCAATTCGGGATATCTTTTTAGTAGGGGGGGGGGGGGGGGGGGTGGGACATCAATATTTTTAATTGTATTTACCAGAAGCTGTCGCGTTGCTAAGCAATTTACCTGCATAATGGACAAGATATAATGTGGCCCAGTGCAAACTTTTTGTCATTGGCGGTGGTTGAATGCCGGATGGGCGTGCATGGAATTCCGGGTTCAAGTTGTTCTCTTGTGGTTGGTCATCTTTTGCTTTTATAGGATGGCTGTTTGTTTCAAGACCGTCAAGTTTTCACTTTGATGCTGACTCTGGTGTTGACATGGTTAAGAACAAAGCATAAGAAACAACTATCAGTCCGGCCAAGGTGTCTTTTGTGGTTTGGCCTTTCTTTCCCAGTGGTTAATGAATTATGTTTAGTACAGATTAGCTAATTTTCCCAGTGGTTAATGAAATAAATATTCCCCAGCTAAGCTAAGGTTGTTTGTGTGCTGGTTTTCTTTTTTGAAAGTTTCTCTTGTCATCAAGTATTCAGATTAGCTTTCGGGCAAGTTAACCTTTCCTGGATAGTTGATTACATCCAGAGTGTGGTCCTGATGAGTTCTCAAGGAAGTTTTAGATTTCTGTGTTCCCAACCATTACTGGAAATAATTTGGAATCTCTTTGTGACATGCCAACAACTTGATTCATCCATTCCTGGACTATGCTATGGCCTCTGTTTTAATTTTGTGTCTATAGGAAGTTTTGGTGTAGTGGAGCAATAAGGCTAAGACTTGCTCTTCTAGCCTAGTAGGCAGTGCAAAAATGTATGCTGTTTACTATAACAGCATGTTTCTATGTATTCATATTGTGTTTTTTTTTTTGGCATGTTGGTCACCAATGCCTTCCTCATTGCTAATGGTTGTCGCTCAAACTACACTGTGAAGCAAAACAAGAGGAGGAAAACCAGGCAACCACCAGTGGATCAGAGAGCATTGACTAGTTGGAGTTAATTGGCTATTGACAGCTAAATTTTTTTACCAATAAGGAAAATGCTTTTTCTCCCCTTTGTTTGTGCTGGAAGAAGTTAGCCATGGATAAATCAGTACCTAGTGGTTCAAGAAGTTTTGTTCCACTAGAGATTTTTACTTGGTAGCATTTCAGTATTGGCATCATGATTATTATGTTATTTACACCAAAATCATAGTAAACTTCAATTTGCACATTCAGTGACTATATCTTCGAAATCAGATAACCCACTTTGTTTGTTTGTTTATGTTATAACTTATTTTGGATTCCATAATTTATGTTATATATATATATATATATATATATTTCTTTTTGCTTTCAAATAAAAATTTGGAGAGGCAAAACAATAATCCTTCAATCTTGATACAGATATGGACGGACCGGAATATACAAGGCCTTCATGTTTGGGAGCCCAACGATCATGGTCACAGTGCCTGAAAGCTGCAAGCAAGTCTTGATGGATGATGATCACTTTGCACCTGGCTGGCCCAAAGCAACTAATGAGCTCATTGGCAAGAAGTCATTCATAGGCATCACTCAAGCAGAACACAAACGGCTGAGACGGCTCACGGCAAATCCTGTCAATGGTTATGAAGCACTCAATACATATCTCCAGTTTATAGAAAATACTGTAATATCCACATTAGAAAGGTGGGCAAGCATGGGACAAATAGAATTTCTTACAGAGCTACGGAGGTTTACATTCAGAATTATCATGAAAATATTTCTGAGCTCAGAGAATGAGGCTGTATTAGAGTCATTGGAAAAAGTATACACTGATCTGAACTATGGAATGAGAGCAATGGCTATCAACATCCCTGGATTTGCTTACCACAGAGCATTGAAGGTATGCCTGCCTGTCTTTTGTATATATGTTGTCGATGATGTATACTCAATTTATTTTTTTCTGAAAATAAATTTTATTTTTTTATAATATTTAAAAAATTCCAGTTCTTATTTGTTGCTCAGGCTAGATGCTGTTAAGAAGTAACCCGAGACATTATTCTTATAGAGTCTTATTTGCAACATCCATGCTTTTCGTATATTCGTCTGAATGATCACCATAATTTCTTATTGGTATTTCATGACTTTTATTGTGCTTTGCTGTTGTCTCATGGACATAGAAATATGCTACTAATCAACATAGTGAAATTAACTTCCAATTTCTAGAATTAGCAAGGACAACTGACACTATAATTCACATTGTTTTCTGATCTGATTCTAGAATTTGTCCAACAGATGATGAAGTGTAAATTGCTCTAGTCTCACAACATCTATAGTTATTATGCCGTAAGCAGTGAGATGTCAGATAATTTTATGTGCAAAATTGTTTCCCTTCATGTCAGGCTCGAAAGAAATTAGTGGCAGTTTTCCAAAGTGTCCTTGATGAAAGAAGGGCTATGAGGAAAAAAAAATTATTTCCAGCACATAAGGACATGATGGATGCTCTAATGGAGGTTGAGGATGACAAAGGTAGAAGATTGGGTGATGAGGAGATCATTGATGTATTAATAATGTACCTCAATGCTGGCCATGAATCTTCTGGGCACATCACCATGTGGGCTACCGTGTTTCTACAAGAAAACCCAGATATTTTTGAAAAAACAAAGGTAGCATATCAATCATACAAGTCTCTATTTTATCCTATTTCCTGACAACTGAACATGAAAACACTAGTCATGAGTGATGAACACCATGTAGTTGGAGCAAGAGGAAATCCAAAGAAGTATGCCACCTACTCGCAAGGGGCTAACAATGAAGGAGATCAGAAAGATGGAGTATCTTTCGAAGGTATGTTACCTTCTACTCATGGAATTATCTCTTTCTTTCTTTCTAGTACAATAATGGGAGTTTATGCTACTCTTCATATTAAGTCGGAGTCCCACTCCTGACTGTTTATTGGCACTGACAACCTATTTTGTATTTGTGAAGGTTATTGATGAGACATTACGGATAGTTAACATCTCCTTTGTGGCCTTCCGGCAAGCAACAGAAGACACATACGTCAATGGTTGGCAGCAATGATCCTAACTTTCTTGGTAAAAAAATGTGTCTGATATGAATTCGATAATAATTGACGAATCGCAGGTTACCTTATACCCAAGGGTTGGAAAGTTCAGCTTTGGTACAGAAGTGTTAACTTGGATCCTCATATTTATCCTGATCCTAAGAACTTCAATCCATCTAGGTGGGATGTAAGTAGAATACTTGTGTGCTTACTACTGGTTCTGCATTTGTTAAAAAAAAAAAAAATTCTTCTTTATCAGCTTGTAGAGCCTATACTTATGGCCTTTAATTGCTCCAGCATTTTACACCGAAAGCAGGATCTTTTCTTCCTTTTGGATTAGGGAGCAGGTTATGCCCTGGAAATGAGCTAGCCAAACTAGAGATCTCTGTATTCCTGCACTATTTCCTACTTGGTTATCAGTAAGTTCTTTTAATATGATTTGTCAGTATGAAATAATAAACTAGAGATTTCCTACTTTTCTAGTTCAAAGTGGTTGTCATTGCAAAAGTTATTTATCACCGCTTGAAGCATCATCAAAGAACTTTCATGTTAATTTTAATAGTAAAATGTTTCCTGCTTTTAAGAACGTAGTATCTCCGACTCATAATTTGCTCACCTGCAGGCTCACAAGACAAGACCCACACTGCCGGGTGCGATACTTGCCTCATCCTCGGCCTACCGACAATTGCATGGCAAAAATCACAAAGCTCAACAAGATCAGTGCAGATCAAACTTAGATGCCAGGAGCTCTGAGTGTTGCTTTTCTTTCTCGTTGTGGCAAAATAAATTTTCCAAAGGTAGAACTCTTTTCTTATTAATTGTGAATCTAATTAAATACAAATGGGCTACCGATAATATTTGATTAGCGTCGGGGGAGGATTCTTTAGTCCAATCTAGGCCTGAAATCTCGCATTCCAAACCATGCATGAACTGAAGAATGACCTAAGAGAGTACCCTGCTAATGGTTCTTTGAGCATTTGCAACACTGCTTCTTCTAGGACCCTAGTGAGACTAGCTTCTCCTTTTCTGTAGGCTGATGCATGGACTATAAAATTCTACTTAGTATCAGTATACTCAGTCTTGCAGTTTTTGAACCACTCCCATCTTTTATGGTGCTTGCACTTGGGATATATCTATCTATAAAGCTTGACATCATCTTCATCCACAAGTTCCTAGTTGCATTACACACAATTACTCTTGAGGTGGTCATTCATCTTGGGGAAATGCTAAGTAAATAATTCTTATTAATTTGTGCCTCATCTAAATTACTGAGTCATTTTCTATGGAATAGACACTGCGATCTAATTATATTATACTTTATGTTCAACACCAGGTTGAATAAGGTCCTCAGAGACAATGAGGAGATGGCCCCATCCAGTTCAAAGAAACCTTGAGGAGCCTCTTCTCTTGTGTTTATGCTGCCAAGTCATGACCAGATGAAGAGTTTGGAAAAGATCATTGGCTGTTGACTCTCCCACCATTCCAACAGTATCTGCTGTAGCTCTGTGTAGTATGTAAAACTGCCTCTTTTATAGTTAAATATGATGGTTATCAAAGCCCTGTCTTCTTGAAGCATCTTATTTTAACAATGCAAGAAAAATAACTAAATTACATGAAAATACATGCATGAGAGCATTCAAGTAATTCTGCACATGCAAGATAGCTAAATTATCAAAGTGTGACTGAGTTCATCCAAGTAATTTTGCATTTCTAGTGTAGCTGACAATGACTGGCACCTTGCCTGAGCATTGCATCATATTGGAGTAAGCATCCACAAAATTAATTTTGATGGCAAGAAACCAAAACCATGTGGCACATCATCAATTGATAGATCTTTCTGGCTTCCAGCAGAAGCTCAGGGCTTCACAGGAAACAGAAAAATTTGGTGCTTGGTACAATGAGTTGCCTTGATATCAGCACCACAGAATCTTTTCTCACAAGAGATCAGAACCACAGAATAGCTCTGTATCAGACAAAAAAAAAAGTCACATTAACTAAAGACTATGGGGTGATTGAGATGGAGCACTTTTGACTTGTGCACCAAATATGGTACTAATATACAGACTTGGTTAGTATGATTGCCAAGCCAACAAAAGAAGCCAATGGTCAATAACAAAGATCTAGACCAGCTGTTTGTTCAAACTCTTCCTTTGGGTGGAAAGAAGAGTCATGCAAAAAACACTCCCCAAGTTAACAAGGGTCAAAATAGTTCAGCTGAACCAGGCTAACCTTCATAACAAGTATATATTTGTTTGTGTGTGTCTCAGTCTTCTGTCCCAACTCCTTGAGTGAGGTAGGCAGGAATGTGTGGTGATGTTTGAAGAAGACATGGACTACAGAGGAATGAGAAAACCACCACCTCTCAGTATCCATTGAGGATGTGCCTTGTGGAACTTTGAGTGAGGAACAAAACCTGCATAGTGCAAACAAAGCTTGTAACCTTCTCCCTTTTTGTCTTCAAGAGCTATGTCATTGTTCTGATTGCACCTCCACTTGTTCTCCATGTGGACTATATTCCTTTAGTATACCACAAATATATATCTATATCTATATATATATATATCTATATATATACTTTACTTGCACTATATTATTGCAGCCAAATTATTTGGATTAGCAGATATTTGAGTATGAAATGTGTGTTTATATTAACAGATCTAGTAGACTAAGGTTTAAACTTCCCTTAGTTCAATCTTTCATGCCCAAACTTTGATGTGCTACAGAAGAAGAAGAAGAAGAAGAAGAAGAAGAAGAAGAAGAAGAAGAAGACAGCCACTGCAACCAAAACCTAGCAGGGATAAGATCCTGAGTGGACCTCCATGCGACAGAATTCTTGTCTGATATGAGGCTCTGAGATGTGTGGTGGCAATTGAGTGAACCATTCAGTGCCAACAAACACATCTAGTTGTTCTTTGTTTGTACCCTTGTTGCATTCTCTCCCTTATTGCATCTACATCAACTCAAAATCTGCCACCTACTGAGTGAGACCAGCTGAGCTGAATATGATCATGATAGCTCTTTTCACTGCAAAATGTGGATAACTTCTGCCATCTTCTTATATGTTCTTAGGATGTGTGGTTCTCAGTGAAGGTTATTATTCTCTTGCTGCTTGTGTTGATCACTGTGGAGATTGGTGACATATGTGTACTTGAGTGTTCTGAAATTTACATGCGATATCATCATCTAAAGTTTCATGTTTGGGTACTGTAGGAAGGAGGCACTAAATTTTAAAGACCATGGATGGAAACGAAGACTCATCACACATGTCAAGAAAACTGGAGACTGAGAGTCTTATTCAAAGGGTCATATAACCTCAGGTGGTTTTCGTATTGCCATTTAATTTCTTGGATGCCGATGATTTCATCTTTTTTCATTGCAACAAACTGTATATATTGAGTGATTTCTCTCAGCTGCCTTCATACAGAGATCAAAACTTAGGCCAACATTTTTTCGATGAACTAATAATAAAAATTAAAATTATTATATAAAAAATTATATATTGAAATCAAATATTGCGTTTGAAAGATAAAAGGTATATATATCTTTTAAACATGATAGTCAACAATATATGGTGATGACCTGCATGTAAAATAATTTTTTTTTTTTTGTCTCTTCCTTTTTTTAGGACAATTGAAATTTATGGGAAGGTGAGAAAATATTTTTTTATAATAATATGATTTTTAGAAGGTCTTGTTTATATATAACACATGGTTTAAGAAAGATAATTAAAAGTGTCCCTCCCATCATGGTTATCTCCTAAAGTATTTAAACATAAGTGGACTCCTTTTTTATTTGTAAATAAATTTAATTAGAATTCAATTAGAATCTCAATATATTTTAATCAATTAATTAGGCCACTAAAATTTAGTATTTTCTCACTTAGCCAATTAATTGATAAGATATAAAAGGGTTCAAAATCAAAATAAATAAAATATATTTTTTTAAAAAATAATTTTATCTAATTAGATTTTAAAATTTTTGAAAGTATTTATATGCATAAACCAATAAGTCTAATAATTCATGACATTCTCCCCCACTTGTTTCTTCGGTGTTTTGAAGCCTTTGCGGATGCTATATCTCATCGCTTTTGCTAAATTTTTAATATTTTGCTTTAGTTACAATGCACCTCCCTCGAAGTAAGGACATATCAGAAGTTAAGAAGAAATCTCTATGACAATATGATCTTTAGAAGGTCTTACCTATATATATAAACAAAAATAGAGAGATTAAGAAAAATAATTAAGAGAACCCCTTCCATCAAGATCATCTTCTAAGGTATCATAATATAAATGGAATTCAATCCTATTGATCGATAATCTTAATAAAAATTCAATTAGAAGCTAAGTATATATTAAATCAATTAATTATGATCATAAGATTCAATTAAGATCTCAGTACATGTTAACCAATTAATTAGGACCATAAAATCCAACACTAATTTGTGGCTTGAAATGTATTTTGTATCTTACTTATAAAAGAAATTTTTATTGTTTTATTTATGATAATGGTGGCTAGAACAATAGTTTCTATCCTTATTTGGGTATAAAATGCTCTTGATATTTTCGGCATTTTAACTATAAAATTCAAACACTCAACCTCTTATATTTTTTTTATAAATAAACTATAAGCAACATATCTTTTAATGTAAAAGTTTTAATCTCACTTTAGATGTAGATTTTCTTGCATTTTTATCTTGAGGAAAAGACTCGTTGACTTTTCTAATGCTTTTAAAATAGCAATTGTTGTTAACAATTGGTCCGATATTAAAAATATAACATATAAGTTGGTCAGATAGATAGATCCAATAAAAATAAAAATAAAAATCATATCAGCTCAATCAAAATTGACTCGAGCGTTTATCTAAATTATATATCTTAGACCTATTCAAAGGATATATATATATAAAAAAATCCGATTTATCGAAGGGAGGTGACTTCACATAACTAAGCAAATGTGATTGCAACACGTAGATGGTTGGACCAATCGTGTTGTCGCCTTTGACACAACCATATCCCTAAGATTGGAATCCAACTTAAAAAAATCGACAGCAAATAGCTTTGACCCCCCAAACGCCATCAAAATTGATGCAAACAGCGGATGGTGATGGATGATGTGATTTCAATGTTGCACGAACAAGTGAAGTCAAAGTCACTCACTACAATTCGATGAGATATGCTCTCAACCATTGCCTATGGCTGTGGCTATTCTAAGGATCCCATGATCACTATCCACATAAAAATCCAATTCTAAATTACGATTTTTCATTTGATCTGATATTAATTAAACATCTGATAAAATAAGGGAAGTACATAGGACGAACTCATGACATGCTCTAATACAATGTAAAAGGTTCGTATCGACGCCCAATAACTATTGGAAAAATGATCCGATCTACACTAAACTCTAGGAAGATTAGCTTACAAATTTATTCAATTTCAATATCAGTATAGTGTTATAACTCTATTGTGCTTTTGAAAATTAACGGTGGTAGGGATTTGCTTGTATGTTCGCTCACTCATTTTATTTTTAAGCATATATATTATGATATTATATTAAAATTATAAATAGGATGTTAATTGTATATGTTTATATATTTCGGTTTTGTTTATACTTTGCACGTAGGACTTGTAATATGCTTGATAGTTTCATTTTGATTGATTTTTATATATGATCATTTATTTTAGTTTTATAAAAATAAGTTATATATAGTCATTCCACAAAGGTAAAACTATTCATCATCATTCATAAAACTATTTTAGGGATTTTTCTAACTTCTCATAGTGGTACAAAGTATCATTTAGTATAAAACAAAGGGACATGACACATGGTAAGTTCATTATTTTATTTCATAGTGGTGTTATGTGAGTACTTTTGAGGATTTTTGATCATGGTGGATCATCTTGAACTCTTCGTCGTGTGATCATTCAAAACTTGTGAAGTCTAGTATTTATAATTTACATTATCTATCAAGTATTTGCTTAAATAACTACAAATCCCAAGTTAAACACATATTCTAACTCCTCTTATCCTTTGCAAATCCTTAAAAGACCATAAGAGGTTTCAAAGAGGTTGACCATTTTCATATGGACACGTAAAGATATTATATAAATTAGACAAAACCAATTAAGTTCATAATAGATGGTATTAAAATGAGATAAACATACTTAGAAACACTTGACATGCAAACGTGAGTAACCTAGCGGGATTGCATTAAGGGCAACAAGCATATATGATCATTTGAGGGAAATAAACATTGAGACATAAAGAAAGAAGTTACTCAAAGGGGCGGGCATTTGAGATTAGGAAGAACCTCTCATACGTGAGGCGCTGCACAAACAAGCAAGTTGAGAAACGTGCATAGTGCACAAAGGTTGAGATGAATAAGTTCCAGCTATGGCACAATATTGATTACAAAACTTGATTATACTCAAGACAAGGAGGGTGATTGGTAAAGGATGAAACTGTGCAATGAGGGACGAGTTGTTTGACGACCAAAAGAGTTGTGCAAAGCTCACAGAGATAAGGAAAATTGCTAACTTGAAGAATTTAGCACTCATACAAGGGCTTGTATGCAAATGATGGACTATTTGTAGCCATTCCAAGACGATCGAAACTCGATGTCATGAAGTAAAAAAACATTCTCCTTAGTATGGGAAGGGTATGTTCGTACGAGCTTGAAGTGTGTAACAAGTTCAATATGTTGGTAGACCTTGAGGGGGTACAGTGGGAGCTGTATTGGTGAAGAGTCTTAATCTAGCAATTGCATTCGCGGGAGTGAAACAGTTGACATTTTGTTTAGTAAGACAAAGTAGGCTAAGAGGATAGTGGTTTTTGAAACTTATATAGTAAAATATGTGAAAATAAAAATTGCTCTAATGGGATAAATATCTAAGAGGGATAAACTTTGATTCTTAAGAGAGAGAATCAATCATGTACAATCAATCGTACATGTTAAGAAAAAGTATCTCTAGATAACAACTTCACAAAGCTCAATGAACCAAACAAGAAGTGGAGAGTCATCACATGATCTCATATGAGGTACCCAGTGGTGAAGATCAAGTAGTGAAATGACCCAAGAGAACACCAAAGGAAGGCACATTTAGAGTCGATGTGAAGATTAGACTCGGTGAAGAATTGAGTGATAGAATAACGAACATGAGACTCACCATCAACTCAATGCAAATCAAGGAGCAAATAAACTTATGTCACATCCTAAACTTTTTTTTAATCATATATTCCATATATTTAGAGTCAAAATAAAATTTCTTTATTTATAATTGTAAACACTTATTACAATTCATTTATTCATCACACTACAACTAAAAAAAATATTTATTAAAGAACATGATAATTATCAAAATGTCTCTACCTAACAGTAGAGGAAACTCGGCTCTCCCCTGGATGCTGATTTAGTGCTAATGGGTGGTTGCTCTGAAAATAAAAAAATAATAAAATTAAGCAACGCTGAGTAGGAACCCCAAAGATCAACTCAAAATGAATACATAATCAAAATAAATCATCCCATTGGCGTATAACAAACACCTGAAGCAGCACTCCCTCAACTGCAGATGGAGAGGCTTTATCCTATGAGATAAGTTTGTATTCTCTCAACTATGGATGAAGATAAACTCATATTGCACTCCCAACTGTGTCCCTCACCCACCAAAGTGGGGATACGTTCCTCCCAACTGCGTATGGAGGAACCATCTAGCTGCCATGTTTGACGGCCCACTAATCCCTAAAGAGAATCGCCCTTAATTGAAAATAACACCATCTCATATTGTTCATATCAGAATGAAAAAATATATTAAAATATCTTTTCCAATATCGTTCATGCCAAGTACTATAATTTAGCCCTTAATTGACTTGAACTCTAGTTCAATCGATCCAATTGAACTCGATTTAACTAGAACCTAATTGAACCATTCTCTAATCCTCATTTATTAGTCTGGAATCACCCTAGACTAGTATAATTTAGACTAATTTAGATTCAATCTAAGTTAAACAGATTTGAATTAGTCAATCAATTTCGGAATCACTCTGAATTGATCTAACTAATCAAATCTAGTTCGATTTAATCAATGATTGGGCTCAAATCTAACAAATATATAATACTGGGTTATTTCAAATCAATTTTTATATAGTTTCATGAACAACATATTTTCACTATAAAGATAAAATTAGGAGATAAGACTTAATACAATGAAATAACTTCTTAAATTCAATAAGAATTTAAAATCATACTTTAAAATCTAAACAAACTTAACATTGCATCATAACACATTACACATAAAAGAATGTCCAAAAATATTTTAATATAACATTAAGGTTTTATTCTAGATAAGACCAAATTTCAACAAACATAACTTTTCATAAAAAAAATATCTAAAAATATTTGAATCTAACATGAAAGTTTTATTCCAGATAAAACTAAAAGATAAACTGTAGTATCAAAAATATCACATACTATATAGAATAGGTGAAATCTTAACATGCTTAATTTCAAAGATAAAAATCTTAAGAAGATTATCAAGAAATATCTCAAAAACTAGAAATCTTATATTTTTAATTCAACAATAAATATTTTCAGGATAAATATTCAACATTTAACAAAAACAAAAGAAAACTTTTATTTTTCTAAAGAAAGGTAGGGAAACCTACCTTTCCTCTGCAGTATGCAACTCCTCGTTCCTCCCGTTGCTTAGCTCAGCTAGGTGAGGAACGAAGGAGAGGAATCCCTCCCCTTAAATAGGAGGAGGTGAGCATTTCATTAAAGAAAATTTTTTTTTAAAAATGTATAATTATTTAATGTTAATTCTAATTTAATATGTTAACAAATATAACTTACTCCTATTTGGAATAGTTAATATTCATTTTCTAATTTATAATGGCAAACAAGAGAATATTAAGTAATATTTCCTAAATCATAACGGTAAATAAGTAAATGCATAATTAGTGCTTAATCAAATATTTGATTGATTACATTTCTCCCCTCCTACAGGAAATTTGGTCCCCAAATTTAGCTTACCTTAAGAGAATAAATGGGGATACGACTCTCATATATTTTCTTCTCTTTCCCAAGTTGCCTCTTCATCTGAATGGTGCTGTCAAGGAATCTTTACCAAGGATATAACTTTATTCCTTATAACGTGTTGTTTTCTTTCCAAGATCTAGGTTGGTTGTTTTATAAAAGTAGCATTGTCTTTGAGTTATAGATGTTGGTAAGATATGATGTATGATGGATCCCTGATATATTTTCGGAGCATAGAGACGTGGAATACATCGTGAATACCAACCAAAATCTGAGGCAATACCAATCTGTATGCCACAGGCCCAACCATTTGTAAGATCTCAAATGGCCCAATAAATCTAGGGGCGAACTTTCCCTTTTGACCAAATCTCATGACTCCCTTGGTTGGCGACACTTTTAAAAAGACATGCTCACCAACTGTGAACTCTAGATCTCTTCGCCTTCGATTTGCATAACTTTTCTGATGACTTTGAGCTATTAATAATCTCTAACGTATAATTTTGATATTATCAATATCTCTTTGAATTAATTGAGGTCCCAAAAGCTTCCGTTCTGCAACCTTATCCCAATACACAGGTGATCTGCATTTTCTTCCATAAAGAGCTTCAAATAGGGCCATATGTATACTAGAGTGATAACTATTATTATTGAAAAGCTCAATTAGGTGTAAGTGCATATCCCAACTTTCACTAAAGTCTAAAGAATAGGCTCTTAAAAGATCTTCAAGAGTTTGTATTGTTCTCTCAGATTGACCATCAGTTTGGGGGTGAAAGCCTGTACTAAACTTTAATTATGTGCCCAAAGATTTATGTAGACTTTCCTAAAACTTAGAGGTAAACCTTGGATCCCTATCTGAGATAATGTTAATTGGCACCCCATGATATCGAATAATCTCCTTAATATATAAGCTTGCTAATTTGTCCAATGAATACTTCTTGTTAATCAGGAGGAAGTGAGCAGATTTAGTAAGTTTATCTACTACTACCTATATCCCATCATATCCTTTCGCAGTCTTGCGTAATCTTATCACAAAATCCATAGTAATTTGCTCCCACTTCCATTCAGGAATTGAAATCTTTTGTAATTTACCTGTAGGCACTTGATGTTCTGCCTTTACTTGTTGACATGTCAGACATTTAGAGACAAACTCTGCTATGTCTCTCTTCATGCCATGCCACCAGTAGTTTTGACGTAAATCCCGATACATCTTGGTAGTCTCAAGATAAATATTAAATTTTGATCTATATGTCTTCTCTAATAATTGTATCTTTACTGGATGACTTTCCGGAACGCAAAGTCGGTTGTGGAATGTAACAAAATCATTTTCAGTTTGGATAAATTAGGTCTGGATCCTTTAGCTATCTCGTTAGCTATCATCTGAAGATATACATCTTCCTTTTGACTTTCTTTAATCCTTTCTACCAAATGTGATTGTGCCATCAAACATGCAAGAAAATCTTTATTTGTTTCTGATACAAGTTTAAATTTTAAGTCTATCAACTCTGTCATCATAGAATTTCTTTGAATATTCATATTGACTATAAGACGTGGAGTATTTCTGCTTAAGGTGTCGGCGACTACATTAGCCTTCATAGGATAGTAGTTGATATTAAAATCATAATTCTTTAAAAAGTCTAACTATCTTTTTTGTCTCATATTTAGGTCCTTCTGTGTGAAAATATACTTGAGACTCTTATGATCTGTGAAGATTTTAAAAGTTTGTCCATAGAGATAATGCCTCCAAATTTTTAGTGCAAAAATAATAGTCGCTAGCTCCAAGTCATGAGTAGGATAGTTCTTCTCATGAGGCTTCAACTGCCTATACGCATATGCAACTACCCTCTCATTTTACATTAGAACACACCCAAGTCCTTATAGTGAGGCATCACTATACACTACAAAACCTTCTCCCTCTAAAGGAATTACCAAGATAGGAGCACTGGTTAATTTATTCTTTAATTCTTGAAAACTTCATTGACGTTTATCATCCTACATGAACTTTATATTCTTCTGTGTTAACCTGATCAATGGTGTTGCTATTTTTGAAAAGACTTCTACGAATCTTCTATAATATCCAGCCAAGCCCAAGAAGCTCCTGATCTTTAAAACATTTGAAGGTTGCTTCAATTTTATCACCACTTCAATCTTTTGGGGGTCAACAGATATACTGGTACTTGAAATTATATGACCGAGAAATATAATCTCATTAAGCCAAAAATTACATTTGCTCAATTTAGTATATAGTTTCTCTTGTCTTAGGACTTCCAAAATTGACTTAAGATGATGTTCATGTTCCGCCCTACTTTTGGTGTAAATCAATATATCATCAATGAATACAATTACAAATTTATCAAGATAAGGGTGGAATACCCTATTCATGAGATCCATGAAGGCAACCGGTGCATTTGTGAGTCCGAAGGGCATTACTAGGAATTCGTAATGACCATATATTGTTCTAAAAGCATTTTTCTATATTCCTTCTCTTATCTTCAGTTGATGATACCTGAATCTCAAATCAATCTTCGAGTATACCTGGGTGCCTTGAAGCTGATCAAATAGGTCATTTATTCGGGGAAGGGGATATTTATTCTTTATGGTCACTTAGTTGAGTTGTCTATAATCAATGCATAGTCGCATTGATCCATCTTTCTTCTTCACAAATAGGACAGAGGCACCCCAAGGTGATACACTGGGTCGAATAAAACCCTTATCCAAAAGCTCTTGGATCTGTTTCTTTAACTCCTCCAACTCAATCGGTGCCATTCTATAAGGGGGTTTAGAAACAGGTGTAATACCTAGTAGAAGATCAATCGTAAATTCAATCTGCCTTGCTGGTGGCAATCCAGGTAGATTTTTAGGAAAAACATCTAGAAAATCTCTCACAATAAGGATATCTTTTAATACTGGCTTCTCAGATTCTTCTCCAGAAATAAAGGCCGAGTACCCTTGATATCCTTTTAGCAATAGTTGAGTAGCACTCAAGGCAGAAATAATTGGAGGGAGTCTTTCTTGAATCCCAATGAACTGAAAGGGTGGTTAGTTTAAAGGTGAGAAAGTAACAATATTTTGGAAACAATCTACACTTACCTGATATGATGAAAGCTAGTCCATACCTAAAATAGCATCAAAACCTTAAAACTTTAGCAGAATAACATCTACTAGCGAATCATTATTTTTAATAGTAATAATATAATTTCTAAATATCTGGTTGGCTATCATAGAGTCTCAAATTGGTGTTGTTACCATTAGCGCATTATTTATTGTCTCAGGATTATTATGTAGTTTCATAGCAAAATAAGAAAATATAAAAGAATGCGTAGAACCAGAATCTATAAGCATAGTTGCGGGCATACCACAAGTGTGATGATACCTTTAACAACGGATCTCGAGGCTTCAGCATCTTGATGGGTCAGTGCATACACCCTCGCTTATCCTCCTTCTATAAGTCCTGGTTGTTGCTGACCAGCGGTTTGAGGTGGAGCTCGACATTGATGTTGCTTCCATGGACAGTCCCTCAACATGTGCCCCGATTGTTGACAATAAACACATACACGTTCTCCCATGGGGCAAGAGGTGGAATATAATCTATTTTCCCACATAAGTAACATCTTATAATAACTTGATTATTAGGAGCTCCCGTCTGTTGATGTTCGAATTGTCTGCCCTTGTCTTTCTTTGAGGGTCCAGAGTGTGATCCCACATATGTAGATGGTGCAGTACTAAAAGGTCGCTTTCGATCTTTTGCTTATTGTAGTTCATTATCTAATTTCTCTATTGCTAGAGCTCGACTTAGCACTTCAGTATATGTTGCTAATATTAATACTGCAACAGACTTCTTGATTGATGGACGAAGTCCTCTTTCAAAGTGACGAGCCCTTTGATTTTCATTAAAGGCAATATGTGGAGAGAATTGAGCTATCTCAGTGAAATAATGATCATATTTCATCACCGTTCTACTTCCCTGGTGGATACTTAGAAATTCTTGTTGTTTCTCAAGAAGAATTGAATTAAGAAAGAATTGTTCATAGAATACATCTTTAAATTGCTCCCATGTCACCACATTGCCTTCAGCCTCCAACATTCTCCTTTTTAAGGTCCACCAAGTGTTTGCCTTCCCCTCTAAAATAAAAGAAGCGAGTGACACCTTCTGATTTTCCCTACATTCGATGGCTTCAAATGTCTTCTCCACTTGGCAGATCCAACGTTCAGCAAAGATTGGATCTAGTTTACCCTCAAAAATAGGTGGTCTCAATCTCTTAAAGTGATCCAATATATTATTCCCACCTCGTAGAGTTCTATCCCGCTCATTTTGACGTTCAAATTATCCTCTAATAGCATTAAGGACTCCATGTACATCATTTGGATCGTTAGTAGGTGCTGGAGCATGAGGTTCATTTTGGGTAGTTGGAGAAGCTGGCATATAACCAGTAACAATTGTATGTGAAGACTGAGTTTGTTGTATAATGCGTGGAACTTCCAAATTATTATTTTCTCAAACACCTCTCCAAGTACGTAGGCCGGTAGCATTACGACCACGAACACCCTGAGTGAGAGGAGCATTAGTCTCTTGAATGAGCTCCATTAATAGGTCAAAGACAATTATTGATCAAGGATAATTAAGGAACTTAAACACCTACAAGCCCTAAACCATATACCATAAAAGATGTCACATCCTAAACTTTTTCTTTAATAATATATTCCACATATTTGGAGTCAAAATACAATTTCTTTATTTATAATTATAAACACTTATTATAATTTATTTATTCATCAAACTACAATTGAAAAAAAAATATTTATTGAAGAACATGATAATTCTCAAAATGTCTCTACCTAACGGTAGAGGAAAGTTGACTCTTCACTGGACCCCAATTTAGTGCTGATGGGCGGTTGCTCTGAAAATCAAAAATAATAAAATTCAATAACGCTGAGTAGGAACCCCAAAAATAAACTCAAAATGAATATATAATCAAAATAAATCATCACATTGGCGTATAACAAACACCCGAAGCAGCACTCTCCTAACTGCGGATGGAGAGGCTTTATCCTACAGGATGAGTTTGTGTTCTCCCAACTGCGGATGAAGATAAACTCATATCGTACTCCCAATCATGGATGGAGTAGTGTCCCTCACCTGCCAAAGCGGAGACATGTTCCTCCCAACTAGCTGCCACATCTGATGGACCGCTAATCCCTAAAGGGAATCGCCCTACCTGCCCTCGGCAGGAAATAACATCATCTCATACTGGTCATATTGGGATAAAAAAATACATCAAAATATATTTTCCAATATCATTCATGCAAAGTAATATAATTTAGCCCTTAATTGACTTGAATCCTAGTTCAATCGGGCCAATTGAACTCGATTTAACTAGAACCTAATTGAACCATTATCTATTCCTCATTTACTGGTCTTGAATCACCCTATACTAGTATAATTTATACTAGCTTAGGTTCAATCTAAGTTAAACATATTTGAATTAATCAATAAATTTAATTAATCAAATCTAGTTCGATTCAATCAATGGTTGAGCTCAAATCTAACAAATATATAATACTAGACTATTTCAAATCAATTTTTATATAGTTTCAGAAACAACATATTTTCACTAAAGATTGTATATAAAGAAAAACACTAAAGATAAAATTAGGAGATAAAGACTTAATACAATGAAATAACTTCTTAAATTCAATAAGAATTTAAAATTATACTTTCAAATCTAAACAAAATTAACATTACATCATAACACATTACACATAAAAGAATATCCAAAAATATTTTAATATAACATGAACGTTTTATTCTAGATAAGACCAAATCTCAACAAACTTAACTTTTCATCGTAACATTTTACACATAAAAAAATATCCAAAAATATTTTAATCAAACATGAAAGTTTTATTTCAAATAAAACTAAAAGATAAACTATAGTATCAAAAATATCATGCATTACTATATAGAATAGGTAAAATCTTAACATGCTTCACTTAAAAGATAAAAATCTTAAGAAGATGATCGAGAAATATCTCAAAAACTAGAAATGTCATGTTTTTAATTTAATAATAAAAATTTCCAGGATAAATATTTAACATTTAATGAAAACAAAAAAAAACTTTTATTTTTCTTAAGAAAGTTAAGGAAACCTATCTCTCCTCCGCAGGATGCAACTTCTCGTTCCTCCCGCTACGCTACTGAGCTCGGCTAGGTGAGGAACGAAGGAGAAGAATCCCTCCCCTTAAACAGGAGGAGGTGAGCCTTTCATTAAAAAAAAAAATTCTTTAAAATTTTGTAATTATTTAATAATAATTCTAATTTAATATGTTAACAAATATAACCTACTCCTATTTGTAATGATTAATATTCATTTCCTAATTTACAATGTCAAACAAGGAAATATGAAGTAATATTTTCTAAATCATAACGATAAATAAGGATGTGTATAATTAATGCTTAATCAAATATTTGATTGATTACAACTTAGGTGGAACTTAATGATGTGTCCAAGTCATATAAAAGGAGTCAACATATAAGATGAAATATTAAGTTGAGATATAAAACTTTCCTTAGACAAAGTTCAAGGACATGATGGAGGAGAATGATCTTGTATGGTGCCAAAGTCGAAGGGAGCTTTGAGGCATATGCGCATTATCTCGACGAAGCATTTGATAAAGGAACCAAGATGACTCAACTTGTAGAGGCGACGTTGGGTCAAAAAGCCTTGGCATAAGACAAAAGGACATGGAGGTGGGTAATCTTGAAGAGTATGCTTTAGTGTTGCCATTTTAGTTACTAGAAAAGAAGCGATGTATAGCGAAGATTGTGTTGGGGTTAGGGGCTCAGGATCTAAACAATGATGCACTAATTTTAGTAAAGTCGATTGACTTTAAGAGTTGTTAGGAGATGGATGGACTATCCTAGAGGTACACTTTGTTCGGGTATAACTCGAGAGCGGGTGGACAAAGGTTGATTATCAAAGTACTAAATAAAATTAAAGGTGGCAAAGGCCTTGTAGTGTTTGCAGAGGGCACACATATAGAGATTATAGTATGAGTTCATCCTATAAAGATCAAAATATAATTGAGATATCAATAGGAGGCAATATGGTGTAGTAGATCATGGTGTAATAGTTGGACGTAATACAACATATATAGGAGAAGTCCTATGAGGGACTTGATCATATGAAAATATGATCAGGAGCTATTGAGAACTCTACTTCTACATGATAGAAAGAAGAGCTATAAATTAAAGGAGTAAATGTCATAATACTATAGAGGTGACTCTTTCGTGTGTGTATCAAATTTTACATTAGATAAAAGCCTAGGTCATTAGCATATAGGCGCTATGTACTATTGAGGAAAAATTTTGAGTGTAAATACTTGTGAGTCCCATCAGATGAGACCTTATTATATAAAAGTATAATTAGAGTAACTAGATAATTAGATTATTCTAGAACTCATATTCGCTTAAGGGAGCTCAATAAGTCAGAGAATAAGGTCGAATAAGTGAATATTGCTACTAAAGATATGAGTTTTATAATATGATGGTAGAGGCCACACATGGGAGTTCCAATTTATCTTTTCATCGATCAAGAGAAACTACTTGAAGATCACAAAAGTATCAAAGTAGGTGGTCGAAAGAGGCAATGAAGTGACAATGAGTCTAGAGGGATTGGCCAGAATGAAGGTGGACTAAGAGGAGTGCCATAATATTATTGAGGTGGATCTATCGATTGTGAAGAAAGGGACATAGACGTGAGGCAACAAATAGTAGGGCCATAGTTATGGTAATGCCATGGTATTGTAGAGGCATGATTTTGTTCTGAGCATGCGAAAACTATGTTTAAATTTTAATTGTCTATCTAGTATTTACTAAAATTACTATTTGTGGATCTCGTGTTAAGCACTTCTTTTAACTCGTGTTTTCTTTTGCAAGTCCTTAAGAGACCATGAGAGATTTTAGGAAAATTGCTCCTCTATGAATGGACACGCAAGAATATCATACGATTTAGACCAAACTAATTATGTTCGTAATAATATATTTAATGACTAATTAGCTAAGATTATTCTAGAAACATAAAGTTGCCTAACTCTAATACCAATAAAGTATTATTATTCTATTATGTTTATATGATCCTATGTGTTGTGTAATTTTATGTCATGGTCGAGGTGTTGGCACGGCTCGGTTTGATCTGAGTGCATAAGATTGCTAACGCAGCTTTTGAGCTGGAGCATGTTGACTCAAGATCTAGTTGGGAGGTCATTTGCTAAGCTTTGCGATGTTGGGCTGGAGGCCGCTCCTCTCTTCTCGACCCTGGGTCTCTCCACATAGGTCAGAGTCGAGAGGGAGATTTTTCAAGTTGACCCCTTCAATACTTAAGTCAATGAGAGTTGGGTCTGGAGTAGGGAGAGCTATAGTCTGAGAGATCCTACCCTTGGTATTGTTTTAGGGGATGACTTTTATACCTATTGCCAAGCATCATCATACATGATTGTTTAATGGTCGTTGACATCATCGTATGCGGGGGCTTAATGGCCATCGTCGCCGCATGTGGTTAGCTTGTATGCTTGGGTGCAGGTACAATTTGACCTATCCGACCTTGCTTCATTCGATGTTGCTCTATGCCTCCCGAGTAGCTCAGTATGAGGCTACACCACTCCATACAACCTCGAGTGGTGTCAATGTAGTGAACTGACGTCATGGATGACAAGAGGATGCCTTATTTTAGAATCGAGGTGCTGAGTTGGCTCGATGTGCCACGTCGACTTCGGAACACCACACTGGATCAACCGTGGTACTTGATGTGTCCTGTGGAGTTGATGCCAGAATAAGCTATATCATTCTATCCTAATAACCCAACTCTTATGATCTTCGTGCTGCCCAACTACTAATACTTTGGCTGTGGTGTACTAGTTGACACGCTGGAGCATCTCCAGGATGGTTGTCGATGGTCTCTTGACTAGTGATTAGAAGAATCTAGTCAGGCATAGGCCCATCGAGAATGCTTGCATGATCGACAAGGGATGAGCATCAGGGACTACTTTAATTTCTATAGCAAAGCGGACGACGAAGTGGGAAAGGGGCTTGTCGTCCTTCTAGCTCAAGCCGAGAAGCATGGCCACCGATTGCTTTGGGCGGGCGCTGGCCAAGAAGTTGACTCTTTCGTGAGTTGATCAAAGGATGAGACCGAGGATGACCTTAACCTGTTGTATCACATCTGAGCTGGACCTAGGAGGGTGGTGGGAAAGGCTCGACACATCAAGGTGTTAGATATGTCATACAAAGCCATTTGGACCTAGAAGGTGGCAACATACTCCACCGGATCAGAGTTATTATCGTAGGCCTCCAATGTCGGGAGGTGGAAGTTGAGGGGAATCAGCTTGTCTTGGATCTCTTGGACAAAAGGGGATCCTCTTGAGATGCATTCCCCATGCTCTTCCTTCGACTTATGAAACTCTCTCTGTATCTCTTCTAAGCAGCGATTAACCAATAGTTGAACCCTAAAAGAGTCTGCTAAGTTAGATGCCAATTTATCCGGCTCAGGATAGCTCATGGCTACCCATAGGTCCTCAAGGATATCACACTCCAGCGTCTAGCTCCTCCCTCTTGAATGTTCTTCGTTTAGCGGGCAAGCGTCTGTCGCCCAGGGTTAGCAGCTAAGCAAGGGAGGATCCTGAATCGCAAGAAGGGAATTTGGCTGGGCCGCGAGCAAGGGCACTTGCGATGACATCGTCTACTGAGCGATATAGGGGATGAGAGGAGTGATGGTCTGCATCATCCCTGCAAGAGCTTAAAAGTGGTGGGTCAGACTAAGGAATGCCTCGATAGAGACGATGGGATGCCCCATGTTCCCTCCAAGGGGAGAGAGCCCATGATCATTAAATAATCTCTAGTAGTGGCTTGGGTCTAGGCACTTTTACCCGAGTGTGGAGGAAGAGGTAGTTGTTTCGTGAGATCAAAAGTGGAGTGGGTTGCATGCGTCTCCTCTCCGGGACATTTGCTAGGGTTACTCGACAACTTACATTCTTGTGATATCGACCCTTCTTCTACAGTAAAAAATGTTATGCAATTTTGTGTTGTAGTCAAGGTGTTAACACGACTTGGTTCGATTTGAGTGCACAAAATTGCCAACGCAGCTTTTGAGCTGAAGCGTCACCGTATGCGACTGTTTAATGGCTATTGGTGTCATCGTATGCGGGGGCTTAACGGTTGCTATCGTCACAGGTGTCAGCTCATACACTTGGGTGCAAGTGCAATCTAATATATCCGATCTTGCTTCATTCAACATTACTCTACACCTCCCGAGTAGCTTAGCACGAGGCTACGCCGCTTCATACAACCTCGAGCGATGTCGGTGCAGTGAACTAACGACGTGGATGAGAAGTGGATGCCCTATTTTGCACTCGAGGTACTGAGTTGGCTCGATGCATCATGTCAGCTTCATAATGCCATGTTGGGTCAATCGTGACAATTGACGTGTCCCATAGAATCGATGCTAGAATACAATATATCACTATTTATAAACACATCCATGTATCAGTACTGCTAGAAGTATTATTATTATTATTCGTTTTTTTTCATTATATGTCTATCAAAAAAAAAAAATCCGAGTGGATTGATGTATTATTACAATATGTCTCGAATCCAAAGAAATATGTTTGACCACCACACATTTATACTTACGCCTAACTCATCATCTCAGAGGAGGCATTACATTACATCGTATGTCTACGTGTAACCCTTCGTCGGTTGGATCGGACCAACCGATCCGTACAATAATGATCGACAGGGATGCCGATCTAACCCAGTGGGACCGACGCGTACGAACCAGTTTCTGTGAGGCGCGTGGGTAACACTGAACAGGCCTCATCTGCCGGACCCCACAGGCATACGGGGTTTGGTAGAGTGCCACGTGGTACGAGAATAGTTTTGGGTGAACTGTAAAGATTAGCCGACTCGGGGAGCCGACAGGAAAGGGTAGCACACGAGGACGAGGCGGCTGGTCCCGCTTCACTGCCGCGCCGCTTGCTGCCGTGCCGACTGCAGTAACGGCACACGCGGAGCACCCTCCGCCGCCAGTTCTCCGGTGCGTGGAGCTCACGTGCATGGGGCCTCTCGGTATGCCTCGGCAGCTCTCATTGGATGAACAGCCCCAAACACTGCACTTGGAGCAGCAAATGACGCTGAGACGCCACCATCCCTGCCGGATTCACCCCCATAAATAGGCCGCAGGGTTTCCACCACCACCACCACCACCACCACCACCACCAACCCACCGTCTTCCTCCAGCAGCCACAAAGGGTAAGGAGAACAGAAAGGTGCTTCGCTGATTTTGATTTTGTTGTGCTTGTGACAGATTCATACGAGACGGATGTGGGGATTGACTACATGTCAACAATGGCCCTGATGGAAACTGTTGGATTTAGAAGATTGCTACAACTTTCGATTCTCCCTTTTTGATTCCCTTCAAAGAGGAAACATGAATAAAAATCCTTCCTTTTTGACACAGATTGGTGATGGGAGTGCGAACCTCTGCTTGATGCTGAAGGAGGACACAGCGCTGGGAAGAAGGATAAAGCACCAATCCGAAATGCCAGTTCCTCTTGCCCCGTATCCAACACCCCCTGTGCCATTCACGCCCCCAAATGGTATCTGCTGTCCTTGAATCTTGCTCTAACTTGAATCAAAGAGTTGTGGCTGCAAATTTGTTGGAAGATATTTAAGTTCTTCTGATGCACTCTAACACTTGCAATAGAGAATAGAGTTAGCACTGGCATGGTTTTGGAACCTAAATAAAATTAGCAGCTTGTTCAGTTTGAAACAATGACTTTGAAATTGGGTTGGAACACTTTTAATTCCACAATTTACTGAGATTGATGAATTTTCGAGCTTGCCAGTATTAAGTGAAGCTGAAGACCATATAAAGAGTTGCTACATTTTACTTTTAGAAGGTCAAATGTATGAAAAACAAGTGCATTATCAAGAAAAAAGAACCTTAGCCACATTTAAAGGTCTCTCAAGCTAATGATTTTGAGAGTAAGCAACATTTTTTGCCATGAGAATGTCACTAGCAGAAGTATTTGTTTTCTTCTCTGTTCTTTAGCATTGAGAAGTCGACAAAAACATTTTACCTGAGTTTCTCTGGTTGGGTGATCACTCCATTTGATGCTGACAAGATGATTCTTTCATGAACTATCTCATGTTTATGCATCATAATCTGTATCAGCTTTCAGCAAGTGTTGAATGACCATTAGTTTTGATTACTTTGTCACTGAAAACACATTAAAAGGTCATAGTTGAAGGAACAACCACATGGCTTATTCTCTTGTTACTGCTATTTGGTATATTAACCTGCTAAATTTGGGATTCTTTAGTTGCTCATGAAGATATCTTGATTATTACACAACTAAATGGTTCATTTAATTCTCAGGTGGACAAAGCCAACTTGTGTGCTCAGGATGCAGAAATCTCCTTCTCTATCCTCTAGGGGCAACATCGGTCTGCTGTGCTGTTTGCAGTGCAGTAACAGTTGTGCCTCCGCCCGGTACTCCCCCCTTCATCTTAGCAGCTACCTCGAACATAGAATCAGATGAAATATAGAAGCAGCCTTTTCATAGATCTTATATGGAAACTTCTTACTCTGACAAGTTGGCTAATTGATCCAAGAAAATTATGGGGACTATTACTATCAGTATCAAAATAAACATGGTTTATACACTACTTTTGATATAGGGGATCAACCTAAGGTGTCTGTCACAAGTCTGACAAAAAAGTGGAGCTAAGGGAAACCTAAGATGACGCCTAGTTTTCATTGTTCTCAGTATTTGTTTTTGTTTCTGACATCAACAAAGGATTTGATTTATTCACAACTACTCTCGTATTTGCTACAGGTACAGAAATGGCTCAGTTAATTTGTGGAGGATGTCACACACTTCTGATGTTCATACGTGGAGCAACTAGCGTGCAATGTTCTTGCTGTCACACAGTTAACCTGGCTTTGGAAGGTGACAAAATAATTCAGAACTCTGTTCTCGAATCATCTATTCACCAGAAAAAGATGAAAAAAAGAAACTGGAACTGATCATTATGAAAATTTACCCCTTTTATGTATAGGAAACTAGATGCAAAAAAAAAAAAGAAAAAAAAAAGAAACCACCTAGTGCTTATCATCATTGAGACAAAACATATTACGAGTAATGGATAGAGCAAACACTACTGGACCAATCATATAACTAGGAATAGCCAGCTGGTGCATTTGGTTCAGCATTCCATGATGTTGCATTAATGGATATCATAATGAGATCCAAATGCCAATTGGGTTCTAACCTGCAACAGGACACACAAAATGCTCATTGAATAGATCACATGATACTGTTGAGAATGCTCGAAATCGTTAGAAGCACCTGCTGTTTGAACCCATCCCTTTCATCCGAATGGTTAGAATTGTGTCATTAAATCTTACTCACACCAACCAATGAAAGAAAACTTCTTCAGAAGATGGTAACTGTTGATCAAGGTTCCAACAAATCTCATAGTCTGCATTTGCTTTTCTATCCATCCTTTTATCTTTCATGTAATGATAGACTTGGAAAATCATACTTCCATTCACATAAATTTTGTTAAAGATTAACAAATATAGGAATCCTAGATAATCCAAGATTACCGGGATAACAAGTACTTGTGCACATGGAAAACAAACAGCTTATGCACGATCATATATTTCTATGCGTGAAGGTCACAAATTTTACATGTTTGGTTGCAGCAAATCAGGTAGCACATGTCAACTGCGGAAACTGCCATATGCTGTTGATGTACCAATATGGAGCAAGATCTGTGAAGTGTGCAGTTTGCAATTTTGTGACTTCAGTTGGGGTAAGTATTCATGGAAATGCATTAACATTCTACCTCAACATCTTTTCTGTGAATACTCTCAGTGGCATTTCTAGTTGAAATCTTGATACCGAAAATGCCATATAGATAGCATTTCATAAAGTGGATAAATCTGCAATGCTTGATGTTTATTATTGACAGACTTTACCAAGCACTGAACAGAAACCTAGTAGCTGAAATCCTGGAGACAAGAGTATCGGCAATCACTGTTCTATTAATGTTCATCTTTCAGATTTTGCTGTGGCAATTTCGCTTTCCCCGCGCAAGGATAGTGGTGGTCTCTGCATCTTCTTTGCACCAAGAAATTATAGAGCTT
The DNA here is from genome assembly GCA_021527575.1 of Ensete glaucum. Lineage (NCBI taxonomy): Eukaryota > Viridiplantae > Streptophyta > Magnoliopsida > Zingiberales > Musaceae > Ensete > Ensete glaucum. The sequence continues at coordinate 11,606,698 of CM038553.1, forward strand.
CTTCTATATGGGATCCTTATTCCTGTTACTACCCACAATACGCAGTTTCTGTGTTGCTTGAGGTGCAAAGGCAATGGTACAAACTGTTGTTTTTGTCTTGAAATGCTGATATTGCTAGTTTGCAGTGGTTCTTGGTCAGGTTTTTTCCGGTATGTAATGAGCAATATTTTGCAATATCTTTCCTGAATCTTTGTATCTACTCTCTTGTTTTTAAGACTTGAATGTAATAAATAATATTTGATCAGCATCGCATGCGTCTTCTTTGAGGACTTGGATTTTGATAGGTAGCAAATATATCTCATCACTCTAGAAAGAAAAAAAAAAAAAAAAACAGATGACAAAAATTCTCCATGTCACTCTTCTTCTGGATCATTAATCTTTTCTATCACAAGCATCTTCATCCTCCATTTCCAGTAAAGATAATTTATCATATTCCAGACACCATTGAAAACTTTCTTTCTGTTATTGAGAAACATGAGTCTCATTTGATCTTAGGCACTCTAGAATCTAGCTTATTGGTAATGAAGTAATCTTCCCAGTGAAAAGACTCTTGGATTAGTGAAACAGAGGTGCAAGAAACAATAAATTGCAGCCTTGGTGTCATCTCAGTATACCTTCATGAATTATTAATATTCATAGTTTCATCTTAATCTCTATAGCACATATAGTTGGGCCTCAGCCATATCCCTTTTTATCGAATTGTTTACCAACAAAAATATCTGATAATATTAATCATATAAGCTTTTTATTTATGTTATTTTTGTCCAACACTTTTATAGACATAGAAGACAATACTGATGGTGTGAATATGTTTTCTCTTGACATGCAATCTTGATGGTCTTACTTGACACCAAAATAATATTCACCAAAAATCATGGAACATCTTCAAAATCTGAAGGGGATGTTTCTAAATTTCTAACTTCATAGGGGTAGATATGCAAAAAAATAAAATAAAAAACTAACCATATGATATTGCTTGGAAACTATAGTTTTGAAGGAGTGCTTCTAAAGTTATTCACTTTCATAGGGGCGTATATGTAAAAGGACAAAAACACATTTTGAGAAATATCTCTCTTTGTAGGAGTATATACATAAAAAAAAATAGTAAGAATAAATGGCTTTGAAACGCATTCTTTTTGAGGGGCTGTTTCTAATACTTCTCAGTTGGTGGGGGGTATATATGTAAAATACATAAGTGGCGGCAACGCCCTCTTTTACTCGGTCGGTTTGAAACGCATGGGGGCAGTTAAGTTGTGCCGTTTATGCAACGAATCACACACGTGTACGGTCAAACATCGGTGGGTCACTCGTGTGATCACCGAATCCCAACCTTTATTTTCCCTCACCTGTTTTGGGGGAATAAATCTCGCCCCGGTAAACCCTATGTTGAATCTTTTGGAGTCCGGAGGCCGATCGAGCGCCCCTCTCGTTCTTCTTTGATCCCGCAAGGTGAGGCGCTCCCGATTGATTTCGGTTTCGCTGGTGTTTTGGACGATATCGTCCCGGATGGTATGCGTATCGTTCGTACTCGATCGATTTTTCCGATGCAACGAAGGTTGAATAGCCATGGGAGAGCGCCGTGAGGTTTGGGAAAACGGCACTTTTAATCCTGGTTTCAACCGGAAATGGGATTTGATCACCGGGGAAATAGTTTCACGTTACTCCTGTGGTAGTCCCTAGGGTTTTAATCATCGCTCATCCTAGTAAAACTTGAATCTTTTGGAGTTCGGTGGCCGATCGAGCGACCCTCTTGTTCTTCTTTGATCCTGCAAAGCGAGGCTTTCCCCATTGATTCTGGTTTCACTGGTGTTCTTTGGAGGATTCTGTGGTGGATGGTACCCTTTATTGAGAGTTTGGGGTCCTGGATTTGATTGGTCGCGGAGTGTAATGCTCGTTCTTTTACAGCTACTCGAGGTGCATATCGTTCCTACTCGATCGATTTTTCCAACGTAACAGGGTTGGGGAACGATGTAAGGTTGTAAAAGAAATCATCGTTTCTAATGTTTTCAACTGGAAATTATTTCACGGTAGTTAGAAAATTGCTATTCTCCTGTGGTGGAAAATTTGAGGAGTTTGGTTTCTTAGTAGATAGATAATTTTGATTTCTTCTTACATGACATATATGTTTCTTATAGTATCCATGGTTAGGCTTATGCACAGTACCTGTTTGTGATATTGTTGTTAGTAGATGACCATTTCACTAGAAGCCATGCTTTGGAATTGTGTTTATAAGGTTGTATAGGTCTGGCAGTGAGTTGCTCCTTCATCAGTGAGTTGGTGAACTCCCCATGTTATACATTGTTAGCCGATTGTTCTTCCTTATGGGTGTGCTTGACATTATGTTAGACATTTAAATCCAAAGTGGTTGAGTCTCAGCTGTTATACTCTTTCTTGAAACATGGAACGCTTTAATTTATTCTCCCTTTTCTTCGTCGTTGTTGCAAGATGATCACGGGTAGCCATCTCCTACATCTCATCCCATATTCAAACTGGTGAAGATGCATTAGTCCCTTACTGGTCAACTTGCACACCTGCCCATCAGAGCTTGCTTAAAGATCTTAATGATCCTAAAGCCAGAAACACAGTGCTTCCTTGCTTCATCTTTGAAGCTAACACTCTGAACCATTTAGGACAGGGGAAGCATCTCTGGGTCACCCACCATGAAGTCACTCGTACTTGTTGGAGGCTTTGAGACCAGATTGAGGCCATTGAGTCTGAGCACGCCCAAACCACTTGTGGACTTTTTGCCAACAAGCCGATGATCTTGCACCAGGTTTGTCACTACACATGCCTTCTCGTCATCTTTTTTTCTATCTGAAGAATTGACTCTGTATATGCTGTTGATCAGACTGAATCTCTAAAAGCTGTCGGGGTGACTGAAGTCATCTTGGCCATCAATTACCAGCCACAGGTGAGCAAGTCTGAAAACTTAGCTATGTATCAAGTTCCTTCTTTTCCCCCTCCAACCAAAAATTGTAGTGGCTTTGGGTAGGTGATGATGAGCTTCCTGAAATAGTTCGAATCGAAGCTTGGGATCAGGATAACCTGTTCTCGAGAAACTGAGCCTTTGGGCACTGCAGGTCCACTGGCTCTTGCCAAGGAGAAGCTGCTTGGGGAGCCTGACAAGCACTTCTTTATGCTCAACAGGGACAGCATATCTGAGTACCCATTGAAAGAGATGCCTAGTTTTCGCCAGGCTCATGGTGGAGAAGCATCGATCATGGTGATCAAGGTACTTGATGCATTCGTTTCGAGACTAATGATGATCTTGAAGGTATTGCTGATGCCTGACACTACATGGCCATGTTGTTGAACCATCGAAGTAGGGGGTGGTGCTCCTGGATGAGGAATCCGTGCAAGTCAAGGAGTTTGTCGAGAAGCCACCGGTGTTCGTCGGCAACAGAAGTGATGCTGGCATCTACCTGCGACGTTGTTGGAACGGCAAGTCTTTCCATCCATTGCTGTGGGGGGAGGCCTGTACGCCATGGTTCATGCCGGTTTCTGGATGGACGGACTACGCGAGATTGCATTCTCCGCCGGCGCTCGCGGCAGCGGGGCAGCACATCATCCATCGGGAACGTGCTGGCGGACGGCAGCGCTAAGTTGGGGGGACGGATGTTTTATCAGGCCGGACTCGGTGCTGCCTCACAAGGAGACCACAACTCACTTCCTGAAGCTGGAGTTAGTCGCGTGAACAAAACCAGTGAGTGGCATGTGAGTGCTGAAGCTAAGAATGATGATTCTATTGGAAGGAAAGATTTGGATTCACATTTTGTTACCTGGATTTAGATTTAGATATAGATAGTGTTGGGAGAAGAACAATTTATCATCCTACTTTTTGGCGGTAAAACAATCGATCTCAGATAGTTGGAATTTGTAGATTTTGTTGTTGTTGTTGCATCATACGTGCAACATATATTTTCTTCATGCAAAATATAAAAAAGGCTTATATCTGATTTGTTCACAATATCCAAGTAAAATAAATAAATAGACAAGTCTAATAACATCAATCTTGTACTCCAACATCATCCTTCCTATTTTGCTGTGAAGTCTTAAGAGTTTAGGAACAATATCATTATGTCTTATATATCCCTCTCGATGCCTTTGATTAACTCGCGATAATATTAAAGTTCAAAAAAAACTATTAATAAATACGTATTATATATCAAACTCGTTTATTGAAAGTAGATGATTTGAAACTTCATCGTTAGTAAAGACTTTTAAAAGTTTATCATAATATCCTGAACTTGACGTCACTTATCTTTTACAAAAAAAAAAAGTAATTAAAAAATTATATCAGGAGAATAAAATAAGATTCAAAGACTTGAAATCTTATATAATAAATTTTAGATTTTCAAAGGATGATAAATCTTTTGGAGGCTTATAACCACCTAAAATGATTTGCATTCTTTGTAGCCAAACACTATTAGTCACATTATCAATTTAATTATTGTGAAGAATATTCAAGACTTAATATTATGCCAATGGGTTAGTATGATGGTGAGGAAGATCTTTTTTTTTTAAAATTATTATTTTAGTTTGCTTGGGGTTTTCATGCAAGTTACTTTGTGTTGCTACTTTCATCACATAAATTAACTCATAATCACCAAACAGCACCTTTCATGTCAAAATTGCATGCTGAGTGTGAAAATAATGAACTCATCAGTAGTCTGATATCTATTAGAAGTAATAATCATAGATATCCCAGAAAAAAAAAGTTCAGTTAACAACCAAAGGAATTTGGCTATAATGTACTGAAGACAAATGATAAGACAAGCATGATGATGCTTTGAAGAGTTATTAACCAACTAATATGTCTGACAAATATCACATGAAGAATTAACCATCTGATTTGTCATGGAAAGACATCATTTCAGGTTCATAATTTGCTCAGTGATCAGATGTCACACTGACTTGAGAATCCTCCAGCTTGGTTTGTATGACATACAGACCCACAAATCCAAGAAAACTTGAAGTATGTTTCACTTTTTCTTGAAGTATACTTAAGTTGTGGATCAAAACCTTTTAGTTGAAACAAGTCATACTTTCCTTGTAACCAAGATGATTGCTAGAATAATCACATCAGACCTTGACTAAAGCCTCTAGGTAGGTTTTCTTGGCACACCAAGAACAAAGAAAAAGAATAGAGGATGATGATGACTGCAACTTGTAGAGTTCTGATCCATAAAAGAAACCACTGGTTTCCATCTCTTGTTCATGTGATTAACTTCACAGATCAAACTTCAGTTTTGGCTGGCAGTATTTATACAGGTAGATCTAAATTTACATTTGCATAAGAGGGATTAGTTGGGTCATGACTCATATTAAACCAATCAACAAAAAACATTGTTCTTGAGAATCCTCTCACATCTAAAAAAGATCGGATTTACCTGTAAAATTCACAGTGAGGAAATAAATTGATACTAAGACATAGAGTTTAACTTTAGTTGAAATAGGTAGCAACAACAACATGACTTGTAGGCACAAATGTTTCCAGTTTAGAGAACCTACTGTAATACTGGATCATATATCAAACCTATTGTGTCAAATGAATGATGAACAAAGAAACATAAACATCAGATTAAGTGACCACTATGTTCATCTAAATACCAACCATATTCAAGCTCTTATTTGTTTCAATGGAAGAACAAAACCCAGAGTGATAGAGAAAAGAGAGAGGAAGGAAGCCAAAGGAGAAGAAGCTATGAGAGGTTAGCACGACATAGAGCCAATTTATTATGCTCAGAGTTACAATGTAATGCTACATTTACAATCAAGAAGAGTGAAAGAGATAATAAACCTTTTCTTTGGCATTTGCAAGAAGCTTGTTTAAACCTTCGAGAGGATGTGCTGAAGTCATGCAGTAAGCATTCTTCATTCATTATTTCTTTGCTAAATAATGTTTGTTTACAATTAAGCGTAACAATTTTTAGTATAAACATTCACAATAAGCCAATTAACAATTAAGTTGCATCACTCTGAGGCAACAATCATAAGCAAAACATGGCCACAAGTAGCAAACTTAGTGAAAACGATCAGTTTGTCTTGCAGTAGAATTATGCTTATTATTGCTGAAACAAACAAAACAAGAACAAGAAAAAAGAAACAGTGAAGACAGTACCTGCCACAGAATAGAAGACGATTTCCGAGATATTTACTACAGTGATGTATCATTATCATTTGATCTCCCAAAAGGGAGATCAGGGAACTTGAAACAGGCCAAAAAGAGCTACGACAAGAAGAAGACTATGTTATAGGTTTATGAAACCTCCTCCTCTCTTTCTCTCTCTACACTCTCCACCTCTTGTTGTTCCTATGCACCATCGTCTCTTCTTTACTCCAACAACAAAAGATTTGGAACCTTAAATCTACTCCACAACCTTCGTTCAACTTCAAGTAGATGCCTAGATGTAGATGGTGGAATCATATTGCATCCCTCCCCCCCCCCAAAACCAAGTAAAAGAGCAAAATAGTGATTGAAAGTTACTTTTCTTTTTTGCTATAAGAAAATTCATCAATTCAATAACTTCTCGCAAACCTGTAGATAAAAGGAAGAGGTAGATCAGTGGTAGAATGAGAAGTAAAATCGATGCGATGCTTCAAGAGCAGTAGCAGTCTTCAACCCATAGCTGAGGGGAGATGAACACATGAGAGGGAGACCAAGTAGACGGTAAGGAAACAGCATGAGAAAGATGAGAGAGTTCTCAGAGACGGGCTAATGGTGTACATGGAGATAATGCATCCTCATGGATTCATGTCTAACCTTTGCTTGCTGCTGCCACGGTTTGGATCACCGATCAGTATGGCGGTCGGGCTGCGGCGGCGGCACTCCCGGGCCACCCGCCGTGCCCGTCCACCGACAGCTGCGGCATGTTGAGCGGCAAATTGAAGAACGGCAGCCCCGACGACGGGTCCGTGAAGGAAGGCACGAGGGCACCACTTGTCCCACCTCCGCCGCCGCCGGGGCTCTGTGACGCCGGCGGGTGCATCTGGAGCTGCTGCGTCGCGGCGGCCGTCTCCTCCTCCTCCTCGTCCAACGGCAGTCTCTCGTAGGCGACGTTGGTGAACGACGCCGCGATCACCGTTACGGGCCCCGCCGCGATTAGCGCCCCAACGACGCTCCCCCCGACCACCTGCCCCTGGCCGCCGGCCAGGAAGACCGCGAGGCTGGTCGCCCCGGCGGGGCCGGCGGCGGGAGGAAGGAGCCGAGAGGACAGGATCTCGAAGCGGCCCTGCAGGGTGGCAACGGGCGCACCTGCGGGCTGGCGGAGGCTCACGTTGGCGACGGTCCCGCTGCCGCTGAGCACGCAGACCCCGCGCTGCCGGCGGCGGGCGTACGTGGAGAGGCACTCGAAGACGTCGCAGCCGCTGCCGACCTCCAGTATGTGGGCGCGCAGGGCGTTGGCACTCTCTCGGGTTATGATCACCGGCGGCTTCGGCTTGTTCTTGGAGCCCGGGGGGCGGCCGCGAGGCCTGCGTGTGACGACGTCCCCGGGGCCGGCAGGGGCGGACAGCTCCAGCCCACGGTTGGCGGCCTCCTCAGTGGCGACAGGGGAGTCCTCGGAGTCCGGCTTCGTGCGTGGAAGGTGGAGGTGGAGAGGGTGGACGAAGCGGGAGGCAGTGCCGAGATCGAGCCCCGCCATGCGGGGAAGACCAAAAAAAAAAGGTATTCGGTAGAAAATTACACCAAAATAAAGGTGATGGGATGGAAACTAAATTAAAAAAAGATTTTTTTTTTTTTTTTGCGAGTAAAATACAAATCTTTATGTGAATAAGGATGAAGAAGAATAAGAAGATGAAGAGGAAGAGAGAAGATGGAAGGCTAGCTATCAAAGTGGAGGAAACATAGAATGAGTAGTGAGTGCAAGAGAACAGGAAGAGGGAGGGAGAGCTCGGAGCTTCGCCTACTCAGAAGACAGCACAGGGAGAGAAGGGTGGAGAGGATGCTTAGACTTTGATGAGGTGAAAAGGATCTGTGGAGAAGAAATGTGTGACATGAAAGAGTGGTGGGGCATGAAGAGATGTGTGACATAATGTGATGGAGATGTGTATGTTTGTGGGGGAGGAATAATTTAAAGGTGTTTGGATTTGTATCAAGACAAAAGAGGAGGGGTGGTGCAGACTTTAGAGGGAAGCATCTAATGAGGGATTAAGGTTGATAAGGGAGGAGGAAGAGTGGCCACCAAAGTGTTCCTCACTCTACCATGCAATGGATAACTTGTTTTGAGAAAAAAAAAAAAAAAAAGTTGGCGTTTGGTGGAAGAATTCAGCTTAGGATGGATGCATGGATTGGCTTTGCACTGAGGAGGAGACTTTGGCTAGGGTTTACCTGTGTTTTTAACTCTTGCATGATAGGGTGGGAGGGCTACATGCTTTTATCACTTTCCATCTATCAAATATGTT